>OZ010606.1:5959594-5989594 GCA_963932145.1 Acanthosepion lycidas | reverse complement strand
TATGTAGCGAGAGATAAAAAGTTATATCTCCTTGACCAACAGCAATAAATATCAATTATAAATATTTACGAGAATAAACAGTCATTTGTGCAGGAAAGTCAATCTTCCTCTTTTTGCTCCTTGAGCTTATAGAAAAAAAGACGCACAATTTCAGGCTCTTAACAACTATGCAAATAAGTACTAAATTTATATTTGCTACCCAGTCTTTAGCAAGTACATATCTGTAAACCTTGTTTTAATAACATTATTTACATTATTTGGACTATTGCCCTCATCTTTGTCTATTACAACGTTTTGGCCGTTGTACGCACCAGTCTTCTTCAAGTGGTTGGAATGTCAAATTGAACCCTTTATTTCGTTCACTGGGGTAGACTGTTCTAATTCCACGTGCCATGTCTAATAGATTTCAGTTATCAGTTATCTCCTGTTAATTTTTCCCTCTGAAAGTTCTCCACTGCCTTAACCAGGTATTGAACTCACACTCTTTCGGTCCTGTCACTGGATCTAACCAACGCTTTTACCCACTGTGCTATGTGTCCGTGAGCGAAATAAAGGGTTCAGTTCAACATTCAAACCACCTGAAGAAGGCCGGAGCGAAACGTTGTAATATATATGGCGACAAAGATGAAAACAATAGTCCGAATAATGTAAATAATGTACATAATACCTCATTTCAGAAATATAGACAGATACTGTTTTAATAATTTCGAATATATATATATATATATATATATATATATATATATATAACTGATGTAATGAATGTGCATACACCTGGTTTCCCCCTCACAGTAATATGATTGGCTGGTGTCAGCCATAAATACAGACTGATGTGGAGGTACAAACGACGCCTATAGTCTTCGCCTATTGCCTACGCCTATTGCCTACCACTACGACGAGGACCAGTCCATTACGATTACCTGCTAGATTGTCCTACTCGGTTACAGTAGTCCAAAATCACTTTGCCACTGCGAACAAATATATCCCTTTCCGGGACATATCACATCGATCTTTAATTTATTTTAGGTCAGCGATTCAGAAATGTATTGGACTTCCGGGATTTCATATTTATTTGGATCTCGCTCACTTAAGCCGTCTTTGACTCCCCTCTTTAAAACTTCTCTCTGTTAAATTTTAATCCCCCCTTCATCTTTAGACCTTCCTGTTCTTCTCTCGTCTGTTACCCCTCCCTATAGCTTTCATTTACTCCCGCATTCCTCCCACACTTTCATACATACACTCCCACTAAATTTTATTTTTTTATCCCCGGAGTTGTTTTTTCTGATTTCTTTTTGAATTTGTAGGTCTGATGAATTGGATCGTATTTACGATTCCAATGGAATAAATTATGACCATGGAATATTAGTGTTTAAGCCTTTTTATTATATCCTTACTCTGTCCTGGACATTGAGTTCTACTTGGATTCTATCCTCTTGGAATTATTTTTTTAATATATATATATATATATATATATATATATATATATATATGTATGCATGTATGTATATATATTTATATATTTTAGATATATGTATATATATGTATGTGTATATTAACCACTAATATTATCTATCTATCTATCTATCTATCTATCTATCTATCTATCTATCTATCTACTTCACTCTGCTATCTATCTATCTATTTGTGTGTGTGTGTGTATAATCTTTCGAATCCTGTATAGACGAATTGTGTTAGAATTATATCCACGAACGCTGCTTGACAAGTCAAATGCACTTGAAGCCTGCTTAGATCACCGAAAGTATAGGGCCCTAGTAAGTGGCCAAAATGATGAAACAGTTATCAACGTGCCCTATTTGTTCCCTATTGTTCTGTCCGATTCTGATCCATATTTGATCACTCTCTCTTTCTCTCTCTCTCTCTCTCTCTCTCTCTCTCTATATATATATATATATATATATATATATGCTGTTTATACGTTATTTTAATAGATACAATTTATTTAAGTAAATGCTATGTTTTTTTTTTAGATAAACAGTATTAATTACACTTAGCAGTCTGAATGTGCGAGAAATTTCGTAGAGAATCTCCATTTTCCAAAAAGAATCGAAACTGTGCCCTATACGGAACGGTCAATTGATCTGACGTGCTAAACCATTTAGCTACAGAGAAGCGTTTGGTTATTAAAGTTCGGACTACTGTTTAGGGGTATATATATATATATATATATATATATATATATATATATATATATATAAACACACAATCTTCGACGATTTTTCTCCATCGATCATATCTGCTCACGAAACGTACCTTAACGTAAACATTGCCAACACATTATGAACTGGATTAAGTCCGACAATTATTCAATATATTTTCTGTTTATACATTATTTTTATAGATACAATTTATTTAAGTAAATCCTCTGTTTTTTAAATGAATAATTTATTTCAATAAATTGTATCTATTAAAATAACTTATAAACAAAAATATATTAAATAATTGTCAGACGTAATCCATTTCATTACCCCCCACACACACATATATATATATAATTATTTATTTAAAAATTTGATTCCATCGCTACATAAGAGTTCTCATGTTTCTAAACAAGAACTCTTATGTAACGATGGAATCATATTTTTAAATAAATAATTATATTTAGGTTCTACTTTTGTATCGAGCTCTGTTTTTTAAAAATAATAACAAAAATACTAAAGAACTTTAGATTATTTACCTGACGAGTTCTTTCCTGTTTTCTATATATTTTTACACACACACACGCACACACACACACACACACACACACACACACACATATATATATATATATATATATATATATATATAATATTATATGATAATTAATAGGGATAATTACAAAGAGTATACTAATCCAAAGAGAGCTCAATGTAAGAACAGAGCAAAATAAATAAATAAAATAGTCCTGAATAATTCTTTATCAGTCTTTCTGAGCCATGTTGCTTTTAGTGTAAATATATATTTTATGCGCCCAATACAAACTCGGTTTTTGATTCAAGGGAGAGAACTTTGAAAAGAAGCGTTTTAATCACTATGCTATATCTTGCAAATTCTCTATTTTTTTTTTCTTAAATATTAACATTGAAACGTGTCAATCTATTAATTAATTGTACAAAGGGAAATCTGGTATGACGTCCATATTTTTTTTCCACGAAAAATACAGGCTAAAGTTCGGTTCCATCGATTTCTATTCAATGATAATTAAATACAATTTTGGTAACCAGGGGAAGTAACTCTGTTTACTTTACAAGCGATGTCTTTTTTTAATGGTCGGTCTTATTTTCTATCATTTTTTTTTCATAATATAAACTGTGTGTACACATTCTGTAATGGTTCTCTTTACCGACATACGCACAAAAAAAAAAAAAAAAAAAGGATCACAGAGTTAATAAAGAAACACAACTTACACTGAAGAGACATGGTATTTAAAAAATATCGAAACAGTAAGCCCAAATAGCTGTAGTTTATACTAATGGAAAAGTTAATAAATATTGCTATATAGATAAAATTCGAGGTAGCTTGGTCTATCTAGATTTGTATAGATGATTTGTATCTATGAGAAGGAAAATTCTGAATTGCAAAACTGGGGCTCACGTAATGAAAATCACTTCATTATGTTCCCAAAGAATATATCGTAAATCATTATTAGGTTGGTGCAAAAAATAATGTCGTTTTCTCACATAGTAACATATGTGAGAAAACGACATTATTTTTGCACCAACCTAATATTGAGAAAAGGAAAATGTGGGTCACACGTGTCCTGAAATGGCCTGGTATTTAAAAATATTTTTTTAGTTTGTAGTCTTTGTTTTCCTACAAATGGAAATTTTCTTAAACATTAATAAACCTTGTTATAAGTAAAATAGCAGGGTAAACTGGTCTTTGTAACGTGCCTAGGCCGTAGGGCAAGTTGAATGTTGAAACAGTGCGAAACATTTCGAGAAAGCGTTAAAAGGATTTTTTTTAAAATGGTTAAACACAGGGCCGGATTATGAGCTTTTGGGACCTCTAGGCTAATAAAATTATGGAGCCTCCATCAAACGGAACCACACTCTCTAACTAGCCCACACTAGTCTTGAATATTTTCCACTCGTGATATATTTTAACGACATTTACAAAGCTTGAAGTAAAGTCATTGCAAATTCTTCAAATAAACTTGAATAGCTATGTACCGTTTGTCAATAAAAATATTATTTAAGAAGTATTACTTTTTTATTATTAGGTTGGTGCAAAAATAATGGCGTAATAATGTCGTTTTTTGACGTATTTTTTAACGTCAAAAAACGACATTATTACGTCATTATTTTTGCACCAACCTAATATTTTAATGAAACTTGCATATATATATATATATATATATATATATATATATATATATTAGGTTTGTGCAAAAATAATGACGTAATAATGTCGTTTTTTGACGTATTTTTTAACGTCAAAAAACGACATTATTACGTCATTATTTTTGCGCCAACCTAATATTTTTAATGAAACTTGCATATATATATATATATATATATATATATATATATATTAGGTTGGCGGAAAAATAATGACGTAATAATGTCGTTTTTTGACGTATTTTTTAACGTCAAAAAACGACATTATTACGTCATTATTTTTGCACCAACCTAATATTTATTGCAATCCAAATTAGCACAGATTTCAACAAAGCCATAATAAACAACAGATTTTGAAAAACAACAAAGAAAAAATTCAAAATAAATATTGTTATATTATTGTTTCAGTTTATGAAACTCTTTAGAAGTTATAACATCTACAAATTTAAAAATCATTGCTTTATAAAAGCTTGTAGGACCCTTGGCTGCAGACTATACTACCCTTAAGGATAATCAAGCTCTGGGCCCTAGACTGCAAACTATACCAACCTAAAGATATTCCACACCTGGGCCCTAGACTGCAGACTATACTAACCTTAAGATAATCCAGCCCTTGGCCCTAGGCTGCAGCCTATACTAGCCTAAAGGATAATCCAGCCCTGGGCCCTAGACTGCAGACTATACTAACCTAAAGATAATCCAGCCCTGGGCCCTAGGCTGCAGACTATACTAACCTAAAGATAATCCAGCTCTGGGACCTAGGCTGCAGACTATACTAACCTTAAGATAATCCAGCCCTGGGCCCTAGGCTGCAGACTATACTAACCTAAAGATAATCCATCCCTTGGCTCTAGGCTGCAGACTATACTAACCTAAAGATAATCCAGCCTTGGGCCCTAGGCTGCAGACTATACTAACCTAAAGATAATCCAGCTCTAGCTAGATGTAACTGTAAGTTCTATCCTAACACTTTCTTCTCTCGCACTTCTCACTTGTGGAATTCTTCCTTTCAGTTCCAGTCTCAGGGGTCCCAGGCTTCAGTCCATACTAGCTTACAGGATAATCTGTTGTTGAGCTTTAGGCTGCAAACCTTTACTAGACAGCCGGTCTCTGGGCCTAACACAGCAGCCTATACCAACCTAAAGAATACTTCGTCTCTGGGCCCTAGACTCCATACTATATAAAGTATCCTACGGCCCTGGGCCCTAGACAGAAGCCTATACCAGCCCAAAGGATAATATGTCCCACGATCCCAGGTTTCAGGCTATACACGGCTATAGCATTATTCGGTCGTGGGCCCTAGACTGCAGCCTATACTAGTTTAAATGATACTTCGACCCTCGGCGCTAGGCAGCAGCCTATACCAACTTAAAGGATACTCTGTCCTTTGACCTTAGGCTTCAGGCTATGCTAGGCTATAGCATTATCTGGTCTTGGGTTCTAGTCTGAAGCCTATATTAGCTAAATGATACTCCGAATCTGGGCCCTAGGCATCAGCCTATAGCAGCCCAAAGGTTACTCCGTTCCTTGACCTTAGGATGCAGGCTATCCTGGGCACTAGTCTGCAGCCTAAAAGATACTCCGTCCTTGAAACCTAGGTTGGATGCTATACAAAGCTATAGCATTATTTGTCTTGGGCCCTAGACTGCCGCCTATACTAGCCTAAAGGATACTCCGTCCCTGAAACCTAGGCTGAAGGTTATACTAGGCTTCTGTAGCCTATTCTAGCTTAAATGATACTCCAAACCTGGGCCCACTTCTGTAGCCTATTCTAGATTAAATAATACTCCGAACCTGGGCCCAAATCTGTAGCCTATTCTAGATTAAATGATACTCCGAACGTGGGCCCACTTCTGTAGCCTATTCTAGCTTAAATGATACTCCAAACCTGGGCCCACTTCTGTAGCCTATTCTAGCTTAAATGATACTCCAAACCTGGGCCCACTTTTGTAGCCTATTCTAGCTTAAATGATACTTCGATCCTGGGCCCAAGTCTGTAGCCTATTCTAGCTTAAATGATACTTCGATCCTGGGCTCTAGGTAGCAGTCTATACCTGCCTAAATGATACCCCGTCCCTGAACACTAGGCTACAAGCTATAGTAGGCTATAGCGTTATCCGGTCCTGGGGCCTAGTCTGCAGCCTATACTAAGCCTAAAGATTTCTCCGTCCCTGAAACCTCGGCAGAAGTCTATATAACCTTAAAGGACCCTGATTAAGCGTATATAAACTTACCTTCCTGCTCTCTCACAAAGATTTGTTCGTCTACGGTACAAGTTTTTCTTGAAAGTATTCCACCTTTCGCAAACATATCATCAAAGGAATCGAAAGTATGAACAAAGTCTTTAGACGGTCGGCTTGCAATGTCTTCCAGTTCCATTTGGTCAATGAATGGTCCTATTCCAACGACAAATATCTTCACATTGGATTGCTTCAGCTTTTTCGCTTCGAACGAAACTTGGTCGGCGTCGGTTGACTGACCGTCTGTGAACAAAATGACGATCTTTTCCACTCCTGGCCGGACAGAATTGGCATTAAATTCGTTCAACCTCATTTCACGGAGAGCTTTACCAATAGCAGTGCCTCCACCAAGATACTTGATGCTATGAATAATCTTTAGGATTTCTTGTTTGTCGTTTGTGTGGTCGAACTTGAGTATTGAGTAATATTCGTGGCTAAACACAGAAACTCCGATTCGCGTTTTGAAAGGGCCGATGTCGAACTTCTTGACAATTTCTTCGATAAAATTGATCTGCTTTTTGAATTCATCGATACGAATACTTGAAGATGAATCAAGCAGAACAAAAATGTCGGCAACTTTATTCTTGCAAGCTATAAAAAAAAAAGAGAGAGAAAAAGAAAATTATGTATGTACATTTTTTTAATCACATTCCCCCAAGCAAGGCAATAAAGCCACTAAGAACACAAGGGGTTACTGAGTGTGAAAGAATAAAGAAAAGTGAAATATTATTAAGGAGCGAGAACAATAGAAGAGTAATCATATTTGTGCAGAAACATTATATTTATCAATTAGGTTGGTGCAAAAATAATGACGTAATAATGTCGTTTTTTGACGTATTTTTTAACGTCAAAAAACGACATTACGACGTCATTATTTTTGCACCAACCTAATATTTCCGCCTACCGGCCTGAATATTGGAAAAATCTTATTAAAGAAACGCAGGAGAAACCATCTTTAGATCCGACCTGTTTACACCGACTAAACCAGTGAGTGCGTCGATGGTCAAACACAGTTGAACAATTCACAAACGTAAATCTTTTCCCGTCTCACGAAATGTTCATATCTGCAGTTTCGTATCCTAACGTAAACAAAGTAATTTCTAAAGAACGGGACGGATTTCTTTAAAAAATTATTAATCAATCATATTTCATTATTACGGCTAGTAGGCGAAAATAAACAAGAACCCCTCGATTACCGCGGCTAATGTTACATCGGTAACTATATAAAAAAAAAAATTTCAATACTTATGCTTACCGTACTAATCGAGTATTATGTATGCAATAATATATATATATATATATATATTATGTTGGTGCAAAAATAATGACGGTTTTTGACGTTACGTCAAAAACCGTCATTATTTTTGCACCAACATAATATATATATATATATATATATATATATATATATATATATAGAGAGAGAGAGAGAGAGAGAGAGAGAGAGAGAGATAGAGAGTGATAGAGGGAGGGAGGGACGCTTGTCCACTTCCAAGATATCAAGTTACGATGAAGCATAATCCTGGGTAAGACGATAAATTACATCCGGCAGCAAGACAGATCGTGACGTTTTGAGATTTGGGGAACAGCCTCTTAATTGCTGTTGTTCCCAGGTCCACCCTGACCCGAGGTGGTAGCACCTGTAAGGGTCCCAACTATAAGCAAATAGTGAACCCTTCAAGCAAAAACAGAACACTATGAAGCACCATTTGAGTCGACGCTCCTTTTATTTATTAAACAGTATATTTATTTATTTTCGTCTACCGACCTGAATATTCGAGAAATCTTATTAAAGAGAAATATGCGCTCTCAATTATATTTTAGATATATTTAGTGGTTACCCGTGTTTGAGTAGACGCACCGTCTATTTATTAGGCAGTATATATGAATCCCTCGAGTAAAAAAATTATTTGCATACATAAATTCGATTATTGCGCATTCGTTTTTAGTTTGCCTCCACCCCAACTCCATCTTTCCCCCCCCCTCTCTCTCTCTCATCTTCTGTATTTTAAGTTTAGATCATATCGTTTTTTATTGTGCATAGTGTCACCACAAATATATACACACGTTTCCGGTGTCTGTTTTTTAAATTTTAATTTAGGTCAGCGTTTCGGTAGCGAATTATGTATCGAAAAATAATTCATATTTATCTGTATCTCACTCATTTAAACCGTTATTTAACTCCTCCCTTTAAAACTTCTCTCTGTTAGATTTTAATCCCTTCATCTTTAAGCCTTCCTGTTCTCCTTTCTTCTGTCACACTTCTCTCTAGAGCTTTCATATATTTCCCTCTCACACTTGTTTCTCACTCCCACACATACACTCTCACTAAAATTTTATTTTTTATACCCGGAGTTCTATTTTCCGATTTCTTTTTGAATTTGTAGGTCTGATGAATTGGATCGTGATTACGATTCCAATGAAATAAATTATAACCATGAAATATTAGTATGAGCCTTATATATATATATATATATATATATATATATATATATATATATATATATATATAAAGATTGTCATTCATATTGTCCTTTTATGATATACTCTATCTGACTGGCATTTGTTCATTCATTGTAACCATTTGTATCAGTTTTTATGTTAATGTCAGCTTTTCTCTATTACTCTTTATTACTTATGGCACAGTGGATAAAGGCGTTAGTTAGATCCAGTAACAGGATCCAAAGAGTGTGAGTTCAATACCCGGCTAAGGCAGTGGAGAACTTTCAGAGGGGAATTAACAGGAGATAACTGACAAACATGGCACGTGGAACTTGAACAGTCTGCTCCAGTGAGCGAAATAAAGGGTCCAGTTTGACATTCCAAGCAACTGAAGAAGGCCGGAGCGTACAACGGCCGAAACGTTGTAATAAGTATGTTGACAAGATGAGAACAACAGTCCGAATAATGTAAATAGTGTAATAGTCTTACCTTCTTCTGCAATGGGAATTTCCTTTGGCATAGTTTGCGTGGTCGGCGTGGTCGGTGTGGTCATTGTTGTGGTCGAGGCACGTGTGCTGAGGGTGGTTGTTGGTTTAGGTGTGACTGTTAAAAAAATGAAAAAAGAAATTAGCCGTATTTCTACCTCAGAGCAGTTATTTCGAAAAACACACAGACACATATATATTTATCGGATATTTTAGACTGCTATATATATATATATACATATATATGATGACAATATATATGTATATATGATGAATATATATATATATATATATATATATAATGACATATATATATGACGATATGGATGACTATATATATATATATATATATATATATATATATTGGGTGTATTTAGGCAGCATTTTTTCATTAATGCATGTTTCATTAAATAATATAGACCAGTTTTGTGTTTTTATTCGAAAATATGAACGGAATTTACTTATATAGACAAAACTTGTCTATATTATATAATGAAACATGCATTACTATATATATATATATATATATATATATATATATATATATATATACGCTCTTTCACTGATATTGAGGACTTTATCCTATAAATATACCACACCTTAAAACTATATTTCTTTATATATATATATATATATATATATATATATATATATATATATATATATATATATATATATATATATTTCTCTTCCCACAACTTCCTTTTATTTTTTTTATTGTACATAATATATATATATGTATATGTATGTTTATATATATGAAAAATTTGTCAGATAATATTTATAAATATAAAAGACAATAGGAAAAATCCGTCAACACAACAATAAAAGCAATATTTCCACATGTGACTACTTGGCGTTATTTTCAGTTAACAGTATAGCGTTCTCTAAATTCTTCCATTTCCCAAAGACATTTTGTTTTGTTAGTATTAGTTTTACTTTCTTTTAATAAATTCCTTTCGATTTTGCCTTGAAAAAGTTCACGTTGGACGAAACGCGTCGGTTCATATTTCCCTATTGTCGCGTCGGTTCATGTTTTCCTATTGTCTTTTACATTTATGCATATATATATATATATATATATATATATATATATATATATATATATATATAAGTTTGGTGCAAAAATAATGACGTAATAATGTCGTTTTTGACGTTAAAAAATACGTCAAAAAACGACATTATTACGTCATTATTTTTACACCAACCCAATATATATATATATATATATATATATATATATATATATATATATATTTTATATATATATATATATCCTTTTGCAGGTATGCAGAAAATAGAAAAGAACACGTTGGGTGCATAATCCGGGGTTCCTTAGTATTTTGGTTTTTATTTTTAAGAAGACAGTGCTCCATACAGAAGTAGAGCTTATATTATAATAATATTTTTTGTTTAAAAATATGATTCCTTCGCTACATAAGAGTTCTCATGTTTCAAAAACGAGAGCCGAAATCATCCAAATAATTAATAAAATTAAGTTGGATTGTGGTGTTTAGTCCCGTTTCATCTTCAAGCGAAATTTTAGGAATAAGCTATCTCTCGGTTTACGCGTATTTTTTTTTTTTTTTTTTTTTTAGGCCCGGTCCGTTACAGAATATATATATATATATATATATATATATATATATAGCTATAGTTAAACATGAAAACAATAACAAAAAGCAATGTACATAAAACAGTTGAAACCTAACCTGAACAAAATGAACTATGAAATCTCCACAAATATTCTTAAATGCCTATAATTGATAACAGAAGTCATTGGTTTATACCAACGACTTCCCATACTTGATACTTCTCGTGTGGTCATGTGTGACGTCATGAGCTGCAACGTGATTTTCGCGTCCGCGTCTCGTATACACGAGTTTGTCGTTACTTGGAAATCTTTCATGCCACAAAAACAGACTATCATTATTGTTTTGTCCGTGTATTGTTTAATATATTGAAATGTAATTGTGATCTTTGATAATGGCTTATGTAAGCCGAAAGCTTAGATCAGATTTAAACATGTATCAATATGGTGATTTCCTTTCGTCTTTTAATGATAATGTTATGAAGCTTATCAGACAATATGAAAGGAGTTTACTTAAAATAAATAGAAAAAAACTTGTCTATATTATTTAATGAAACATCCATCAATATATATATATATATATATATATATATATATATATACAAAGAGAAAGAATAGTCATATTAAGAATCCACCGTTCTTAGCATTTAATTTTTTTTTTAAGTGCCCAATAAAACGTAGAGGAAAATATTATTATAATAATTTACATCGCTTCACAAAAACTTTGAGAAGCTTTTGTAGAATAAAAAAAAAATGAAATTCCTTAAAAATAAGTTTTTGTTAAATATAAATCTGTTTACTTCACGTTTTCTAAACTTTGCAGCAGTTTGTCTGCTGTTGGGCGTGTCTAAAGTGTCAATTTATCTAGGCATGGATAAATAACCCACCTACCCACACCCTCTGACCTTATTCTTCATTTTCCCTTTTAGCTTAGATCTGTCTCTGTTAATCCAGACATGCCCACAAGTATGTTTTAACTTTCAAATAAGATTTGTTTTCTAGTTTCCCATCATAAGCTATCTATCATCACCTGAGGAAGGAACATTATAATTCCGAAACATGAAAAATATTCCGAAGTAAAATATTATATATATATATATATATATATATATATTGTACAATTTTCGAATAAATAAGAAAGCATGCAATTATTTTAACATTTTAAAATTCAATTAAGAAAAGATGAACAGAATTTGACATAATAATTACAATATTATATTAAGCTCTTTAAACCTACCTGGTTGGCACGTTTTTTTTATCACGTCGTGTCGAATACGATCCAGAGCATCATAATCCGAGGTGAGAATAAAGTATTTGCTCTTGGGATTACTAGCAATGCCTCTCAGTTCGCGGTAACTGACTCTCTCCCCAATACCGATGGCAAAGAGCTCAATTTTAGAATCCTTACAAGCTCGGGCCTCAAATTGCGTTGTTGTTTTGTTTTGAGACTCGCCATCGGTTAGTATGATAGCAATATGCCGGACCCAAGGTCTTGAGCCCTGTTCTAGCTTAAAGGCTTCGTTTCTTAAAAGACGCAGGGCATCGCCCGTGTTTGTATTGGCTTGAAGTTGTCGGATATTGTCAATTTTTCTTTTCAGTTCTTCTTTTCCTGTGGATTCGTAAAGGTTGATTTCAATTTGGGCCCAGTTGCTAAACGACATGACGCCCACTCTGGTCTACGGAAAAAAGAAAACCAAATGAAATAAATAAACTGACAAATAATAATAATCTATATATGTAATTCTCAAAATATGTGTGTGTGTGATCGAATGTTGTTAATGTGTTTCTAGTTTTCATCTGATTTCGATTAATTTTTTTTTTGATAGATAATTCTTCAGTTCAGGTTTTAGTCCAAATTGTAGGCGACAATGGCTCTCCGCTACTTCCTGTCCATTATAACTCTCAGCAACTTTTTACTATTTACCATCTGTTCTTGGGTATATATCTTTCATAAAAACTTTAATAAAAAAAATAGTTTAAATTATAACAATAAATGTATGCATATCTATAATTCTCAAAATGTCTGTTTTTATATGTGTGTGTGTGTGTGTGATCGGATGTTGTTTATGTGTTTCCACAGTTTTCATCCGAACACGTTTGGAGTCGAGATGCCAGGACAGGACCTATCACATTGCATATCCGTCTTTGGATTTTGTCGAGAACCTCGAGATGAACAGCGGTGACTAGGGGGAACCAGACCATATATGGCAAGAGTATTCCATCAAGGTACGGACAATGAAGAAAGATCTGTACCAAGAAATGCACAATGTTTACGTCTGAATAATCGAATTCCGGATAATCGAGGTGCGGTGAATAAAGGGAGAGCTGTTCTAGAAAAAAAAAGTACAATGATTCCAATCTTGTCTTTTCACTCTTGCGGATAATCGAGTTATGGATAATCAAAGAAGCAATGTACTTAGAAATGTAAAATGATCTCAAATTTTCATTACCCCGTCCGGATAATCGAATTCCGGAAAAAACGATGTGAGGATAATCGAAGTCCGGAAAATCGAGGTAAGGATGATCGACGTCCGGAAAATCGAGGTACGGATGATCGAAGTCCGGAAAATCGGGGTACGGATAGCGATGATTGCTCTACGAACTGAGAAGTGTAAAATGGCGGTATACAATCATTCGGGGATTACGAGGCTGACGCAATAAATTAAGCGTTACATCTTACCTGTGTTGTTCCCATACCAACATCCAGTTGGTCCACTAAATTTTTGACAAACTCTAACTGTTTCTTGAAATCAAGCGCCCAGATACTCCTCGAAGAATCAAGTACAATCACAATATCAACTGGATTTCTCCAACATGCTATATTCATCGAATGGCCATTAGATATTTCTCCTGGAAAAACAAAAGGTCAAAAGAACTATAAAATATTAAAATACACCCTTGTGCAAATTAATTGAAACAACCACTTTAGTTTCCTTTTTTTTTACCATACGGTCAGTTTTAGACCCACTGGGGTGACAAGGTGTAATCGATTTTTATTTTTTCCTTAGATTGTTAATCTCGATTGGGGCTTGTCTGGCCTTGTCCCACAGTTGGTCGATGGAGACGACTTCCGGCCACCTGATATTAGGGATGTTCCTGGGACATTGGTTGGTAAATGTAAAGTTTGTGGGTGTTGGCCTTTGTTACCCGCCAGGTTTCTTCGCCTTAAAGTAGGACCGACTTGATTTTGGTGTTGAAGGTGTGTCACCTTGAGGTGGTAGGACGGCTTGCGTGCTTCAACGGCCATTAGAACTATGTTCAACCATGCTCAATAGGTCTGTGGGGTAAGAGTCAGACAAAAGACACACCCTTTGTCCTCCAGGCTGGGAATTGTGCAGTAGACTAATAATGTACTCACTTAAAAACTAGCTTGTTACATAAACCGCAAGGATATGACCCACTCTCATTATAAAGGATGTTCAAATAACTTGGACTGATTTTAAATGTGAATTAAGTTTAAGCGTCTAATGATTTTTTTCTTTTTCTTTCAGATTTAACAACTTAAGCCTTTGGTAATTTCAATCATGGAAAGATTAACAATCAAACAACGTGTTAAAGTTATCGAAGCTTATTACGAAAATGGACGTTTAAATGTTTATTGAATGAAAAACTCCAAGGTTACACCATCTCTCGAAACAGCGAAGTCTATTGGCCACCATTATTGTACGACTTGACGCTTTTAGATTTCTTCCTTTGAGGTCATCTCAAATGTAATGTCTTTGCCAACAAGCTAACAACAATTCAACAGCTGAAGGATGAGATAATAATTCCTGAGACATCGGTTGGTAAGTGCCTGAGGTTTGTGGGTGTTGTCCTTGGCTAGCCGCCAGGTTTCTTAGCCTTAAAGTAGAACCGACTTGATTTTGGTGTTGATGGCGTGTCACCTTGACGTAGTACGACGGCTTGTGTGCTTCAACGACCATCAGAACTATGTAGGTGGGGGCTTTGGCCATTAGCAATTTCAACCAAGCTCAACATTCTGTGGGGTAAGAGCCAGACGAAAAACACACCCTGGTCCTCCAGGCTGGGAATTGTGCAGTAGACTAGCAATGTACTCACTTAAAAACTAGCTTGTTACATAAATCGCAAGGATATGACCTACTCTCATTATAAAGGATGTTCAAATAACTTGGACTGATTTTAAATGTGAATTAAGTTTAAGTGTCTAATGTTTTTTTTCTTTTTCTTTCAGATTTAACAACTTAAGTCTTTGGCAATTTCAACCATGGAAAGATTAACAATCAAACAACGTGTTAAAGTTATCAAAGCCTATTACGAAAATGGACGTTCAAACAGAAATGCATTTCGAGCACTTCGCGATTATTTTGGTCAACAATAATCGATCAACCGAGAATGCAATTGGAAAAATTGTTCGTAAATTCAAACAAACTGGGTTGGTGGCAGACGTGAAAACACCATTGCGTGCTCGTTTACGCCGTTCAGTTGAAAACATTGCTGCAGTGCAGAAGAATGCGGTCGAAATCCAGACATCTCTATTCTCCATCGCGTGCAGTAATTGAACCTCTCCACAACAACGTTACATCTTTTCCAGTTGCACTCTCTGTTCGTGGGCTATAGCTGTGAAGGTATCAACTTGTGAAAATAAAGAATGTACCTCATCTGAATATCTGCCACAGAAATACCGATAGAGCTTGTGGTAAAACGGTAGTAGGTTGAAAAAAAATTTAAGGCTGATTTTATAGTTTATAAGTTAAAGGTTTTGTTAGTTTGGGGCATCACCGGCCGGAGCCTAAAGAGTTCTTCACATCGCCCCCAGACCACAGCTCAACAGACATCGAGTTATATCTGGTCAAGATCCCAAATAAATAAAGTTAAATAAAACGATACTCTCAACACGATGCTACTTCTGCCGTGAAACACATCTGTTTGCCTTCCGTTTCACGTCATTAATGACGGTCACTACGAGCGCGTTGTTTGTTTCAACACACCATTGAAAATTTCAGTTGCAGTTGTAAAAAGAAATCGTAACAGACTGATACGTCGGATATTATATGTAATTGGTCCTGATCTGGCATCTCGTCTGCAGTCTCTCTCTACAGACGTACCGTCGCCTCTCTCTTTCTTTTTTACAAATACTTTCACGGTAACTGCTCCAATGAGCTGCTTTCGCTGGTTCTCAGACTTCATGAATTTAAGCGTTCAACTAGGCTGACATCTTGCTCTCACCCTTTCACTGTCGAAACTGTTAAATGTAGCCGTCTCTTCTACTCCAATAGCTTCATGTCTCGCACCTCCCACCTGTGGAACTCCCTCTCCTTTTCCTGTTTCCCTGATAGCTATAATCTCCAATTATTCAAATGTAGTGTCAGTCGATGTCTCCAGATGCCTTGATCTATCCCCTATCCTTCTCTTCATCCTTTCTTCTATCACTCCTATTTGCTCTCACTTCAAATCTCTGTAACCCCTTGCGTGCTGGTGGCTTCCCGCCTTGCTTGGGGTGAAATGCTTAAAAAAAACATATACGAAAACAATACCCTGTTCAGTGGCAAAAGCTGCTGATGGCGCCAAGGGTGGCAGTACCGCCTTAGCCAGCTAAACTGCGTTACTTCCCCTGGTTGGCGGCTGACGAGGGCTAGGTATCGCACACGCTTTCACGCGTTGTATGTAGAGAATTAATAAAAGTTAAGAGCAACTTACTTCCACTGGATCCCAGCACCAAACTCTGTAAATGAAGAAAGAGAGTAAGAATTTAATTAAAATTAAAATTAAATAAATTAATATCTTTTAATCATTTCACCCCCAGCAAGGTGATAAAGCCACTAAGATGCAAAGGGTTACTGAGTATTAGAAAATATGAGAAAAAAAAACACTATTAAAGAAAGAAGACAATAAAAGATTTGATTTCATTTAATTTGTTTTACGGCATATCAACACCTCAATGGGTCATTTAATGCCGACAAGATTTTTAAGATAGGTTCGTATGAATAGAATATGTATTCGTTGTAAGAAATCAGTTTGTAGATCAGGTTTCATTGATATATTTTTGTAAAAAGAGATTTTGTCGATAATATTTTTTCCTAAATGTATTGCTGGTATTTTTACTATAAAATCTATTTTTATTCTTTCATACTGCTTTGGCTCCAGTTTTCTCATAGCCGGGACCCTAACAGGTGCTACTACCCCGCGTCAGGGTGGACCTAGAACAACAGCAGTTAAGAGATCCTGATCAGATGCTTTTCTGTCGGGTGTCGTTTATCGTCTTACCCAGGACGCAGTCTTTTGGGGCACACTAAAGAAAATAATTTGTTTTTATTTAAATTTTAAAACTTCAAACTCTCTCACGGACACAGTCTGATTGTTGTTGAAAAGGACTGGTCGGCTGTTATCAATTATTAAAAGTAAATTATTTCCTTTTAATAATTTACAATAGCCAACCTTTTAAATACTTTTTATTTTTAATTTATTTTAAATATATTATTTTGATATGAGATCCTTCACTATTCCTCCTATGCATCGACATACAATGTCCGAGTTTTCCACGCCCGAAACTTTTGCTAAAAATAATTTATATATATAATAAAGTTATATAAACTACGAGCAATTGGAGCAGTTTAAGTTTAAAGTCAACCCCCCCGAAAATCATAATTTATAACAACAATAGGGTGCAACTGAGGCACATCCCCAAATGCGGGGGTTAAACAATTTGAATGGGGGGGGGGTGACCTAGGAAAGGTCCGTTTTTGCGTTCTCAATCTTGCAAAGGTAGGAACCTCTTCCATGGAACGTCATAATAATAATATACGATAATTTTTTTTTTCATAATTCTTATAATCGTTTGCATTAGATTTCAACTCTCTAAATGGATTGCACGCTGTTTTTTACAGACATTAAATTTTGCCTTTGATTTTTGCGCAAAGTGAAAAAAAAAAAAAGTTTTTTCGATTTTTCACCTTCAAGGTACTGAAGAATTATCTATCAAGCAAAAAAAATTCATCGAAATTGGATGAAAACTGTGGAAACGCATAAACAACATCCGATCACAGACACACATACATACACACATTTTGAGAATTATAGATATAGATGGATTTTCCTTTGAAATTAATGGTAACGCCTGTGTTTGCCAACCTTTTAAGAAATTTCTAGAAGATGTTTAAGTGCTGTTAAAAAATATTTGCTCAATCTCAGCAGTCTTTTTTGGTTTGGCTTTGTTTTACGGCATATCAACACCTCAGTGGGTTATTTAATGCCGACAAGATTTTTATTGCTGGTAATATTTTTTCTTCAAAAATTTGTTTTGCTGATAATAATTTGCGCATAGTTGGGACACTAACCGATGCTGCCAACCAGGATCAGGGTGGGCCTGGGAGCACCAGCAATTAAGAGGTGATTCCATTCTCCTCAAAACCTCCTGATCAGAAGCCTTGCTGTTGGATGTAGTTTATCGTCTTACCCAGGATACAGATGTAGTCTATCGTGTTACCCAACACGTCTCATTTGGCGGTGGTAGTGGGGGGGGTGCAATCGACGTGCTCTGAAACCGCAGCCGACAGGGAGGAAAATAGATTCTGCCGAGAGGGCTTGAGTAATTTTTGTACGGATTTCCGAAAATCCCACATTAAAATCCGACCTTGTGTCACACTTTACTGTGACGTAGGCGTGCTTATAAATACCTACGATATAACAAGTTCGGGCGTTTTCGTTCTACGGATGTAATGTCGGGGACAGACAAACAAAATGTGAGCTCACGTACATTTGTAAAAGATGACTGATGGGAAATAGTTGTGGGGTCTGGAAGAAACGAAATGATTGCACATTGTGAGAAGAAGGAAAGAGAAAAAGACAGAGAGAGAAAAGAGAGAGAGTTTGGTTTAGCGTAAGCATTTGATGAAAGAGGGGGGAGCTGGAAAACTGAGATAAAGAGAATGTGTGACGCGAAAGAAGAAGAATGTGTAACCGCAAATTGCTTTAAATACAAATCAATAGGAATGTGTGTGTGTGTGTGTTGGGGGTTTTCTCCTGTTTCGAATATCCTGGTTGAAGCCCTCGACTTTCAGAGAAATTTCCTTATACGATATTTCCTGCATTCTAGGAAATTCCACACAAAGTTTTCCTCTTTTAAATATGAATCGTAAATTATTTAAATTTAAACAAGACATGACCCCAACACCCCAACCCCAACCCCAACCCGAAAAATGAACCGGACTTTCTAAACAAAACGTGCCTTCCAAAGATAGATAGATCAGAAAATGAGGGAATGGCCGAATAATAATAATAATAATAATAATAATAATAATAATAATAATAATAATAATAATAATAAGTGATAAATATCCAGAAATGATTGATCATCTTGTATCAGGTTGCACGATATTGGCACCCACTGAATATAAAACCCGGCATTACAGAGTGGGCCAATATCTGCACTGGAAAATCTGCAACTTCTACGGGAAGGAAACTGAAAGAAAATTGTATGAACACCACCCAGACCCGGTTTCAGAGATAGGAACAATCAAAGCCAACCGCCCAGACATTGTTATTAGAGATCGCACGGAAAAAAGGGTGCCTCCTTATTGACATGGCAATGTATTTTTGAAGATATTCAAAAAGCTGTCAAAATACAAGTACATCGAAATAGAAATCTCGAAAATGTGGCATATGGGAACATGGAGCCCTAGGACTGGTTGGAAAAGATTGCAGTAGACTAATTGAAGGGATTCCTGGAAGTCCATGCCTCAAAGAAATACAAAAGATTGTTCTGACAAGTACAACCCAAACTTTACTAAGGGCTTTATCTATATATTTTTTTTTCAGTGCCATGATGCCATTTCTAACCTTAGATCTCTGGGCGGGACCCGGAAAGAAATGTGTAAACGCCAGAAATCAAATGAAATAAAAACAACAATAATAATAATAATAATAATAATAATTTATAATAATAATATAAATGTTATTGATAATGGCTTACGGAAAGCGAAAGTCGGGTCTCCCAATGGCAAAATAAACCGCTCAAATATTTCACGATGCGATAGGGGAATTTCTACGGATATTTTATTTTCGTGGAACCGCCATGATCATTTTTCATTCCTCAAGTAAAGAAATAGGATTCATTGGACATTTCAAATATATTTTAACTAGTAACGAATAATTTTGATAATTTTTGTCCATTTTGTTCTGTGATTTTCATTTACATTAGCAGGGTGATTTGATGGGTTTCATCAATTCATTACAAGAGGTTGAATATATGGTTGTCAGCAAAAAAAGAAAAAAAACAGTATGCGACTTAGAAAACTGGAGACGGTAAGACGTTGGTAAGATAACGAAGGTCACAAACCACTGCCCCACACCCTCAATTAGGCCCACCCAACCCTACGGCAATTACGTATAAAATATGAAAACATCTACTTACGGAAATAAATAGGAGCAAAGAAAGGTAAGATGATTTCTCCATCAGGTAAGTTTGGAGAGAAATGAATATGAAGATACCAAAAATTTAGTACAGCTTGGTTGTTCAAATGAGATGCAAGCCTTACGCGTTCTGAATTACGTTCTGCTAATCTCTCATTTATATATATATATATATATATTTGTATGTATATAGATAGATACAGATTTATAGGGAAACCACAGGAATGTTAAAAAATACAGCATGAAGAATCGCGTAGGATGGACAGCGTAGGAGTTGGTGTCATTTTCTTATAAGCTGTTTCCATATTCGTCGTCGAAGTGTCGAATTCGCAAGAAATCTCCGTTAAAAACTTAAAAATATGCCGTTTCTTTTTCCTGTGAAGGGCCGAACCCATTGTATTACTTGAGTGCGAATTGACACAGAAATAAACTTTGCACTCTTCCCCCATTTTGAAAATAGTTTCATGGCATTTGAGACATATTCTATAAGCCGGAAATAGGCGAAGATTTATATCTCACTTTCGTATTTTAAACGAAATTTACGTTGATGGTTGAGATAATAAACAAAAAATGAAATAAAAAAGACACACAAAGGATGTCAAAATGACGAAGATCTCTAAGCGACAAATGAAAATAGAGTTCTTAAAAATATTTTCAATTGACAGAAATCCTTGAGACGGTATTTCCGGAAAGCCATAAAGAGGAGACTTCTGCAAAAAATATTTGGATTGGGCTATCCCAGAGGACATTAAACGTTAAAATAATATAAAAAATATTCGAAAATATTTTTATAGTGAAATGACCAGCAATACATTTCTATAGTAAAATGACAGAAATACATTTCTCTAGTAAAATGACCAGAAATACATTTCTATAGTAAAATGACCAGTAATACATTTTATATTGAAATAACCAACAGTACATTGCTATAGTAAAATGACCAGTAATACATTGTTATATTGAAATGACCAACAATATATTTCTAAAGTGACCAGTAATACATTTTATAGTAAAATAACCAGCAATACTTTTCTGTATTAAAACAACCAGCAATATATTTCTATAATAAAATGACCAGTAATACATTTTTATAGTGAAATGACCAGCAATACTTTTCTGTATTAAAACAACCAGCAATATATTCCTATAATAAAATGACCAGTAATACATTTCTATTGTAAAATCACCAGTAATACATTTTTATAGTGAAATGACCAGCAATACAAATTTCTATAATAAAATGACTACTAAATCATTTTTATAGTCAAATGACTAGTAATAAATTACTATAGAAATGACCAGTAATTCATTTTTATACTAAAATGAGCAGTAATGCATTTCTATACTAAAATGACCAATAATACCTTTTATAGTAAAATGACCAGCAATAATTTTCTATACTAAAACAACTAGCAATATATTTCTATAATAAAATGACCAGTAATACATTTTTATAGCGAAATGACCAGCAATACAATATCTATAATAAAATGACTACTAATTCATTTTTATAGTAAAATGACTAGTAATAAATTACTATAGGAAATGACCAGTAATTCATTTTTATACTAAAATGACCAGCAATAAATTACTATGATAAAATGACCAGTAATAAATTTCTATAGTAAAATGACCAGTAATACATTTCTATAGTAAAAAGACAAGACAATACATATCTATAGTAAAATGACCAGTAATAACTTTATTAGTAAAATGACCAGCAATACTTTTCTATATTAAAACAACCAGCAATATATTCCTATAATAAAATGACCAGTAATACATTTCTATAGTAAAATGACCAGTAATACATTTCTATAGTAAAATGACCAGTACTACATTTATATAGTGAAATGACAAGGCAATACATTTCTATAATAAAATGACCAGTAATACATTCCTATAGTAAAAAGACAAGACAATACATTTCTATAGTAAAATGACCAGTAATAACTTTTATAGTAAAATGACCAGCAATACTTTTCTATATTAAAACAACCAGCAATATATTCCTATAATAAAATGACCAGTAATACATTCCTATAGTAAAATGACCAGTAATACATTTCTATAGTAAAATGACCAGTAATACATTTATATATTGAAGTGAGAAGCCAATACAATTCTATAATAAAATGACCAGTAATACATTTTTAGAGTGAAATTATATTTAACTATTTTATTGCCAATGTCGCCTTCTTTGATAACTTTTTAGTAAATAATTATTTATTGTCTTTATTCCTTGTGTATTCAGTGTATTGTATTGAGCAAAATGGTTACCCTTCCCACACTCGTCATTCAGTTATCTGGTCCTCTGGAAAACATCTGCTAATCCCTGTATTATATAAAGATGATGTGATTGGAAATGTTGTTACTTATTGTATCCTTAGAGATTCAAAATAAACGAAATAATAAAACCAATTCTATATCACGTTTTTCCTACACGCGTCCCCTAAAAGGAAAGCCATTGTTTTGTATCTCGTTTAATCACGTGATCTCTTGCGAATACTGATTCTTCTTCTTTTTACTCTTCTTTTTCTTAACATTTACAAACAGCCTGGTGTGCTAATGGCCATTTACTTATACTTCATCGACAATCCAAAAATATCGTTAATAAAAGTACGAAAATGTACGATACGGCTGCTTTATTAATATTGACAACTTGATAGGAAATAGATTTATAACATCCTGAAGATTTTAAATGCATTTATCGTAAAAGGATTTTTATTTGAAAAATAAAGTTTGCATGTAATTCTAAATTGTATTATTATCATTTAACATTCAAACAATATTTTTTAATGAGAAATGAATATTGTTATTCTAAATGTTATTTCTGTCGTAATTAACACTGCCATGATGATTATTGAAAGTTTAGCGAAAGATAAAGGTTGCAGTGAATGCAATCATAACTCGATGTTTACATTTCCTCAGCTGAGCTTGCATAGATACAAGTTGGTGCCATTGATATGGAATTATTCTTCGAATAGGCAATTTATTGTTAAGTTATGTCAGTAATACATAAGTTAGAAATGGGTTTATTACTTTTATTATCAGTTTATTTAAAATGTGAATCTTCACATGTACATTATTGGTTATCGTAACGAGGCTGAGGTTAGCCTACCGACAAACATCACCAAGGTTTCTTTTACAGAACACCCCTAATTTTAAGGGTGATTTTTGGGATTTAAAGGTCGTCTTATACGTGGAAATACACGGTATTTTCTATTTTGTTTATATTTCTTTACGATTTTCTAGTTTCATATTTCTGGATTTCAATGGACCTTGTGATGTACAGAAGTTTGAGTTGGTTACAATCCAAAATGGAATGACCACTAAAAACACCCCCCCACTACCCAAATGCATAAACAAATCTTAGAGATGCATGCTGGGATTTCATCCCAACTAATAAAAGGGGACTTCATCTCAGTGTCACCGATGATCTTACGATCACCGAAGTTAAGCAACATTACCTACCTAGATGAGTGACCAATAGTGACCAGGAGCTGTAAATGGCTTACATCCACGTCAAGTTGAAACACCGGTTCCCGTAAGATCACCGAAGTTAAGCAACGTGAAGCCTGGTCATTGCCTAGATGGGTGACGGTTATGAATACCAAGTGCTGTAAGCTTGGATTCTTGGACGGTATAAGGGTGTTGAAATACCGGTTTCCGTAAGATCAACGAAGTTAAGCAACGTGAAGCCTGGTCATTGCCTAGATGGGTGACCGTTTATGAATACCAAGTGCTGTAAGCTTGGATTCTTGGACGGTATAAGGGTGTTGAAATACCGGTTTCCGTAAGATCAACGAAGTTAAGCAACGTGAAGCCTGGTCATTGCCTAGATGGGTGACCGTTTATGAATACCAAGTGCTGTAAGCTTGGATTCTTGGACGGTATAAGGGTGTTGAAATACGGGTTTCCGTAAGATCAACGAAGTTAAGCAACATCTTACCACTTGAGACTACCAGATGCTGCAAACTGTGCTGTGCGCGTATAAATGGATTGCAGTCACGTCAAGTTGAAACACTGGTTCCCGTAAGGTCAACGAAGTTAAGCAATGTGGAGCCTGGTCAGTGGCTAGATGGGTGGCCGCTTGCGAATACCAGGTGCTGGAAGCTTAGATGATTGGGTGGTATGAAGGTGTTAAGGCCACGTCACGTTGAAATACTGGTTCCCGTAATATCAATGAAGTTAAGCAACGTCGAGCCTGGTCATTGAAAGCTCGGGGAGTATAAAGCGGTTATCGCTTACGTCTTACGAGGATATGGCTTTAAAATAGAAATGAAAGGATGGTCTTCTCTCAATGTATGGCGTCATCCCAGTGAGGTACTGAATTGGCGCCAGCAGTGTCAAGTGGTCCAGCCAAATACGGATTTGATGTCTCGAGAAGTAGTGGTACCA
The DNA here is from genome assembly GCA_963932145.1 of Acanthosepion lycidas. NCBI lineage: Eukaryota > Metazoa > Mollusca > Cephalopoda > Sepiida > Sepiidae > Acanthosepion > Acanthosepion lycidas. The sequence goes on along the minus strand of OZ010606.1, from coordinate 5,964,726 downwards.
AAATGTTTGCTTCTATTCATTCTATGAATCTGTTTTAGAATTCGCGAAAAACGTTCTTTCTATTAATATTTTTAGAAATCTATTTTACCATTCTTCTGCCTTCCCGATATCAGTCGTTCGGTCCCGCGCACGTGCGTACTCCTGACTGTCAGATAAACATTTTACGACAATCAAGATTATAAAGACAATGTGTGTATTGTATTGTATAATTGGCCACGGTTATTTTCAAAGTTTCCAGCAGACAATAATAATAATAGCTGGCCACTCGTATTCGGGGATACCCGTTTACTAGGGCGGCTAACCAATCCCTCTTGCAGACGCTCGCTCAGGCAGATTTATGTTTATTAAACACCCACAGAGCTAACCTGTGGTTTATACTGCAACTATGCTTAGCAGACCTTAGTTACAGTTTCTGGAAGAGGGCGTGCTATCTAGCATGATCAATAATCTGAACAACGCCAGCACATTCAAACCCTCGGTCACGATGAGGTGCTAGCACAGCTATCGACGGTCCACAAGGGTAACGTCTACCCAATTTCACTCACAAGGCTTGGGTCAACCCGTTGTGTGGTTTTTAGGCACTTTCCAAAGGTGCCGCACGCTGGGATCGCCAATCCAGATCGAAAACATCAGGAAGTCTCCTTGGTGATAAATCAACCGTGGTGAGATTCGAACCCTTGGTCTCATGGTCAGAAAGCGAATGTTCTGATCACTCGACAGACAATAAGCAAAAAGAACAGAGCAAAATAATACTAAGGAAAGAAACCTTGATTCGGGGTTCATCCCTTGTTTCCTGTTTAGGATTGGGTTTCCGGTTCCTTCTAAAAATTTTTTTCATTTTCTTTGACTTCCAGTAAGACCTTGCGTCTCAGTGGCATTATCGCCTTGCACGCTGTGAAATGATTGAAAAATTAGGCAAAGCAACAATAATGAAGGAAACTTTCATGAATAGTGTACCCAAGCAAAATTTACTACTTGTACTTTCACCCGGGGTGGGTTGAGCCGGCTCCAATATTGGAGTTTCATGGGAATTTGGAATTCACAAGCGGTCCCCAAACCCGCATGTATAGGCTTCAGATCAGTTCGTAGGAAACCGACAGCCCGACAACAGCCCATGAGATTTGATTATAGTGGTGAAGGTTTCGTGCAGGACCAGCCACACTTTTTGAAGGGCCGAATACAGAGACCTGGTGCACTACGTGCCACAAGGTCCCCAAACGACCCTCTGCAGGTTTTGAATTCAGAGTTGTCCTTCTCCTAGACCAGTTGCCATCCAAGGCTATAGAACACAGTCTGTCCTGCTATTTACCCATAGCTGGAGGGAGAAGAAGAGGATTCACACCTTTGCTAAGGGTATTAGCATGTAAGTGAATGTAATGGATTCGACTGGAATTCGAACTCGGCTCTCCGATTCCTCAATCCAAGCCGATATCCATTACTCCTCACGCAAGGAAAAGGGATACAGTCAAGTGATTATAGTCATTCGACAAGAAAGAACAAAAATATGGTGGATGAGTCCGAGAAGTCTTTTTTTTTTATTTTATTGTTTTTGGTTTAGCAACATATCAACACATCTATGGGTTATTTAATGCCAAATTCCAAATATTTTGTACGCAATTTTTATTTTATTTTATTTTTGGAAATAATAATATTTTAGTGACACATGTCTTACTAACTTAATCCATAATTGAGGGAGAAGGAATGGATTCATGCCTTTCCCAACATAAATGAATATAACTGCCCCTGACTGGAATCGAAACTCGGCGAGCCGTGCCCCAACTCCAAACCATTATCCATTGCACCACCAACACGTTCAAACTTACAGCACTTGATATTCCCAAGCGGTCACCCATTGACTGGCCAGGCTCGACGTTGCTTAACTTCGTTGATTGTACCGGTGTTGCAAATTACGACATTTAAGGCGGTTCACGCATTGAGCATCTACGTATTACAGAGCAGAACACGTCTCTAAGGAGTGCTCTTCCATGTCCTATAAGTGGAATGTTGCGTGGGTCATACGCAGGTCTTTAGTCATCAAAAGCTACAAACACAACTGAGGCATCATGGGCGGAACATGATGCTGAGCATTCAGATATCGAAAACGACGGAGCTTCCGTTATACTTTCAAGAAGTGGGCAATTAAATTTAATATGTGGGGAGATTTTTTTTCGTTTTAAACAGGTGATGTATGCTATGACAGCGAAATCTGGAGGCAGACTCGGATAGAGTAAGATGTTTAGCAAATGCTAAGCAAAGTATTAAGAAACAGGAAAAAATTCTATAGAAACAAAGCAAAGAACAAATGTAGTACTTTGCCATATCAATCCCCTTATATGGCAGGGAAAGCTGAACGATTTCTTCGGCACAATTTACATTATTCGGAAAAGAAAAAAGAAAGAAAAAAAGAAAGAAAGGAAAAAAGAAAGAAAGAAAGAAAAAGGAAAAAAGAAAAAGAAAAAGAAAGAAAGAAAGAAAAAAGAAGAAAAAAGAAAGAAAAAAAAGACGGCTAGGGCAGTGGAGGTTAGGTGCAGCATCTCAGAAATATAGACAGATGCTGAAGAGAAAAAAAGAAAGAAAGAAAGAAGAAAAAAGAAAGAGAAGAGAAAGAAGAAAAAAGAAAAATGAAAAAGAAAAAGAAAGAAAGAATGAAAGAAAGAAAAAAAAGAAAGAAAGAAAAAAGAAAGAAAAAAGACGGCTAAGGCAGTGGAGAACTTTTAGAGGGGAACTAACAGGAGATAACTGATAACTGACATCACATTAGACATGGCACGTGGAACTAGAACAGTCTACTTCAGTGAGCAAAATAAAGGGTTCAGTTCAACATTCCAACCATCTGAAGAAGGCCAGAGCGCACAACTACCGAAACGTTGTAATAAATATGGCAACAAAGATGAGAACAGTAGTTTGAATAATGTAAATAGTGTACATAATACCTCATCTCAGAAATAAAGACAGAATTTCTTCGTCGTCTATCATCAAATTTATTTATTACTCGAACAAAATAGTGATTTAAGATAATTTTTGATGATAAAAGAAAAATTAGAAATTATTACTCTGAAGCGGTACACTAATTATCTTCTAAAATCTTGCATTGTTCTGGTTGCAGCCAGTGGAAGCAATAGATTATTATGAATCGGCGGATAGAATGTCTTATAGACACTTTCTTTGTCTCTCCGTCAATTTTTAGATGATGTTTTAGGCCTTGAATTGATGGATTCTTATTTTGTTAATTCGACATATTTATATCACGCTCCGTTTTATTTTAAACAATATTTATTCCAACAATTGGCAGACAACTTAAAGAAAATGTGCCTCCGACAGGATTCGAACCTGTGTCGCTTTTTACAGAAAGATCTAACGTCTTATCTGGCGTGCTTTGACCACTCCGCTACGAATAACTTGTAAATCATGGATCTATTTGCCTTAAAAGCAAATTAAAATACGGTATCCACGAACACTACTACCACCACCACTTCTACTGCTGCTGCTACTACTAATAATATATTGTCCAGATACAAAGACCTAGAGATCGAGATTAACATGATGTGGGGAATGAAGACTGAGACTGTACCAATAGTAATTGGAGTACTGGGCCTTGTGAGAAAAGGTATGGACAATTTTACTAACAGTGTCCCAAGTAACATCAACATACAAGTTGCCAAGAAGATCGCCATACTAAGAACCCCCCATATTCTATGGGTCGGCAACCTTTTGCTAATAATGTGCTAATTTAAGGTTTTAAAATCCTTCAATGTGCCAACAGCATACGTCAATATACCTGTTCTACAATATATTTTACATAGTAATATAAAGTATATATACTTTAGTATATATTAAAATTGAAACAGCTAAGTATGTTCTTTGCGTTGTAGTAGTTATTGGTTCGGACTCCGTGATGTCATTTGCGACGGCATACCATTGGAAATTGCTTGGTGTCTGTGCCATGTGTGGCACGCTTGCCGAACCCTGCATACTAAGAAAAGGGCTATCAATTAAATGACAATTCTCCTATAGGGCCTAAGGGCCATAATTTGGACCCGGATCTACAGGATACAAAGAAGGAAACATAACATACACAAATAATAATAATAATAAAATGTACCAATTCTCATTGGAGCCCTTGTATTAATTCCAAAGAATTTCTAGAAACATCTTGTTGGCATTAGATTCGCAGGAAAAAAATCTTTCGAAAAGTGCTTGTCGTCTGACGTCTTGAGACTTGACAGTGAATTATACTCTACTGCTACTATTACTACTACTACTACTACTACTAATAATAATAATAATAATAACAGATGTACAGGAGATCGTCCTACTAGAAGCATCCCATATACTATGAAAAAGGGTTATCAATTAAATGACAATTCTCTTATAAGGCCTAAGGACTATAGTTTGGACCCGGATCTACAGGATACAAAGCAGGAAACATAACATACAATAATAATAATAATAATGATATTATTTTTATTATTATTATTATTAGTAGTAGTAGTAGGAGGAGGAGGAGGAGTAGACTGCTCTGAAAATAAGAAAAGTTTTATTTTATTAAAATATAAATATTTTCTATGTTCCTATCATGATGAACCAGGAAGACTATGGCCGTCCCATGTGTCCGTAAAAGTATATCAGGTCATTCTCTGATGAATGTTCTCCTCTAAAGTGTCCACTTGGAATAAATATTCGATTCGAATTCCGTGTCACAGTAGGACAATGACGCAGGCTTGTAATTGGCTTGGAGTCAAAGGCCATGTGATGTCATAAAACGTATGCAAGAATGCGAACATGCGAGAATATGTGGGCGACTTTGAGCATTATCTATCTATCTATCTATCTATCTATCTATCTATCTATCTATCTCATTCTTTTCATATCTATCTATCTATCTATCTATCTATCTATCTATCTATCTATCTAGCTCAGTCTGTTCATTATCTATCTATCTATCTATCTATCTATCTATCTCAGTCTATTCATATCTATTTATCTAACTATCACAGTCTATTCATATCTATCGTAGTCTATTCATATCTATCTATCTATCTATCTATCTATCTATCTATCTATCTCAGTCTCTTTTTGTCTATCACATTCTGTTCATATCTATCTCCGTCTATTCCTATCTCTCTGTCTCT
>OZ010606.1:5849594-5957094 GCA_963932145.1 Acanthosepion lycidas | reverse complement strand
GTCTTGTGTCTTAGTGGCTTTATTACCTTTAATGGGGTGATACCGATTTAAAAACACAATTGCATGTCCACTACCCAATTCTACCTTGTTTTTTTTCTCCTAATCGTCTTCGTGCATATCCTCTTGCATTATGTTTTCCAAAATTGCTTTTTGCCAGCATCGTATGTTCGATGTTCTGTCGACCATTTCAATTTTATTTTTCGTTATACTCTGCTTACTGTATCAAGTGAAACATTATTGTTAAGACTCCATTCACACCTTTAGCTGTTAATTTTGGATTGCCTACCGAAACTCTTAAAATTTTTTCTTCATCTTTCTACCATGGTCTTCCGGTTTTCTTTGCACTTAAAATAGCAGCAGTAAACGTCCTTTGGATAGTAGAACACTGTTTCTGGAAATTCCGAGCAGCTTAGATATTTCTCGTTGAGTCATCTTCCTTTTTTCCTTATCTTCGTTTTAGCATGTTGTGGATTCCGGGTTTAAATCCGGTACCAATAAATAACAAACGCCAGGAATGAATATATGAAAATAATGTATTAACGTAATAATACAAACTGGTAAAGCAGGTTAGTAGTTCCAGGAATACGGGTTAGTAGCAGAATATATATATATATATATACAGTCTTTGGTATTGAAGTATCGCTGTATGACTTCTTACTGAGTCTACGTTCTCGCTCACTGTGACTTCTACAACGGTGTTACCTCACCCTCACTCTTCCGGTTACCTACAACCTTTTACTCTGTCACTCTGGACTCGACTCTTCGGTCTTGCTCCCTCTTATTCTCGTCTCTTCCCGTAGCAGTAGTATATGTATATACTGGGTGAGTCCATTTGTGTAAAAAGGGGTGTACCCCTCAACATACCAGAAATTTTTGCCAGGATTTAAAAAAAAAAAATCAACAATGACATCAAAATATCATTTAATAATCATTTTTCCTGATTTTAATTTATATATATATATATATATATATATATATATATATATATATATATATATATATATATAATAGGTAATATAATTTAATTTAAAGAAAAAACAGAGCACTTTAAGGTTCCATTGTTATAATTTATTTCACCAGAGATTTTATTTTTCTCTGGATCTTCAAACTTCAATTCCAAGGGTAAAAAAATGATTTTAAAATTTACGCTTTTGAAGGGGAGTATTAAGCTTATATAAGGTGATATAGCGGGCGGTGAAGGATAGTGTGAGAGATATGGTCGAAATTAGTGAGAAAAGGGAGAGTTTTAAAATTTATTTTTATTTTTATTACAATACTTAATATTGAGGAGGAGGGGGTAAGGATCAGACATTGACTTATTTAATCGGTTGACTCACCGGAAATGACATGGGGAAAAAGGAAAAAAAGAAAAAAAGAAAAAAGGTGGGGAGTAAAGAGATAAAAATAAAAGATGGACGTAGGATTTTGAAGGAAGGAGAGGGGTGGTATAGCTTGATATTTGGGTAATTTAGAAAAATAGATTCTAACGTTTGTATATGTATTATTTGCATATATAGTATATATATTTATATATATGTTTGCATATATGTTTTTTGTATGAATGATTCATGAATTTATAAATCATAATTGCACCTTTTTTTAATTGAAATTAAAATAACTGATCCAACGTGCAACTCTCGGATAATAACTGTGACATTACTGTAATTATTGAACAATATAGTTCATGCCATATTCACGGAAAATCTACCAGTAAAAAAGAATTCTCTTATTGCTATATTTGTACAAAAACGCACAACCTTAAAATTTAAATTCAAACTCAGCGTTGCGACCGCACGTTCCAAAACAATAACACATTTCTCAAAGCATTTTTTCGGATTACATCTCTATTTTCGTTGTCCTCTTATTACCGAGAAGTAAAAACAAGAACAAAATCTACTTCCATACCTGATGATGTCTGTAGGAACAGCCGAAAGCTTGTAAAAAATTAAAAAGACCTTATGCAACTGGAATTTATAAACGGGGATCATATCATTCATATACAGGTTCGGGGTTGATGTATCTTATTTATATAGTTTGCGATGATGTATTCTCGCCATTTAAATCATTAACCTCTATATTTGTTTTTTGTATGAATGATTCATGAATTTATAAATCATAATTGCACCTTTTAATTGAAAGTAATATATATATATATATATATATATATTAGTGGTCAATATGCATGCATATATATATATATATATATATATATATATATATATATATATATGTGTGTGTGTGTGTGTGTGTGTGTGTCATGATGGCATTTCTGCCCTTAGATCTTTGGTCGGAACCCGGAAAGAAATGAGTATAAACGAGAGATCAAATGAAATAAAATAATAATAACAATTGATCATCTTGTATCGGGTTGCATGGTATTGGCACCCAGTGAATATAAAACCCGGCATTACAGAGTGGGCCAATATCTACACTGGAAAATTTACGGAAAGGAAACTGCAAGACATTGGTAAGAATGCCACCCTGATCCGGTTACGAAGATATGACCTGTAACAGTCTTACGGGACATTACAATACACACAGGCAGAAAAATCAAAGCTAATCCCCCAGACATCGTGGTTAGAGACCGCAAAGACAAACATTGCCTCCTTATTGATATAGCAGTCGCGGCAGACTGCAATGTATCTTTGAAGATTTTCAAAAAGTTATCAAAAGTACCTTGAAATTGAAATCTCAAAATTGTGGCATATGAGGGCATCAACTATTCCAGTTTTAGTTGGAGCCCTCGGATTGATTAGAAAAGGTTCCAATAAATTCATTGAACGAATTCTTAGTAACCATTGCCTTAAAGAAATATAACAAAATGTACTCACAAGTGCCAGTATGCTCGTGCAGAGTTACAATTTTCGTACGGTTCCTTGAAGTAGCGCCCATCGCAGACAAAATCTGTTGGACAACTAATCGACAATTGAGACAATAGTGTCCGGGGGCGATGAAAATCTGTTGCAATCGCGGATGACGCAATATTTTCCAAGGCCAAACAATTTCCATCGCATACCCGAAAACAGATTCATATTACTGCACACCACTGCAAATGACCTAATATGAGAAAAAAAAAAAAAAAAGAAATCGATTGCACCATGTCTAAAACTGACCGTATGATGAAAAAAAGGAAGCTAAAGCAGTTGTTTCAATTGATTTGCACAAAAAAGCAAATGTCGATCAGATAGCTGGGGTCACAAAGCTGGGAACCTAATTAGGCTTGGGTACCCCCCCTGTTCATGAGGTTAGATGTTAGAACATACCAACCGTTGTAGTTGCGATGCTGTTCGATTGCGAAGAGGTGGGGACACCCTTCCAGTTCATAATTGCTCACAGTTTTGCTATTAAAAACATTTATATTTCTTAATGTCTCCTATATACAGGCACCATGTCTCACGCCCATAGAATAAGGTTGAAATGATGATAGCTTTGTGCATCAAACTAAAACGAATTCCTCGGTGCGTAAACGAGTTATCTTAGAATTTCTCCATTTCGGGCCTTCTCAGTTCTCGGGGATTGAACCTGATCCTCTCTCTTTAGGTGCAGCAAAGAAGGTACAGTCTAGAAGGATCACTTCGGCTTGGCGTAATGGTTTAGCAAGCTTGCCTCGCTTTATCACTTGCGACTGAATAGTGAGTTCGATCCTCACTGGGTGACTCATACTTTCGGGTTTGTGCCACATCTCTTGACCTCACATCTACCACTGACTTAGTGGAGCGACTACGTCAAATCAATCGCTGCATCTACTGCAAGGAAAGTTGAGTCACTGTATCGTACCAGAAGGCTTCTCTTCAGAATCCTTCTTGTACATTTACAACTCTATCATTCGTCCGTGCATGGAATACTGTTGCCATATCTGGTCCGGCGATCCAGTTGTACATCTACAGATTCTTGAACAAATCCAAAAAAGGATCTGTAATGTAATCGTTCCTGACTTGAGAACTCCACTTCTGTCACTTTCTCACCGACGTGACGTGGCTTTCCTCTGTCTTTTCTACAAATATTTTCATGGCAACTGCTCGGAGGAGAATTTTCCCTGGTGCCCCAACAACATGAATTTAAGCGTACTGCTAGACTCGCATCAAGGTCTCACTCTTTTACTGGTGAAATAGATAAATGTAACCGCCAGATATTTTTTCCAATGGTTTCTTTTCTCGTACTTCCCGCCTGTGGAACACCCTTCGTTTACTTGCTTCCCTGATGACCACAAAAATTTAAATACAGCGTCAATCGCCATCTTCTATCTTCTTAAATCCCGTTCATCTTTTGTCCTTTCCTCAATCCTCCCTATACTCAGTCTTTTCTCTCACTTTCACTCCCTGTAACCCTCTGCGTTGTAGTGGCATTCTCACCTTGCTTGGGGTGAAATGATTAACACAATTTAAATACAACGTCAATCGCCATCTTTGATCTCCTTGAATCCCATTCATCTTTTGTCCTTTCCTCAATCTTCCATCTACTCAGTCTTTTCTCTCAATTTCACTCCCTGCAACACACTGCGCACTAGTGGTATTCCCGCCTTGCATGGGGTGAAATGATTAACACAATTTTAAATGCAACGTCAATCGCCATCTTTGATCTCCTTGAATCCCGTTCATCTTTTGTCCTTTCCTCAATCTTCCCTATACTCAGTCTTTTCTCTCAATTTTACTCCCTGTAACCCCCTGCGTACTAGTGGTATTCCCACCTTGCTCGGAGTAAAATGATTAAAAAACAAAACATAACAAAAAAATTTAAAAAAAATACAAAAACATCTCAATATATGATTTCTGACGGTTAACGTTTTGTTAATACTACAGATCGGATATGGAAACACAATGTCATTGTATTTGAAAATATAGAGGAAACCGCTTATATGTTATGGACAAACCAATCGGAAGTTTCTCGAATCAACAATCCTATTATGCACAATTTCCTGATCCCTGACAAACAGTCATCTACAAAGATATACTTATAGATGCTGAACGTTTTTTCAATAAAAGCCAGAAATTCAGTCAATGGGATTATTAATAATTCTCATTCTTCTTTCAATATATTTTTTGCAGATATTTGAACTCATTCTTTGTGCTCTGTGCCATCATCTCTGTACAATTGGATTGTACAGAGATGATGGTGTCATACTTGTAATGAATTGTGCGAACTTTAAAATTGATAAAATTGAAAACTATTACAGAGAGAATTTAAATGCCTAAACTTGAAAATTACTGTAAGTACTAAATTGATAAAAGTGGACTTCCTTGATATAACATTAGATTTAGTGAATAATATATACATACCTTACAAAAATCCCATTACTAATCCTTTATATATACACCATAAGTCTAATCATACTTCATCTATAATTAAGCATATACCTTTATCTATCAAAAAGGGAATAAGTACAAATTCAGCAAATGAGAAAATATTCTATGAACATAGTAATTTCTCTAATAATGATCTAAAGAATAGCAGCTATAAATGCCCATAACTCCATTATATATAAAATGAAAATCGGAACAGTAGAAAAAACAGAAAGAGACAAATGACCACTTTGACATCACAATGGGATCATTGAACTCAGCAGATTCCTCTGACCTTATAGCATTTTTATATTATATAATCTTACTGAATATCGTGAAATTAGTATAAATGACATTGAACTGTACAGAGACGATGGACTTATGGTAGTATGAAATTCTAAGAACTTTAAACTTGATAAAATTAGAAAACTATTACATAGAGAATTTGAACTCTAAATTTGAATATTACTGTAAATACTAAAATGAAAAAGTTAACTATCTTCATATAACATTGGATTTAATGAATAATATATACCTACCTTACAAAAAGCCCAATAATAATCCTTTGTATATACACTCTAAGTCTAATCATCGCCCATCTATAATTAAACATATACATTTATCAAATTCAGCAAATGAGAAATATATTATGAACATAGTAATTTCTATAATAAAGCACTAAAGAATAGTGGCTATAAATGCCCAAAACTCAATTGTATAAAAAATGAAAATAGACACCATAGAAAAAATAGGAATAGGAAAATCATTTGGTATACACGCCCCTCCATACAACCAAATGGTAAGAAATAATTTAGGAAAAAAATTCCTTGCATTAATTGATAAACATTTTACTAGAGAAAATAAACTCAGTACAGTTTTTAATAAAAATACCCTAAAATTAAGTTACAGTTGTACTGAAAACTTAGAAATGATTATTAATAAACATAATACTAATATCTTGAATAAACACTTATAACAAAATCAAAAATATACAGATCCTAAAATAAAAATAAATGAAGATAAAGAAAAATTATGCAACTGAAGAAATCCTCAAAACTGTCCTCTTAATAATAAATGCTGTATTGAATCAGTAGTTTATCAATGCAATATCTCATCTATTGAAGATCCAGACATGGTTAAATTTTACATTGGGTACACACGGAATGAATTCAAAAGAAGGTGGCGCCAACATCAAACGTCCTTTAATAATAATAAATACTGAAATCAAACGTCCCTATCTAAATATTTCTGGCACTTAAAAGAAACCAATAAAACACCTACAGTAAAATAGAAATTAATAACAAAAGCTAGAGCTTGTAGGTCATTAAATGACCCATGTCCTTTGTGCATACATGAAAAATTATACATTATTAAGTTTCTGAAAATTAAAAAAATTACTAAATCAAAGAAATGAAATAGGTACAAATTCCTTAAATAATAATTAATTTAAAAAAAAAGAAACATATATATATATATATATATATATATATATATATATATATATATATACTCAATCATTAATTAATAAATTTTTCAAATATAAAATTAAAGTCAAGTATATTTATTTGTAAAAAAATCGTATAGTCTATTAGTTATTAGAAGGAGGAATGGTACTTTAAATCTGTAGGAATAAAATTTAAATATTAAAAATATGCCTTACTCATATTTTAGAAAACCCTTTAAGAAAATCTTTGTTTATAAAAATAGGAATTAAGCGGATAAATAAAAATGCGAGAATTTTTTTATCATTGAAAACGCAGACTTATTATAAACTCGACCAATGTTTACCTATAGACTCGAGTCATAACCCGACTGATTTTACCTATAGACTCGACTATAAACCCGACAAATATATACCTATAGACTCGAGTGTAAGCACAATTAAAGTTTACGTACAGACTCGAGTATAAACCAGATCAATACTTACCTATAGACCCAAATATAAACCTGAATAATGCATATCTATAGGCTCGAGTATAAACCCGACCAAAGTATACCTATAGACTCGAGTATAAACTAAACCACTCCTTAACTATAGACTCGTGTATAAACCAAGCCAATATTTACCTATAGACTCTAGTATAAACACGACAAATGTTTACTTCTAGACTCGAGTATAAACCCGATTAATGCTTATCTACAGACTGGAGCATAAACCCGATCAAGGTTTACCCATACATTCGACTATAATCCCGACCAATGTTTACCTTTAGTCTCGAGCATAAACCAGATTAGTATTTAACTACAGAATAAGGTAAACTTGATAGTGAGGTAGACTTAAATATAAAAGCACCAATGTTTACCGATAGAATCATGTGTAAACTCTAAGAAGGTTTAACTATAGAGTAAAGTATAAACCCGAACAATTTTACCTATAGTCTCAAGTATAAACCCTATGAATATTTACCTATAGTCTCAAGTATAAAACCGACTAGTAGTTACGTACAGAATCTAGTAAATTCGGTGAATATTAAACTATAGACTTAATTATAAATCCACCAATATTTACCGATAGAATCATGTGTAAACTCTAAGAAGGTTTAACTATAGAGTAAAGTATAAACCCGAACAATTTTACCTATAGTCTCAAGTATAAAACCGACTACTAGTTACGTACAGAATCTAGTAAATTCGGTGAATATTAAACTATAGACTTAAGTATAAACCAACCAATATTTACCGATAGAATCATGTACAAACTCTATGTATATTTAACTATAAACTCAAGTATAAATCTGACCACTGTTTACCTATAGGCTCAAGTATAAACTAAAGTAGTTTTTATCTAGTGAATCACGCATAAACGCTATGAATATTTACCTATAAATTCAAGTATGAAACCAGGCCAATGTTTACATAAAGACTGATGTAAAAACCTTATGTATGTTTACCTATGGACTGTAGTATAAATATAATGTTTACTTAACAGAATCGAGTACAAACACGCCTATCGTTAATCAATATTTGAATCTATAATCATGTATAATAAAAATAATAACTGACATTAAATTGAGCAGCAAGTGTTGACATGTCGTAGCATCCAACGGTTCAAGAGTTACACATCTATACATACACACAAACACACATATATGCACACACACGCACGACGTTGTGCTGAAAAATTATTGGAAAGAATTTTAAAAATTTAATGACATTTGGAAATCGGTCACAAACCAATATTTCACAATGAAACGAAATTCTTTTCACAACACTCCTAATAAATCTTTCACAATATATATATATATATATATATATATATATATATATATATATATATATATATATATATATATATATGTGTGTGTGTGTGTGTGTGTGAAAAGTGTGTGTATATAAATATAAATAAATATATATATATATATATGTATAATTATTTATATATTATATGCGCGGTACTTATTAGAAAGCGCTCAATATCAGAGATAGAGCTAACATATATGGTTGGATAGATGTGAGCTTATGACCCTGGGTTTCACGCTTTAGCGATCGTCAGACAAACTGATTAATTTTTTTAAAAATTTGGGTTTATGTAGATTGCGTGTATTGGTGTTATTGTGGAAGTGGTGGGGGAAACTTCGTCGTTTTTTCATCGTACTGACGCAAACATCGATGTATGCAGACACATATTCATCGTACTGACGCAAACATCGATGTATACAGACACATATACATACTGACCACATATGTTTATATATGTATGAGTCCCGACGGACGACCAAGTATGTATGTGTCTGCATACATCGATGTTTGCGTCAGTACGATGAAAAAACGACGAAGTTTCCCCCACCACTTCCATAATAACACCAATACACACAATCTACATAAAAGCCAAATTTTTAAAAAAATTAATCAGTTTGTCTGACGATCGCTAAAGCGTGAAACCCAGGGTCACAAGCTCACATCTATCCAACCATATATATATATATATATGTACACACACACACACACACACACACACACACACATATATATATATATATATATATATATATATATATATATTTATAATTATTTATTTAAAAAAAAAAAATTATAACGTAAATATGTTATAAAATCACTACAAAAATAGCCATTTTGTTTCAACACCCTCGGTGTCTTATCAAGTGATGACGTTGAATGTATATATATATATATATATATATATATATATATATATATATATATATATATATATATATATATATATATAGTGTACTGGGACTGCAGATCATTATACAAGCATATATTGTTATCTATAAGAGACAAGGAATATCTATTATGTCTGATCATGAGCCGTTCTAAACTTCGTATATTTGCTTTAATTACGGGTGAAAATAAAGACAAAAATTGTTCAGCATTTGGATATATTTTTATTAAGTTGGTCATTAATTTAAGCTTTCAGCTCACATGAACCATCTTCAGAGTGGTTACACGGACATTTTAACAAAGCTATTCACCATCGAAGATAATATTTTATGTTGACATAGAGGATTGCTATGTGACAATAACGGTCGCGGAATAGAAGACCCAGGTCGTAAATTCGCAATGCGGTTCTATGACGTCATACCACGTGAGAGACCGAAATATTGACAACAGAACCATATGTCTAGATGCAATGTAATGTGTTGTGACTATTTTGAAATGTAATTTTGTTGAGTGTGGGTTGCTTTGTTTTAATATAGTCGCAGAGCAATCTTCTCAGTCAACATAACAGAATCTCATCTTTGATGGTGAATATCTTTGTTTAAATGCCAGCATAAGCACTCATGTGAGCCGAAAGCTTAGATCAAGGAATAGCTTTAAAAAATATCCAAATGTTGAACAATTTTTGTCTTTATTTTCACCAGAATTTAAAGCAAATATACGGAGTTTAGAACGGCTCATGATCAAACATAATAGACATTCATTGTTTGTGTTATATCTAACAATATATATATATATATATATATATATATATATATATATATATATATATATATATATATATATGTGTGTATATATATATATGTGTGTGTGTACAGGGTGTCCATAAAGTTCGTGTGCACTTTAAAAAATTATAACTTTATTTGTATTTGTGATAGAAATAATTTGTAAAAAGGATTGGAAAGAAGTAAATCTATATTTTTTAAGGTTTTATTGAAATTTTATTTAAGTTTCCACATGGCCTCCATCATTAGTAATACAAAGGGTAATACGATTTTGCAGTTCACGGAAAACATTTGCCAACTGATTTACAGTAATGCCTGAACTCACATAAGTTATTTTAGTTATACTTAAAACTAGGTACATTAAACTTTATAACATTTTTTACAAATTATTTCTATCGCAATTTCCATGGGCCGTCATAATAATAATATACGATAATTTTTATTTATAATATAATGTTTGTTTTTTTATAATTCTAATAATCTTTTGCGTGAGATTTCAACTCTCTAAATTGATTGTACGCTGTTTTTTACAGACATAATATTTTGCCTTTCATTTTTGCGCAAAGTGTAAAAAATCTGTCTTTTCGATTTTTCACCTTCAAGGTTGTAATTTTTCCAACCAATTTGGACTCAAATCCGGCACTGACAAATTATCTATCAAACAAAAGAAAATGAAAACTGTGGAAATGCCTAAACAACATCCGATCACACACACACACACACACACACACACACACACACACACACATACATACACACACATTTTGAGAATTTTAGATATAGATTTACTTAAATATTTTCACTGTAACTTTTACTATATAGTTAAAGATGTAATAGTATTGAATGGATTAATATTAACATCTTTTTATAGAAAAATTAATTTTAAATTCTTATTCCCATTCTATAATAATTTTAAATTTCTCCCTAAAATGATTTATGGCCGTTTTTTGTTCATTCTTCTTCCTTGCATAGGTGTTGATATGGCAGTGTCCGTTTTCAACCGTCGCGTTTATCTGTACCCGGCCCCACCACAACCACATTAGGTTCGTTTAACCTCTTTATCACTATCACTCCCCGCTCTATTATAGGCCAATTCTTACTTCCTCTCCTCTTATTCTTTCCTTCTTCTTTTTTCCTTCTTTCGCCTTTCAAATTTCATGTGAAGTGGGTTTTTTTTTTCATTTTAGTAAATATATTTGCATTGAAAAGTCCAGGGAAAAGCGACTTTCCCTTGGACAAAATGATCATCTGTATGAGGTACATTGTTTGGATCTCATTAATCGTAGTTCACACACACACACACATATATATATAAATATATAATTATATTTTTATTATAAGAGATTATAAGAAAAATATTTTATAATCGCTACAGAAAAGCGTTCATATTTCAATAGTATGATTGTACTTCATCAGGTGATGGTTGGTAACTCTTGCCTACCGGAGTTGCCAACTATCACCTGAGGAAGTATAATCATAATATTGAAACATGAAAGCTTTTCTGTAGCGATTATAAAATGTTTTTCTTATAATCTATTATAATAAAAATAAAATATGTTGCTCTACATTGTATTGAGCCCTTTTTAAAAATGTAAATGCTACGAACCGTGGATTTTTACACCATTTGTTTTTTCTCATATATATATATATATATATATATATATATATATATATATAAATAATAGATAGGAAAAGACAATATTTATAAGGCATTTTTAAAAACAAAAGCTAAAATAAAAACAACCGGTTAATTGACTTCAATGTTCACTTTTATATAACACACCTTAAAACTATATTTCTTCATATATATATATATATATATATATATATATATATATATATATAGTTTTAATCGTTTCAAGTTCACGTATTAATTTCTTGGTGGCTGTAGAAAATTGTTCAAGAAAATATCGAATATCTTCTGGGGTTAAAATATTTTTACAATTTTGTGCAGCTAACAAGAAGTTAAACTCGTAGACTTAAAAGGATTAAAACCAGAATAAATAGACATAATACGTCTAAATTATTTAACCAAACCTGGTTGAATGAAATCATCCTACTTAAATATGCACACGCACACACACAGAAACTAACACACACAAACACACAAACACACACACACACACATATGCTTAATTTGTAACTGAATAGTTGTAATTAGTAGAGGTAGATTGTAGATATAAAGTGTGTTTGGAAGAAATCAACATTACTTGATAACTGTCAGTTTGACGCCTGAAGAGGGTCTTCAAGCACTCTACACACACATGAATATATATATATATATATATATATATATATATATATATATATATATATATATATATATATAACCAAATGGATAAGTATAGTTTAATGAACGAGTGAGCATTCGTATACAAATATATATATGTCTATATCTATCTATCTACCCATCCATCTATCTATCTATCTATCTATCTATCTATCTATCTATCTATCTATATATATATATATATATATATTTGTATATAACGTCGTCACACATTATGAAATGGACAAAGTGAAAAATTCTCGGACATTCAGGCCGGTAAATGTTGTTTAATCCTGTTTATTATAAACAAAGGATTTACTTAAAATATTTGTATCTAAAAAAAGAATACCCGCTCGGCCCGGTGGGTAGGATCAAAGTGTAGTATCTGTGCTTTGTGAGCTGCCGGGTCGGGGTTCTGTCGAACACCCTGCTTGCAGGGAGGAAACCTGACGAAGCTCCGCCGAAGGCTAGGGTTTCGTTGGGGGAGGTTGAAGGAACTGCCCCCCCCTCGTGGGGTTTGGACGGTTATTTATTTTTGGCTGGGCCTACGGGCTCGGAGATACCCACATTAAAAAGGCCTTGTGCCACATTCAATCCTCGTGGGTGGATTGATAAATACCATCTCAAAAAAGAATACCCGCTCGGCCTGGTGGCTAGGATCAAAGGGTAGTATCTGTGCTTTGTGAGCTGCCGTGTCGGGTGTCTGTCGAGCTCTCTACTTACAGAGAGGAACCCGGACGAAGCTCCGCTGAAGGGTAGGGTTTCGTTGGGGGGGGGGTGACGGAACTGGCCCGCCTCGGCCGGTTTGGATGGTTATTTATTTTATTTTATAAACAAAGGATTTACTTAAAATATTTGTATCTAAAAAAAGAATACCCGCTCGGCCCGGTGGCTAGGATCAAAGTGTAGTATCTCTTCTTTGTGAGCTGCCGGGTCCGGGGTCTGTCGAACTCTCTGCTTGCAGGGAGGAACCCTGACGAAGCTCCGCCGAATGTTAGGGTTTCGTTGGGGGAGGTTGACGGAACTGGCCCCCTCGGGGGGTTTAGATGGTTATTTATTTTTGGCTGGGTCTACTGGCTCGGAGATACCCACATTAAAAAGGCCTTGTGCCACATTCGATCCCCGTGGGTGGATTGATAGATAGCATCTAAAAAAATCATACGCGCACGCCCCCCACTCGGTGGGTTTGGACGGTTATTTATTTTTGGCTGGGCCTACTGGCTCGGAGATACCCACATTAAAGAGTCCTTGTGCCACATTCGATCCCCGTGGGTGGATTGATAAATACCATCTCAAAAAAGAATACCCGCTCGGCCCGGTGGCTAGGATCAAAGGGTAGTATCTGTGCTTTGTGAGCTGCCGGGTCGGGTGTCTGTCGAACTCTCTGCTTGCAGGGAGGAACCCTGACGAAGCTCCGCCGAAGGGTAGAGTTTCGTTGGGGGAGGTTGACGGAACTCGCCCCCCTCGGGGGGTTTGGATGGTTATTTATTTTTGGCTGGGCCTACGGGCTCGGAGATACCACATTAAAAAGGCTTTGTGCCACATTCGATCCCCGTCGGTGGATTGACAAATACCATCTGAAAAAAGAATACCCGCTCGGCCCGGTGGCTAGGATCAAAGTGTAGTATCTGCGCTTTGTGAGCTGCCGGGTCGGGTGTCCTTGGAACTCTCTGCTTGCAGAGAGGAACCCGAACGAAGCTCCGCCGAAGGGTAGGGTTTCTTTGGGGGATGTTTATGGAACTGGCCCGCCTCGGCGGGTTTGGATGTTTATTTATTTTTGGCTGTCTTTCAGGCTCGGAGATACCGACATTGTCGGAACTGGCCCGCCTTGGCGGGATGGGATAGTTATTTATTTTTCGCTTGGCCTATGGGCTCGGAGATACCCACATTAAAAAGGCCTTGTGCCACATTCGATCGCCGTGGGTGGATTGACAAATACCATCTCAAAAAAGAATACCCGCCTGGCCCTGTGGCTACGATCTAAGTGTAGTATCTGCGCTTTGTGAGCTGCCGGGTCGGGTGTCTGTCGAACTCTCTGCTTGCAGAGAGGAACCCGGACGAAGCTCCGCCGAAGGGTAGGGTTTCGTTGGGTGGTGGTTGACGGAACTGGCCCGCCTCGGCGGGATGGGATGGTTATTTATTTTTGGCTGGGCCTACGGGCTCGGAGATACTGACTTTAAAAAGTCTTTGTTCCACATTCGATCCCCGTGGTGGATTGATAAATACCATCTATAAAAAGAATGTATAAACATAAAAAATGTCTTAAAAATAATTGTCGGACTTTGTGCATTTCATAATGTTTGACGTCACTTGTTTACATTTGGATACGCCATGAGCAGATATGAATGTACATGAGAGATTCATGGAAGATTGGAGTTTAAAGACAGTAAAATCGACCTTGCTGACCGAAAGCTCCTCTGTGGCCAAATCGGTTAAAGGCACGCCAGGCTATATGACGGTTCGGTATAGGATACAGGTTCGAATGCTGTCGGAGGACGAATATTTTCTATGAAAATTTCTCGGACATTCAGGCCGGTAAATGTTGTTTAATACTGTTTATTATAAACAGAGCATTTACTTAAATATTTGTATCTATAAAAAGAATGTATAAACATAAAAATGTCTTAAAAATGATTGTCGGACTTTGTCCATTTCATAATATATATATATATATATATGAATAATTTAATATATATATTTTAACCACTCCTCTCTCTCGTTTTTCAGAGCGTGGCAGAATAACTCGGCTTGTTGCATTCCAACAAAATTTTAATCAGATAGATGCGTGTGTGGTTTCAGTGCGTCTCATGACGTAATTTCCTCCCACTGCAACATCAAGATTTATTTTTGAAAAACAGATTATAAATAAGGCGGTTATGTGTTACGCAGGACTCTGAAACGCATTAACACCAGAGAAGAAAAAAATATTGACACCTAGGCAGAGTGATCCTCCTTATAATGCGAGTCATTATTTAAGAAGTAAGAGGGTACAAACTGAAAAGAGTCCTAACAGACTAGGCTTTCTATTTCCCTGAAGCAGACGTTAAACCTATGAAAGCATCATCGCCTGTATCTTTCCACTAGCAAGCTTGTCTCGCTAGGTCGATTATGACTGATTAGTGACTTAAATCCTCACTGTGTGCTCCACGCTTGTGCCACACTAAGCTACGCTTAGCGAATCATTTGAGCACCTTCGACGGGGTGTAGTGGTCAGCAATCTTGTCTTGCTAGATAAATTACGACTGAGTAGTGAGTTCGAACCTCACTGGGTGCTCCATGACTTCGGTCTTGTGCCAAATCTAAGCTACGCTTGCTAAAAACGCTATCTTCCATTTCTTTGTTTCTTTGTTTGTTTCTTTCTTGGAAATTGTGTTCAAAATATTTAGGTTTCAGCATTAAATGACCTATAGAGATGTTCATATGTCACCAGACAAAATCAAACAATCAAAATAAATTAAAATTAAATTAGATGCTAAATACTTCTCAGCGGACAATCAAGTATTTGTTTTCCCTAGCCCGTTAAATACTTGAACTTATCAATTCTTCAAAAACTCCGAAACAAACTGATACTTCGAATTCAGGAGATGGTTCTAGGAGAAATGTCTATGTGATATAAGTGTATTCTCTTCTGATTATTTATATGACGATTTCGTCTTTCTGAAAAAGGCTATAATCATGATACCATTCTCCAAGAATAGGTTTAATTTTGTAAATTTTGGTATCTGTCTATATTTCTGAGATGAGGTATTATATACACTATTTACAAGGACACATTGCACAGCGGATAAAGGTGTTAGTTAGATCCAGTGACAGGACCCAAAGAGTGTGAGTTCAATACCCGGTTCAGGCGGCGGAGAACTTGGAGAGGGGAATTAACAGGAGAGAACTGATAACTGACATCCATTAAACATGACACGTGGAACTAGAACATTCTACCCCACTGAGCGAAATGAAGGATTCAGTTCGATATTCCAAACACCTGAAGAAGGCAGAAGCGTACAACGGCCGAAACGTTGTAATAAATATGGCGACAAAGATGAGGAGAATAGTCAGAATAATGTAAATAGTGTACTCTGACGAGCAAATTTTCGCTGGTGCCCCGACTGCATGAATTTAAGCGTGCTACTAGGTTGGCATCTCGGTCCCACCCTTTCACTCTCGAAACAGTTAAATGTAACCACCTGTTCTACTGCAACAGCTTCTTCTCTCGCACTTCCCAACAGTGGAACTCCCTTCCTGTTACTTGCTTTTCTGATAACAATAATCTTCAAAAATTTAAATGTAATGTCAATCGACATCTTCTGTTGCCTTGATCACCTTTCTTCTTTTTATCCTTTCTTCAACTTATAAAGGAGTAAGTACAATAGAAGAATAATCCGGAAAACAGAAGATGACGGTTGACATTGTATTTAAAATTTTGAAATTTAAAGTTGGCTGAAAAACCAGAAATCGGAGAGTTTCACGAGCAAAAACTGTGAGAAAAGAAAAAGCGGAATGTTAAATAATAGTTTCAGACCATTATTTTTTAGTGGCAGTGTATTTGGTTCAGACAGTCTGAGGCTGACCTTCGGGTCAGAGGGTAGACAAAATATGGATATCGATTTTGGTTGTCTGAGCCGAACGTGGGAATGTTACAGTTAGAAAGTGGTTTTACGCGTCGAAGAATGCAGACGTGATAATTTCGTGTGTGTAAACTGCACCCCAGTGGAGGACTAATAGAGCGACCCCACTGCCTAATTAAAAATGTACATGTCGACGTGTTTAATAAAATAGATAAGTTTAAAATCCCTTTTGTCGAAGTTCTTATTATCTTTGATCAAGAGAAGAAAGAAAGAAAAACAACTTTATTATGATCGCCTCAAGACCGTCAACTAAGTGACCTCCAGAATTACATGATGGTATATTTAGATGAGGGTGTATTTCATTACATGAGGGTATTATTACGGGAAGTTAAGTTTTACACGTCGAAGAATGCAGACGTGTTAATTTCGTGCGTGGAAACTGATCCCCAGTGTGGCTGATAGAGCGACCCCACTGGCTAGTTAAAAATGTACCCGTCGATATGCTTAATAAAATAGATAAGTTCAAAATTCCCTTTGTTGATGATTCGTTTTGCCTCCGAACAAAACAACTAGCGATTACCCAGCCGAGTAAAGAAAGAAAGGAAAACAACTTTATTATGATCGCCTCAAGACCGTCAACTAAGTGACCTCTAGAATATGGGGGCTATACAACAGCTATCCTTGTTTCAGGTGCAGTAACAGACGCCCTTAAATTTGAGCGGGCTTTCATTACATGAGGGTATATTTAGATGAGGGTATATTTCATTACATGAGGGTATTATTTTGTGGAGTTAAGGAGACGGTCGGAACGTACAACGTTGTGATAAATATGGCGACAAAGATGAGGACAATAACTAGAATGATGTAAATAGTTTGTAATTTTTGTTGTTTGTGTTATAGAGTGATTTCACAATGGAGGCTTGTATTTGTACTAAGTTGGTCCTAAAATAGATTCGACGTACAAAACGTTAGGAACTTGATATAATAGGTATAACGTAGGGTAATCTAGTTGTGGTCGCTGATACTTTTGTATTCGACTAACTGTCGTCCGACATCGGCTGACTCACCGACTGACCCTCTTGTTACTCTTACTACTACTTATTAGAGGTGGGTGAGTCTATTAACTATAGAATAGGTGCGTTCCAGCATAACAGTATAGATGGTAGTTCCTTAACTCTAGCCACTTGTTTAGAATGTATAAGTTTATAGCTGCCTTTGGAGTCTGTTTAAGGGATTTTTAAATTTGAAGTATTCGATTTTAGGGATTATTTTACTGCAGTGATATCGTTTCCAGATTTGCGGATGCTGACATTGCTTGATAACAAACAGAAGACAATGTTACTGCACCATGACAGTTATTAGTATTTCTCTCTATGTATATCTGCCTTCATGATATGATTGAGCATGGTTCGCCACTTCTTCCTTTTAACGCTCTCAGCAATACTTGCCGCTTTATGATGAAATCTTTGTCATCATGGTACCTGTTCCTCAGTCCGTTTGCTCAAATTTGTCAAGTAGGTGATCCACTGCCTTCCGCTGCTTCTCTTGCCTTTGATATAACCTGTGGGTATTAAATTCCCAAGCATTCTTTCCTAATTCTTAAAGACAGAAAGAAGGAAAGACAGAAAGAAAAAAAGAAAGATCTAGAATATATAAAAAGAACAAACGGAGAGATGAAAAATATAGGAGGGATAGAAAAAAAGAGAAAGAATAATAAAGGAAGAAACAAGGAAGGATGTAATATAAAAAAGAAAGAAAGAAATAAAGAATGAAAGAAAGAAAGAAAGAACGAAAGAAAGAAAAAAGAAAGAATGAAAAAAGAAAGAAAAAGAAAGATGTAATATAAAGAAAAAAGAAAGAAAGAAAAAGAAAGAAAGAAAGAAAAAAGAAAGAAAAAGAAAGAAAGAAAAAAGAATGAAAGAAAGAAAGAGAAAAGAATGAAAGAAAGAAAGAAAAAAGAAAGAAAGAAGACATAATGAACGAAAGAAAGAAAGAAAGAAAAAGAAAGAAAAAGAATGAAAGAAAGAAAACAGAATGAAAGAAGACATAATGAAAGAAAGAAAGAAAAAAGAAAGATGTAATATAAAGAAAAAAGAAAGAAAGAAAAAGAACGAAAAAAGAATGAATGAAAGAAAGAAAAAAGAATGAAAGAAAGAAAAAAGAAAGAAAAGAAAGAAAATAGATTGAAAGAAAAAGAAAAAAGATTGACAAAAAGAAAGAAAGAAGAAAGAATAAAAGAAAGAAAGAAAAAAGAATGAAAGTAAGAAAGAAAAAAGAAAGAGAAAAGAATGAAGAAAAAGAAAAAAGAAAGAAAGAAAGAAAATGAAAGAAAGAAAAAAGAAAGACGTAATCTAAAGAAAAAAGAAAGAAAGAAAGAAAAAGAAAGAAAGAGAGAAAAAAAGAAAGTAAGAATGAAAGAATGAAAGAAAGAAAGAAAAAAGAAAGAAAGAAAAAAAAGAAAGGACAGATATAATATAAAGAATAAAACAGGGAAGAGAATGAAAGAAAGAAAACATGGTCTTTCATGCTTTCTGTCTTTCATTCAGAAAGAAAAGAAAAGAAAAAGAAATAAAGGAAGAAAGAAGAAGAAAAATGTTAGGAATAAAGTAAAAAAATTGAATCGAAGAAATTAAAAGAAAAAAAGAAGAAAAGTGAGAAAGAAAGACACAAAAAAAGGTAAAAGAAGCAAAAGAAAGAAAGAAAATAAAAGTTAGTAAATAAATAAGGGAATATAAAGAAAAAGCAAGAGAAAAAGAAAGAAAAGAAAGTAGTAAAATATTAAAGGAAGAAAAGAAAGAAAGAAATTAAGAAGAAAAGAAAAGAAAAGTAAGTAAATAAATAAATAAATAAAGAAAGAAAGAAAGAAAGAAAGAAAGGAAGAAAGGAAGAACGCAAAGGAAGAAAAGAAAAGAACGGGATAAAAGAAATCAAGAAAGAAAAGAAATAATAGATAGGAAGAAAAGAAAAGAAAGAAAGAAAGCACGAAAGAAAGCACGAAAGAAATAAAGAAAAATGAAAGAAAATAAAAGGAACAAAGAAAGAAAGAAAGAAAAGGAATAGAAAGGAAAAAAAGCAAAGAACGGAAAGAAAAAAGAAAGAAAGAAAACACGAAAGAAAGAAAGAAAGAAAGAAAGAAAGAAAGAAAGAAAGAACGTAAAGGAAGAAAACAAATAGAACGGGGTAAAAGAAATCAAGAAAAAAATGAAAGCATATAAGGGAAAAAAGAAAAGAAAGAAAGAAAGAAAAAGAATAGAAAGGGAAAAGGCAAAAAAATGGAAGAAAGAAAGAAAGAAAGAAAGAAAGGAAAAAAGAAAAAAGAAAAGAAAGAAAAGAAGAAAAAAGAAGGAAAGAAAAGAATGAAAGAAGAAAAGAAAGAAAGAATGAAAGAAAAGACATATTTGCTTTTTTTTTCATTTTCTCACTCCTCTGAATGTTAGATAATCGTCACTGTCAATGGCCATTCTTCATATCTCCCAAAACGATTTAAATATAATCGCTGTGTGTTTTGCTGTCGTCATCATTACTGTAATTATTTACAGATTACAATGATAACATCAAATTTATTGCAACAGAGTACAACATCAAAGGATAATCTATTAGCTGATTGGCGCCTGGCTTTTAAAATGATGCAAGTTTTCAACAACGGCCCTCGCGACGTCATCACTTCTCAACTCGTTATTTTTTCTAATAGCAACATTATTTACTCCTTTTTTAATGCTAATTCTGAGTGCTTCGATGATGTTAAATTGGCAGCTGATCTATGACCTACAATCTGTTGTTAACTGGGGCAAGTAATGACTTCTTAATTTTATCGCCTCCAAAACGAACCTACTTTCCTTTAATCGTCTGGGATAAACTTTCTTGCTTCAGTATGGCTGATGCTAACCTTCAGGAGAGTGACACGTTGCGTCTTATGCCAAAGTTTTCCGCTGGCGTAAACTGTATAATTTACAATGAATCAATTGCTAGGTCTGTTGCTGATGTAACAATACTATTTCTCAGGCAATATCACAAGATCATTCGATTTAAGTGTCAGTATTTTCGGGATTTCTATCTCCAGCTGCCTTTGAATTGGCAAACATAAAATTTTGTTAATGATTTTAGATAATAAAAAAGTAGAAGATTTGACCACCTATCTGGCTTTCGAAACAGAAGTGGTTGGTTAGGAAAACATATCGTTTCTATTTCCCAACCAGAGAGTCTTGCAAAGCAATTGTCGTTACTTTTTGCTGAATCCGACCATGGCTAAGGAGACCAAACTGTGGACACAGCGAATCGGGTGTATATGCAGACACAACCGACCTTGGTTGTCAACGCAGGAGCAGTGAACGACGGACGAGAGAGGACGTCGTCACACTAAGAAAGTCGGTTCAATCTGTCCTGCTAGACAATTTTTCGGGCCAGAATCTATTTTACATATTTTTAAGTCTACCATTCTCCCAAGCTTTGAATATTATGCCATATTTGGTCCGGTGCTGATACTATATATTTTGAGATCCTTGATAAGATCCAAAGAAGAATATGCAATCAAAATTTACCCTGGTTCCCAATATATATATATATATATATATATATATATATATATATATATATACATTATTCGGACTATTGTCCTCATCGCCATATTTATTACAACGTTTCGACCGTTGTACGCTCCGGCCTTCTTCAGGTGGTTGGAATGTCGAACTTAACCCTTTATTTCGCTCACTGGGGTAGACTGTTCTAGTTCCACATGCCATGTTTAATAGATGTCAGTTATCAGTTATCTCCTGTTAATTTCCCTCTGAACGTTCTCCACTGCCTTAACCGGGTATTGAACTCACACTCTTTGGGTCTTGTCACTGGATCTAACCAAGGCCTTTCCTGAAAAAACGTTGTAATAAACATGGCGACAAGAATGAGGACAATAGTCCGAAAAATGTAAATAATGTACATAATACCTCATCTCAGAAATATAGACAGATTCATTAAGGTGGTACAGAAGGTTTAATCTCATGTCATTGGCATGTTGATTTGTTTCACAAAGGCTGTAGAATGGACCGGCTGAAATATTTTAGTAAACAACATCAGCAACAAAAAAGAATTGTGTTTGAATACCCAAACGGATATTGGAAAGCAAATATATGTTTTTATCATTTTAAACGTGATTTTTAGTGGATACCCGTATTGGAGTAGAAGCCCTGTTTATTTCAACGGTTATTTGTTTTGGTCTGTGTACTCGTGAAAATGTGAACCTGTGTCCTCGTGTCCAAGGGAGAACCACCGCCAGATCTGACCGGCTTTTACCGCTCCCCTATGAAGCAAGGTTCTAATTAGCCCTTTTAAGCAGACCCACTCGTAAAGCATAGCTGCTCAGTTTCATCCCCGAAACGTGAACAAAGCAATTTCAAAAGAATTAATGGATTTTATTTTAACCCGCCATATTTTTATTGCTTTAACCGTTATTTTTAAGTGGATACTCGTATTTGTGTAGACGCCCCGTTTATTTTAAACAGTATTTGTTTCGTTTACCGGTCTGCATACCAAAGACAAATTAATAAAGTGGTAAGTTAATAGGGTCGATTACTAACCTGTGTTCCCCTTGAAGAGCACCTGTTTGATACAGCAGGGTTTCCTCGCTCACCTATAAAGAGCTTCACAATAATGCATGATTCCATTTTGACTTTAAAGCAGACTTTACTCGTTCAGATTTCTTAGAAAGCCCATATCTACTCAGTTTCGTATTTAAAACGTAAACAAAGCAGTATTTACATTATGCGGACCATTGTCCTCATCTTTGTCGCCATATTTGTCACAACGTTTCGGCCGTTGTACGCTCCGGCCTTCTTCAGGTGGTTGGAATTTAGAACTGAACCCTTTATTCTGATCCCTGGGGTAGACTGTTCTAGTTCCACATGCCATGTTTAATAGATGTCAGTTATAAGTTATCTCCTGCTAATTTCCCTCTGAAAGTTCTCCACTGCCTTAACCGGGTATTGAACTCACACTCTTTGGGTTTGTCACTGGATCTAACCCACGCCTTTATCCACTGTGCCATGTGTCCTCAAGGATAATTAAGCTGAAAGCCGAAAGCGCTCGGAAATATAAAACATTTGGACAGTTTTTACACACTCTTTGTCCAGAAAAGAAAGCTCTTGTTCGAACACAAGAAAAATTAAATAAAAAGCTTAACCGTAGTACCTTGTCTGTCGTTTTTAATGAAACATGCACACACACGCACACACACACACACACACATATATATATATATTCCCTAGTGCATATTAATTAAAACAAAATGTATAATTCCATTATTATTTACATTTTTTCGTATTTTTCCAATGAAACAACTCCGTGCACATGTTAGTACTTCGTATGTCCATTCCATGACTTCCATCGCAGACGATGGCTATAGGACAACTAATCGACAGTCGAGACAGTAGTGCCTGGGCCTGATAAAAATCTGATGCAATCACGGATGACGTAATATTTTTCAAGGCCAAACAAATGTAATCATACACCCCGAAAATAGATTCATATTACTGCACGCCACTGCAAAGGACTTAATCTGAATCAAAAATAGAAATCGATTACACCCTATCACTTCAGTGAGTCTGGAACTGACCGTATGGTGAATGAAAGGAAACTAATGCGGCTGTTTCAATTAATTTGCACAAGGGTGTACTTAATCTTCATTAACCGTAATTCCCCATGTATAATACGCCTTCATCCATAATACGCAAAGTTAAAATTGTGCTGAAAGTGTGGGAAATGCTTATTAAAAAATGGTTTTAAACATAGAATAATATTATTCTAATTTAGTTTTATGATAATTCGTATTTTATTTTATATTTGTAAGTATTGTTGGGTACATATGATTGTATTTGACATCCTTATGGGGTCGCAATTGCCAAATGTTAATGTCAAATTGTCGTATGTTTGTGGTGAATAGTCATTTCGCAACTGATATCGACCTATGAAACGGCAATTTTTAAATATTTTTGTAGCTGTGCATAATACGCACCTCTAATTTTGAATTCAGAGTTGTCCTTCTCCTAGACCAGTTGCCATCCTAGGCTATAGAAACCAGTATGTCCTGCTATTTACCCATAGCTGGAGGGAGAAGAAGAGGATTCACACTTTTCCCACACCTTTCCTGATAAAAGTATTAGCACGTAATTGAATGTAGCTGGATAAGACTGGAATTCGAACTCGGCTCTCCGATTCCTCAATCAAAGCCGCTATCCATTACTTCACCCCCTCTCCCCTCTCTCTCTCTCTCTCTCTCTCTCTCTCTATATATATATATATATATATATATATATATATATATATATATATATATATATATATATATATAAAAATTCCACATGTATAATACGCCTTCATTCATAATACGCACACCTAAAATTGTGCTGAAAGTGTAGAAAAATGCTTCTACTCACGCATAATACGCATCCCTTGTTTGGTAATTAATCCCTATAAATTGTACCTCTCCAATTTCATTACGGCCAGCGTTTCCTACTCTGATTAAAAATGGTTTTAAACATGGAATAATATTATTCTAATTTAGTTTTATGATAATTCTTATTTTATTTTCCATTTGTAAGTATTGTTAGGTAGATATGATTGTATTTGACATCCTTATCAGGTCACAATCGCCGAATGTTGCAACTGAAATCGACCTATGAAACGGCAATTTTTTAAAGTTTTTTTTTTAGCTGTGCATAATACGCACCCCTAATTTTGTTTATTATTTTTTTTAGAAAAAAATTGCGTATTATACATAGAGAGTTACAGTAAGCAAAATTACAGCACAATTTTCGTATTATGGATGAGGGCGTATTATATATGGGGAATTAAAGTAAATAAAATAACATAAATCATAAAAAATTTAAATAAAAATAAAAAAAATCGTCTTATTTTCGCATGCTTTTTATTTAACGAATAAATGTCGATTAAATATCTATTGAAACAGCATAAAATATTTTTAGAAAATAATTTTTTTTTATTTCATGATGGACGTGTAGCTCGTTTTAGACACTGCACATCATTTTATTGAAACGAGATGGCACATCAAATATCAGATCATTGTACGACTTGCTTCTGATGAGTCGATGTTGTGGTACATGCAAATCTCTGAGGAATTTATGATCAACATTTCCAATGACCACTGCGTATATTTCAATATGCTCAGATCTCAGACGCTGTATTTCGGCTGCAATATCAGGCCTGTTCAGCTCGATTGACCTGTCCAAAACCATGAGCCCAACTCGACGGACGTGAAAACCTCGAGGAGAAAACAACTTGTACTGTAATTTTTTGATGAGCGCAACGAAGGAGTTAGACTGGTAACGGTTGAATTCATAGCTGATCTGAGAAGGGTTAGTAATCGATCCTATCGACAAGTCCTGATGGTGTAGACAGTCATCATAGATTATGCCGAAGTGAAAATTCCTGAATTTTTCACTATTTTTCAAAATCTCGTGGAAGACTTTCAAAATTGACTTTGTTTTTTCTTTTCCAAAATGGTTGTTATTTACCATAAACATGACTTCTGTTTTTTGGTAGGAGTTACAAACTGAAAAAATAAATAAATAAATAAATAAAAGAAATTGACGTTTAAATTTTAATTTAATTTTATAATTAATTTTAAAACGCCCAAGATATATAGAGTTACATAATGAGGTAGATAACCATTGACTCTTGACTGGAAGTGGTTAAGATTATAGTGATCGGAAGTGTGTGTCTGTGGTACGGAGGATCTTCGCTGTGTTGAGAGGCCCCATTTTGTCCTGCTTTTTACGCTTATACTATAAATTACAACATATAACTTAAAATGATGGCCTAAATCTGTAGCTACGAGATGCCCTTTTTATCATACGAAAAGCTCCCATTCATCAACTCGTTAAGATTTCGTAATAATAGAATGGGACTATCTAGAAGTCTCTAGAAACCTCTACTGGGTTCTAGAGGGTAAAAATATATATATATATAAACAGGAGTTCGTAGCAACTAGCCAGTTGCCTCTTGAACCCACAACCACGACTATTGAGGTCAACTCCATTTTTTTTTTATTCAAGAACAAAGATTCGACCAAAAGAATCTAAATTCCTACAGTCCCCGAAAAGAAAAGACTATCGGTAAATACTTACCCTTTTTCTTTGATATTATTGACCAACCTCTTTTATTTTATATATATATATATATATATATATACATATATATTAGTTTGGTGCAAAAACAATGACGTATTAACGTCGTTTTTTGACGTTAAAAAATACGTCAAAAAACGACATTATTACGTCATTATTTTTGCACCAACCTAATGTATATGTGTGAATATCTATTTTTCTAAGAAGAAAACAATATGATTCTTTGACTAGCGACGAATTCTCATCCGTTACAGAACCTCTTGTAGAAATCAGTTACAAGCACGTAGACTCTAAGGAAGTCCTACTTCGAGACTGTATATATCTATCTGTATTTGCTACTAACCACGTTCCTGGACTTACTAACAGTATTACTCTTTGTATGATTGTGTAAATACATTTTATTTCTTATATGTAATTATTGCGTTTGTCATTCCTTGGAGACCGAATTCATCTCGGAATCCACAACACATGGCAAAAGGACTCTATATGCAAATTGAGGATTAATTATGTAGATCACCGTCGAAACGGTTATAGAAATCGGGGAAGCACTCCCTCAGGAGTCTATTTAATAAATAATGATTAGCTTTCGGAATTAAATTTTCTTCTTACCAGGCGAATACGTATTGAATGAAGATGATTCGACCCTATATAGATGGGATGACAGATGTTAGCTGTAAAGGTCTGAACTGGTGGAACTAAGGAATGTCGCTCATCTGAACATTTGCCATGGAAATAGCGATAGAGAGAGGATTAGCTGTAAAGGTCTGAACTGGTGGAACTAAGGAATGTCGCTCATCTGAACATTTGCCATGGAAATAGCGATAGAGAGAGGCTTGGCTGTAAAGGTCTGAACTGGTAGAACTAAGGAATTTAGCTCGTCTGAACTTTTGCCATGAGAATAGCAATAGACTAGCGAGAGCCTTGTAACATGTTGTCTGCGGGTAAGAGTTTGTAGGGTGTAAAATAATTAATCAATCTTACAGGGTCGGATGGACTCTTTTGAACTCTGTCAGAACTGGAAGTGGGGTTAGATCAGCTCGAAACCAGGTATGTCAGCAGTATTTCACCAGTTTCACACTCCTCCGCAGTCTTTTGAACAAGAGTAGAGCTTTATCCCTTGTTCCCTGTTTGAGATTAAATTCCTGGTTCATTCTAAAGCCTCCTCATTCCCTTTCAATCCCAGTAGCCCCTTGTGTCTTAGTGACATTATCGTCTTCCAAGGCGTGAATTAATTAAATTTCTATTTTGGTCTGACTTTTTAAAGACAGATTATGGCAGAAGTCAAGTACATTCCTGAGTGGTGCAAGGAACCGTCCAGTGTCTTTAGCGTCGGGATATATATATAGGAGTATGTCAACAGTATATCACCCGGTTCACACTCCTCCCCATACTTTAGCGCAAGAGAAGAGCTATATATGAGTTCCGATTAAGTCTGGGGTAAGCTTTAGTCCTCGAGAGTGTCCCAAGAACCTGGAAGAGTCATCAATCCAATGATAGTTAAGTTTTTAAAGTAGGACATTCCTTCAAACAAAACATTTACATCATGATTGTAAAATATGAGTAAGGTAATGTAAGTTTTCTTTTGGGGTTTCCTTCTAGAGCATTGAAGTTCCGAGTTAAAATTCTCTGCAAAGATTTAAGACTATATTTTTTGTTTATTTAAAATTCTCTGCAAAAGCTATTTAAGCTGATTTTTTTAATTTTTTTAGCTCATTTCAAATTTTCAACTTCTTGTTATTCATAATATCGGTCGTCTTGAGTAGAGAATCCAGAGGTTAGCAGTGAATATCTTGAAGACAGTAGGAAAGCGTTGTTCACGTTAGCAGTGGATATTTTGAAGACAGTAGCAGAGCATAGTTCGTCCTTCTGTTTCTCTTCGCCTGACAAGCTGGACTGGACATTCGGGTAGAGTAGACAAAATGGCCGCTTTTATACACGACGGATTGAATGTTCTACGTCTTCTGATTGGTTAACCTTCTATTGGTGGTCTATAAAGTGAGTCAAGGCATTTGGACTAACTCACTAGTACATATATATACACAAAAAACTGCAACACTTCTCAGGTTTATATATACATATCTTACATAGGATATACCACAACCACACTCTCACAGAAACTCACCTGTCACCTATCGGATCAGAGTGCCATCAGACAACACATTAATAAGCAACATAAGTATGATAGTAACATTAGACAGCTACTCACAAGCAATACTAAAATATTAGCAAAATCAAATAGTAAAGACAGACTTATGATCTTTGAAGCAAGACTCACACAAGAAAATCAGCCATCACTAAAATAAAAAAAAACTATAATTTAAGAATCCGCCTCCTCTAATCTATATAAACACACACCTTGCCTATGTTACACCTTGCTTGTGTCAGACCTTGACTGCATGAAATTTTACCTACGCCACACCTTGACTATGTCACGATGGAAGTAAATCTATGCATTTTTTTGTTCTTGAGAATTTACAACAAAAATAATAGACAGTATTTATTAGATTGTTTATTTACAAGAATAATTTAATGTTTACAAAATTCTAAAAACAAATACAATTGTATTTATCATTTACCAATTTATAAAGAAATAAATATGGAAATAATTTTGTATTCATAAATTTATAAAAATTTACTAAATTATTAAAATATGTGAACCAATTAAAAGGAAATCCTTATTATTTACCATTTTATAAAGTTCGAATCAGTTGGCAATTAGCCGATGTTTTGTCAACCAATGAACTAAATAATATAACAAATAAATAAATAGTATAAATAAACAATTTTATAAATAAATAGTGCTTCATTTAAGTAATTCAGGTACCTTAAGACAAAACAATAGAAACAAAGTAAGCAAAACAAAGTTTTTCCCATGACACCGCGGAGGGGATCAGTTTATATATTGATAATAATATAGAATTGATCCCCCAATTTATATTCATTTTCTTGTTTATTCATCAAATTCTAGTTAGGCATGAATCCATATGTTCTCCCCCAGCTATGGGTTAATTAGTAAGACTTGTATCATTAAACCATAATTATCTACCGAACTCAGATGTTTTTTCTTAAATAACCTGGAAACAGTTGATAAGACATAAAAAAATACGAAGAAACCTTGAAATAAAAATAAAAATGTCTTACCGTTTTGACATGTTTTATTAATTACATCATTGCGGATCCGATCCAAGGAATTGTAATCGGGTGTAAGAAAAAGGTACCTGGAATGGGGCTTACTGGAGATTCCCCTGAGCTCTGCCTCTTTAATACAAGAGCCAGTTCCAATAACGAAAATTTCGATGTTAGCCTGCCGACATGCTTTCGCCTCTTGCTGGGTCGAAAATTCGTCTTTAGAGGTACGATCTGTTAAAAGTATAGCCACACGCCTGGCATAGGGTCTTGCGCGATTACTAGCAGCAAACATATTCGTTCGCAAAAGCCTCAGCGCGTCCGCAATGTTGCTGTCATGTATCGATTGAGGGATCTGATTGATTTTCCATTTCAGTTCTGCTTTATCCCTAAAATCATTGAAGTGAATATAGATTCTTGCTATATCACTGAATATCTGGACTCCAATTCGGACCTAGAACGATAAAGAAAAGAAAATAAGACGTATTATTGCTAAAAAAAAGGCCAGACTCTTGTTAGGTCGCAAATTCATCTTGAGAGGTTCCGTCTGTTAAAAGTATACCACATTTCTCATATTGTGTGTTGCATCTCTATTGGGCCTAAACATCTGCGTTCGCATCACCCTCAGCGCGTGCCAAATGCTGGTATTGTCTAACGTCTGAGGTTTTTCAAAGATTTGCGTTTTTAAAACTTCCTTATTCAAAAAAAAAAAAAAAAAAAAAAAAAATTAAGGTTAAGATGGATCTTTGGAAAATCGCTGAAGGTTTCTACCCCAATTCGGATCTTGAACGAAACAGAAAAGAAAATGAGACGTATTATTGCTAAAAAAAAAAGGCCAGACTCTTGTTGGGTCGCAAATTCATCTTCAGAGGTGCCGTCTGTTAAAAGTATAGCCACTTGTCTCACATTGGGTCTTGCACCTCTATTGTACCTAAACATCTGCGTTCGCATCACCCTCAGCGCGTGCCAAATACTGGTATTACCTAATGTCTGAGGTATTTCATTGATCGCCGTTTTTAAAACTGCTTTATTCAAAAAATTATTAAGGTTAAGATGGATCTTTGCAAAATCGCTGAAGGTTTCTACCCCAATTCGGATCTTGAACGAAAAAGAAAAGAAAATGAGACCTGTCATTGCTAAAAATGGCCAGACAACGGATTTTCGTGTCGGCGGGCATAAGATAGAAATAACCAAACATTTATAAAAGGAAATTAAAAAAAAATATTTTTGGAAATGCAATGTCACTTTGTAATAGCGAAATTTGCTTCCTTGAAGTTAAGCAATGTATTAGATCATTGGTAAAATTAGAAAAGTAAAAACAAAATTTTGCATACTAACAAAAACAAAAACAGGTGGAGAACAATCGAAATAAATCATCTGAATGTTTTATTTTTGTTGTTGCATTTCCGATGCTTATTGCTTTGTGAAATCCAGGGAGCATAATTATGGCGAAAGAGAAACCCTTCATCTTCCATCTTTAAGAATATTTCCGGATAAAACGTCAACATTCAACAAAGTCTGACTCGCAATTGAACGATGAAAGGTTTCAATCTCAAACACACCAGAGATCGACACCAAAACAAACGCTATTTGAAAAACAAAATTTTACAAACTCACAAAAAAAAAAAAAAAAAGAAGATATTAATCAAGCACATTAAAATATTAATCGTGGCACCTTTCAGAATTTGCCAAAATCGGTCGTTTTTCTTGAACCTAACTCTTTGGCGAAAGATATACATTTTCAAATTCTTCGGAATCTCTTCAGTCAAAATCTCTGCTTTTTTCTCCATTGATAGCAGGCGAGGCGTCATCATCGTTCTCGAAATTTCGCCCGGAACTTGGTTGATCGTTTAGGTTTTGGCAAAGGGTTATCGTATACTGTAGCTTCACTTCGCTGTAGCTTACATTTTGGGCCACTTCCCACTTATTAATCAAGCATATAGTCACTTGTTTTTTTTTTTGTCTTCCATCGTTCTACAAGTTTTTTGGTACCATTTTTGTAGAAACTGTGTTTTTTTTTTGTTCAGAAGATGGTTGTGATGTAGTTTTTGACTGGCTGTACAGAGTCAATTTGTTTCTCATTTAGATTGTCCTGTAAAGACCGGAACAAATGAATATCTCATTGTGCCAAGTCACGAGAATTACGATGGGTGTTGGCGTATGGGGTCCCATTTCAACTCTTTACACTTCAAAAAGATTTGTTTTGTAACAACAAATGTTCTTGCGCTGGTGTCGTATCTTTAAGCGTATTCATTTCCAGAAAAAATTCAACGTTCAACAAAGTTTGACTCGCAACTGAACGATGAAAGATTTAAATCTAGAACACCCCTGAAATCAGCACCAAGTATGTACCCAATTAGAAATTTTAAAACAAAACTTTGCATTATTCGGACTCTTATCCTCATCTTCATTGCCATATTCACAACGTTTCGACCGTTGTACGCTCTGGCCTTCTTCAGATCACTGGAATTACGGATCGAACTCTTTATTTCGTCCACCAGGCTACATTTTTCTAGCTTCACTTCTGGTTGTCTCAGTTATTTCCCTTTAAATCAACTCTTCAAGTTTTTGGGTTCCCCACTGCTGGAGCCTGGTATTGAACTCACAACTCTTTGGGTCTAGTCACTGGATGTAATCAACACTTTTATCCTCAAAGACACATGACCCACTGGATAAAGCCGTCGGTTAGGTCTCTAAGCGATTTATTCTACCTGGATATCTAAGCTTACACAATCTGCTATTTCTAAGCGGTCACCCATCTTAGTACTGACCAGGCTTAACGTTGCTTAACTTCGGTGATCATAACGTGATATGACCGTATAACCTTTACAGTACGCGTACATCCAATCATACAGCACCTGGTATTCACAAACGGCCACCCATCTTAGTACTGACCAGGCTCGACGTTGCTTATTTTCGCTGCTTGTACGAGTAACAGAGTTTCAACGTGGTGTGCCTGAAAGGCCTTTGTACCACCCGCGCATCCAAACTTACAGCACCTGCTATTCCTAAGCGGTCACCCATCTAGTTACTGATCAGGATCGACGTTGCTTAACTTCGGTGATTTTACGGGAACCGGTGTTTCAACGTGATATATGACGGTAAGGCATTTATACCACGCGCACATCCAATCTTATAGCATGTGTTATTCCTAAGCGGTCACCCTTCGAATTACTGACCAGGCTGGATGTTGCTTATCTTCGGTGATTGTACGGGAACCGGTGTTTCAGCGTGATGTGACTCTAAGACCCTTTATACCATCCGCATATCCAAGCTTACAGCATCTGCTATTCCTGAGAGGTCATCCATCTAAGTACTGACCAAGCTCGACGTTGCTTAACTTCAGTGGCTATACGCGAACCGACATTATAGCGTGATATGACCGCATGGCCTCTATAGCACGCGCACATCCAATCTTTCAACACTTGGTATTCGCAAGCGGTCACCCATAAAGAATTCACCAGGCTTGAGTTTGCTTAACTTCGGTGATTGTACGTGAACCGACATTATAGCGTGATATGACCGCATGACCTTTATTGCACGCGTACATTCAATCTTCCAACACCTGGTATTCGCAAGCGGTCACCCATCAAAGAATTCACCAGGCTTGAGATTGCTTAACTTCGGTGATTGTACGTGAACCGACATTATAGCGTGATATGACCGCATGGCCTTTATTGCACGCGTACATTCAATCTTCCAACTCCTGGTATTCGCAAGCGGTCACCCATCAAAGAATTCACCAGGCTCGAGATTGCTTAACTTCGGTGACTGTACGGGAACAGGTGTTTAAAAGAAATTTGACAGAAAGACCTTTACAGCAACCTATATTCGGTTAATAGTTACATTAAATTGTTACGACTTATTATTTTTAATGCTATGTTTGCTTTAAGTTAGACCACTGTCTGAAATATAATTTAGTCTATTTATCGTGTTAAATATCTTAAAAATGCTTAATATACCTAATAAAAAATCGTTGTTGAAAGAATTTTACCACTTATTGCGATCAATTTTCTTCCTACAGCAATTCTTTCTCAATCTCTTTGTAAAGAAGATGGGATATATACCTCTATATGAATGACATGAGTTTCTAGTTAGCAGTCAGTTAATTGACACACGTGATACACAGTCTGTCCTGCTATTCAACTATGATGACAACAGTCAGTCAGTTAAATGCCATACTTGATACACGTTTGGGCGATCATGTCTCTTTCGATTCATGACTGACTAGACAGAAGATATTCCCGCAGTAGGTTGCTGTTTCTTTTTATGGTAGACTAGTTGCCAACCAATGCTATAGAACCCAGTCTACTCTGCTATTCAACGATGATAACAACAGTCAGTCTGTTCAATGCATACGTGATACACGCTTGGGCGATCATGTCTCTTTCGATTCATGACTGACTAGACAGAAGATATTCCCGCAGTAGGTTGCCGTTTCTTTCTGTGGTAGACCGGTTGCCAACCAAGACTACAGAACCCAATCTGTCCAGCTATTTTACCCAGCTGGGGTAAAGAAGTGAATATGACGGACGTGCCTATGTTGCATATTGAGTGAAAGATGTCAGCTCAACTGACGATCGCTAATCGCTTTGGTTCAGCAATGAAAGACTTCAGACACAGAGAATTGTACCTTAAGTATTTTTATTACTCATGTCGTCATCTCCATTATCTAACAATAGGGAGTCGCCTGCCCCTCATTGGGAAGCCGTTTCGGACACGAAAGAGAACACGTCTACATCTCTTGATGGGTAAGAAAGAACTCACTGAAACCTTTCTCTTATCTCGTTCCCACGTTAGCTCAGCCAACCAAAATCGACTTCCCTATTATGGCCCACATCTGACACCGAATGTCAACCTCCGGAAGTCGGAGCCCAAACACACTTTTCCCCAAAATAATAGTCTGCCAAACTTTATTTAACAGCTAGGATTCGAACTTGGCTTCCCGATATCTGAATCCGAGCCGAAACCGATTAAACCTCAATACACACTCTGTGAATCAGTAAAATTATGTACATGAATAAGAGTAAGATCGACTTATACATGAATAAGACGAGGATCGACTTGTACATGAATAAGATGGCAAATAACCTATATAAGGATAATATAGAAAATCGACTTGTACATGAATAACATGGCAGACAACCTATATAAGAATAATATTGGGAATCGACTTGTACATGAAGAAGACGAGGATCGACTTTTACATGAATAAGACGCGGATCGACTTGTACATGAATAAGACGCGGATCGACTTGTACATGAATAAGATGAGGTACGACATATTTTGTGATTCAATTATCATTCCGCGGCCTTGCCTCCCTTATTGTACTAAAGAGGAGGTTAGTGAAACCGACGGTTTTGGGGTCTGTCCCCGGTGCATGCCTCGGGTACCCCACATGAAACTGAACTCGTGTCACATCCTGTCAGTGATTGGCGGTACCTAAAAAAATCTGCCTCCAGTCGGACAAACTGCATTTCATCTCTCCGTTGTGTTTCTCTCTTACGGCAGAACACACAACATATTAAAGACGGATGCTTGGCACCGGGGATTCCAACCCGGTGACTGCACCTCCCTCAACGAAGGAGAATTGATGGAATACCCTCGTCAGCGCAACGTTGGTTGCGAGCCCCGGGTAATTTTTGGATCTTGATCCGCATGCAAGCCATTTTAAACTGGCCTTGTACCATATCCCGTCATCGTGGGTGTGAAGAACGAGTAAATATCAAAAGTAATATCTGTTGTCCTCATCTCTAAAGTTAATATAGAAGTAGTTAGGTTTACCTATCGTCCGGTTCACACTCCTCCCCAGTCTTTTGAACAGGAGTCGAGGTTTGCCCCTTATTTCCTGTTTAGGGTTAAGTTTCCAGTTTCTTCCAAATTATTTTCCTTCTCTTTCATCTCCGGTGACTCCTTGCGTCTTGGTGGTATCATCACCTTGCTTGAAGTGGTACCTTTTACTCTGTAACCTCTACCCGAGTGCCTCTTGAGCCTTATACAGGGTGAACATCATTGTAAATAAGAATAAAAAATTTCTTATAAAGGAAACACGTTCACAGACCGAACAACCAGTTTGTAAAATCTTTCTTTCCAAACGATTTTTCAGAAAAATGCGTTTCTCAAGTCCACTAACTGTTATATCCCTTTTTAATAACGACGGAGGTTTCCTTCCTAACTTTTTTTTTTGAATTCGTGTGGAAGATCAACATTTTGATCAGGACACTATTTTCTCTTCGCGTTACATGTGCTATTGAAAGTCCTCGAGTGATGTTGATTCTGTTATCCGGCTGCGTTCTTTGTTTGTGATCATGTAGCGCCAGTCCAAAAGATTCGAAGAAGCATGATCCCTGCCAAGACCTTCACACGTTCGAAGCCAATTTTAATTAGTGGTCTGAGAAAAACGCTGTATAGAAATGACAGTTTGATAACGAGTTTGGCGCCTTGCATGACCTCCCAATCTTAGTTTCGAATTGACTTCGATCCTCATTGGGTGCCTCACACTTTCGGCCTTGTGCCACATCTAAGTTACGCTTAGAAAAGCATGGTCTAATGGTTAGCAAGCTAGTCTCGCTATATCAATTGCAACTGAATAGTGACTTTCATACTCACTGAGTGCTTCTCATTTTTGGCCTTGTGCCACATCTAAACTACGGTTAGAAAACCATGAACACTCACCGTAGTGTAATGGTTGGTAAGATTTTCTTGATAGATCAATTACAACCGAGTAGTGAGTTCGACCCATGGTAGGTGCCCCATATATTCGGCCTTGTGCCACATCTGAACTACACTTAGAAAATCATACACACCCTACGTGGTGTAATGGTTAGCAAGCTTGTCTCGCGAGATCAGTTACGACTGAGTTCGATCCTCACTGTGTTCCCTATATATCTGGCCTTGAGCCTCATCTGAACTACGCTTAGAAGATCCTGGGCGCTCTATGTGGCTTAATGGTTAGCCTGTCACGCTAGACCAGTTGTGACTGAATAAGTTCAATCCTTACTGGGTGCTCCAGACTTTCAGCCTTGTGCCACATCTGAGCTACACTCAGAAAATAATCAATTGTCGAACTGACAAGGCTATATAGGAACATAACATGCGTTTTGGGGTAACCTTTATTTATAAACTAACAGCCATACCCAGCTGGTGGATCAGAAAAAGCGTTCAATTATAATGGAGCAAAAACAGCATCATGTTTAGATGTAACAGAGTCTATTTTGAATTAATGCAGTTACTGATATAACAGAAGTAGCCTGTATTTATTCAAACGATGTTATCCAAGGACATGAAGGGGTAAAACAGGCAACATGAAGACCCACTTCAGACCACAATTATTTTGGAGTTTTTGAAATTTAGTTTGTCAGCGTGCTATCAGGGATGTAAAAGAGGATACATTTATAAAGCAATTGTTAACTTTGATGAAAAGTAGTTAAAAGATCAACGAAAAATAAGAAAGAAACAAGTAAAAATCGTCATTTTTCGTTATTTACGCGGGTTTTCACTATATGGATGGACTCAATTATCAAGTTAAATGACTTTAGACAATCAACTTATTGTTGGCTACAATTGAGTGAAGTTTGTATTAGATTGCTTGAAAATGGAGGGAGTTTTTAGTCTAAAACTTTCGCGGTTTTTCGCTAAACGTAGTGGCGTAGAAATAAAAAAAAAAGTATCATTGAGCTCGTCATGATGTAAGTAACCTACATACCGAGTTTGAACGAAATCAGAGAAAAAGTTGTATTTATCGATTTTTGATTGGCTTTATCGTTTATTAATTTAAAAAATATATCGATAAAAACTTATCTCTTAAATTGTACAATGTATGTGGCAAGTTTACTCAAAATCCGTTGGATGGATCTCGAGTGAAAAGGTATCACACAGACGGACAGACACTCAGACATCCTCACTTTTGTATATATATGTATAATAATAAAATATTCGAAATAAAAAGTTATATTCACCTGTTTTGAACCGTTTCCAATGTCAAGTCGATCGACCATAAAATTGAAAAAATTCAATTGTTTTTGAAAGTGTTCTCTCCAAGCAATGGTTGAAGAAGAATCCAGGACAAACACAATATCAACCGGTTGGTCCTTGCATGATATATCCGTTAAATCAGTTACCCCTTGGGTTAAAATAAAAAAAACAAAAACAAGAAAGCATAATTAATTTTTGAGTTTTGTTGATCATCAGACAGCAGTAAAAGACGCAGGAAAAGAAATTGTCCTTAAAATATCAATATGTCATATTTGTAACTTTGTGATGGGTCCAGTTGGTTAATTTTAAATATGGGGGTTATTTAATGACGAAATCCGCCATTTGTGAAAATTTTATTTGAATCGATAAATATTTATTTGGTCCGGGGGTGAATTAAAATCGGCATTTAAAGTGTTTATATTTGAGTCAGTCAGCATTATACTTGATTCAATGATAGGTAAATACTGCTTGTTTATATTTGAGCCTGGAAGAATTGACTAGTATCTGAAACAGATCAATGTTGGTCGTTTATATTTGGGACAATACGCATTGATTTGGTTCAGGGATAGGTAAATAATGGTCGTTTTGTATGTGGTACTATAAGCATGTAGTTGGTTTAGGGTTAGGTAAATATTGGTTTGTTTATATTTGGGTCTGGGAGAATTGACTAAGATCTGATATAAATATTGTTTGTTTATTTTTGAGACAATAAACAGTTACTTGATTCAGGGATAGGCAAATTTTTTTCCGTAGTAGGTCGCCATTTCATTCTGCGGTAGACCAGTTGTCATCGAAGGCTATAGAACCCAGTCTGTCCTTCTATATACCCATAGCTGGGGGAACCTATAATATATATATATATATATATATATATATATATATATATATAGTGGACTCTCCCGTTCTATGAGGGTCAAGCAGCTCAGTTCCTAGGAACCGACAG
Organism: Acanthosepion lycidas; assembly: GCA_963932145.1. Taxonomy (NCBI): domain Eukaryota; kingdom Metazoa; phylum Mollusca; class Cephalopoda; order Sepiida; family Sepiidae; genus Acanthosepion; species Acanthosepion lycidas. Next base: position 5,918,899 of record OZ010606.1, on the reverse strand, counting down.
CCCAGACACCAGCACATGAGGTTTGATTATAGTGGTGAAGCCTTTGTGCAGGATCATCCACACTTTTTGAAGGGCTGAATACAGAGACCTGGTGCACTACGGGCCACAGGGTCCCCAAACGACCCTCCGCAGGTTTTGAATTCAGAGTTGTCCTCATAGACTATTTGTCATCCAGAACCCAGTTTATCCTGCTATTTACCTATAGCTGGAGGGAGAAGAGGATTCATACCTTTCCCAAGGGTATTAGCACGTAAGTGAATGTAATGGATTCGACTGGAATTCGAACTCGAATCCCTCAATCCGAGCCGCTACTCATTACTCCACCGTGGTTATCGTTCGGAAAAGCGTGTATTTGATCCTGCACTGAATTCTTGCACTGTGGAATGGTAAACTTTGGCATCTTTTAGACGACAAGGTGTTGCTTTTTTTAATCTTTTCTTTTTAAATTTTGTGCTACGACTATTTGCCGTAACAATCATTATTATCTAGAAAATATATTCTTACTGTGTGAAAATATTTTTTGACATTAAATAAATTGCAAAGGGCTGAAAAAAAAAACAACGAATCAATCAATCGATGAAATACTGATTAAATAAACAGGAATGTCTTTTAGATTTACATTCTCTGGTATAGAAATATATAGAAACTACCGTAGCCACAAATTGAGGGATCAGTTTATATATTCATTGTAATAAAGAATTGATCCCCCACATTATATCCACATTATACTTTCTTGCAGGCGTGCCTTTTAGATTTATTTACATTCTCAGGAATAGTAATGTATAGGAACTACCGTAGCCACAAATTGAGGGATCAGTTTATATATTAATTGTAATATAGAATTGATCCCCCACTTTATATCCACATTATACTTTCTTGTAGGTGTGCCTTTTAGATTTATTTACATTCTCAGGAATAGTAATGTATAGGAACTACCGTAGCCACAAATTGAGGGATCAATTTATATATTCATTGTAATATAGAATTGATCCCCCACTTTATATCCACATTATACTTTCTTGTAGGCGTGTCTTTTAGATTTATTTACATTCTCAGGAATAGTAATGTATATGAACTACCGTAGCCACAAATTGAGGGATCAGTTTATATATTAATTGTAATATAGAATTGATTCCCCACTTTATATCCACATGATAATTTCTTGTAGGCCTGCCTTTTAGATTTATTTACATTCTCAGGAATAGTAATGCATAGGAACTACCGTAACCACAAATTGAGGGATCAATTTATATATTCATTGTAATATAGAATTGATCCCCCACTCTATATCCACATTATACTTTCTTGTAGGCGTGTCTTTTAGATTTATTTACATTCTCTGGAATAGAAATGTATTGAGGGATCAGTTTATATATTGTTATAGTATAGAACTGATATCCCACTTTATCATAATTTATTGTTTATTTCTCAAATCCTGATACACCCCATCTATGGGTTAATTACTAAAAATTATATCACTAAATCATTATTACCTAAAAAATATTCTTACAATCTGAAAGTATTTTCTGGCTTTAAATAACCTGGAAAGGCTTGATAAGCCGTAAAAAATGAGTCCGTCAATCATTCAAATGCACAGCTACACAGGCATTTAGATTTATTTATATTCTCTGGAATATATATATATATATATATATATATTATAAATTAATTGATTTAAAATATGTTTTTTCCGCTACACAGTTCTAACCATGTTTCAAAAATGAAAGGTCCGAATTTAATTTTGTAATTAAATTAAAGACATGAGTTCCATTTGATCCTCAAGCGAATTTTGGAGAAACTTTTAAAATTACTGGGTTTTAAAGACACAGCTAAAATCATAATTCACGTTTCCAATTTAATTACATTTTTGAAACATAGTTAGAACTGTGTAGCGGAAAAAACATATTTTAAATCAATTAATTGATAATATTAATGCTCTGTAAATTTACGTTGAGCTCTATTTTGTAAAAATAAAAATATCTATAAGAACACCGGATTATATATCTTACTGTTCTTTCTTTTTATTTATATATATATATATATATATATATATATATTTATATATGTGTGTGTGTTTGTGCGTGCGTGTAAACTACCTTAACCACAAAGTGGGGGATCAGTTTATATATTGATTGTAATAAAGAATTGATCCCCCACTTTACATCTGTATTAGTTACTTGCTTGTTTATCAAATTCTGATTTGGTAGGAATCCATCTCTTGTCCACCAGCAATGAATTAATTAGTAAGACTTTTATCATTAAACCATTATTATCTATCGTAGCCAATTTTTTTCCAGCTTTAAATAACCTGGAGAGGGTTGATAAGCCATAAAAAAATACAGAAACACTTTTAAATAGAAATAGAAATATCTTACCGTTTTGACATGTTTTATTAATTACATCTTTGCGGATCAGATCCAAGGACTTGTAATTGGGTGTAAGAAAAAGGTACTTGGAATGGGGCCGGCTAGAAATTCCCTCAAGCTCCATTATGCTGATATGATGGCCGATACCAATAACGAAAATTTCTATGTTAGCCTGCCGGCTTGCTTTGGCTTCTTGTTGGGTCGCAAATTCATTTTGAGAGGTGCCGTCTGTTAAAAGTATAGCCACGTGTCTCACATTGGGTCTTGCACCTCTATTGTACCTAAACATCTGCGTTCGCATCACCCTCAGCGCGTGCCAAATACTGGTATTACCTAATGTCTGAGGTATTTCATTGATCGCCGTTTTTAAAACTGCTTTATTCAAAAAATTATTAAGGTTAAGATAGATCTTTGCAAAATCGCTGAAGGTTTCTACCCCAATTCGGATCTTGAACGAAAAAGAAAAGAAAATGAGACCTGTCATTGCTAAAAATGGCCAGACAACGGATTTTCGTGTCGGCGGGCATAAGATAGAAATAACCAAACATTTATAAAAGGAAATTAAAAAAAAATATTTTTGGAAATGCAATGTCACTTTGTAATAGCGAAATTTGCTTCCTTGAAGTTAAGCAATGTATTAGATCATTGGAAAAATTAGAAAAGTAAAAACAAAATTTTGCATACTAACAAAAACAAAAACAGGTGGAGAACAATCGAAATAAATCATCTGAATGTTTTATTTTTGTTGTTGCATTTCCGATGCTTATTGCTTTGTGAAATCCAGGGAGCATAATTATGGCGAAAGAGAAACCCTTCATCTTCCATCTTTAAGAATATTTCCAGATAAAACGTCAACATTCAACAAAGTCTGACTCGCAATTGAACGATGAAAGGTTTCAATCTCAAACACACCAGAGATCGACACCAAAACAAACGCTATTTGAAAAACAAAATTTTACAAACTCACAAAAAAAAAAAAAAAAGAAGATATTAATCAAGAATTTGCCAAAATCGGTCGTTTTTCTTGAACCTAACTCTTTGGCGAAAGATATACATTTTCAAATTCTTCGGAATCTCTTCAGTCAAAATCTCTGCTTTTTTCTCCATTGATAGCAGGCGAGGCGTCATCATCGTTCTCGAAATTTCGCCCGGAACTTGGTTGATCGTTTAGGTTTTGGCAAAGGGTTATCGTATACTGTAGCTTCACTTCACTGTAGCTTACATTTTGGGCCACTGGTAGCCAATCGCCTGTTGACCTATACGATATGTTTAGGCCTAAATCTTGTCGTCGAGTTCGATGCTAGATCGACTTGTATGCGGCAATTTTCAATCATCATCCGGACCCGCAATCCTGAAATTTCGAATTCCCAAGTTTTCTTTATTGCAATTGTTTTCAAATTCCACCATCTTGGCTACTTGACTTCTATTGATAAAAACAATTAAAGGGAGACAACTCTCTAACTTTCAGCAGAACGTGTCAGCTGAATTTTGGGATTTCTATGTTTTTTTTTTACTTTATTTTGGCGAATTTTTTACGTGATTTTTAACGACGAATATTTTGTATGATAACAATTTTCATAACTTGGAAATAAATTTGCGAAAAATGAAAAATAATTGCGAAATTCAGGGAAAGTCACGGATGGAATAAAAATAAATGTTTGTAAGGAGAGTAAGGATCTACGTACATCAAATTGTCTTTAAATGAAGTGGTAGCAGAAGATATATCATTGCACTTTTAAAGGGTAAGCTTAGATATTAATGCAATATTTAAATGCAGTGATCAATTTTGAGTTCTTCTGTAGTTTATTGTTGCCTATCGCATACGGCAGCAGTATGACTTGCAAAGACAAATCTCCACCAACAGAAGTCCAGATTGCAATCAAAAAAGAGCAGAAGCTGCAGCGAGGAAAAGAAAGTTCTGCGCAAATAAAAATCCAAATTTTAAAGATAAGTCTCTATTTCTGAGATAAGGTATTGTAATTATTTACACTATTTACATTGTTCGGTCTGTTGTCCTCATCTTTATTGTCATATTCACGAAGTTTCGCCCGTTGTACGATCCGTCCATCTTCAGGAACTGTCTATATCTCTGAGATGAGGTATTGTAATTATTTACACTATTTACACTATTCACATTGTTCGGACTGTTGTCCTCATCTTTATTGTCATATACACGAAGTTTCGCCCGTTGTACGATCCGTCCATCTTCAGGAACTGTCTATATCTCTGAGATGAGGTATTGTAATTATTTACACTATTTACATTGTTCGGACTGTTGTCCTCATCTTTATTATCATATTCACGACGTTTCTGAAGAAGGCCGAAGCATATAACATACATGCTTGACAATGCTTCATCTAATCAAAATTGCAGATAATATTACTACTACTAATACTACTAGTGGAAATAAAGCAATTGAAATAAAGATGAAAGAAATCCTAGTGAAAAATGAAGAATGCTTGACAATGATTTATCTAATGAAAATTGCAGATAATATTACTACTACTAATACTATTCGGTTGGTGCACAAATAATGACGTAATGATGTCGTTTTTTGACGTATTTTTTAACGTCAAAAAACGACATTATTACGTCATTATTTTTGCACCAGCCCAATACTAGTAGAAATGAAGCAGTTAAAATTCAAATAAAATATGATTTTTTTCATGAACAATGTTTGATATTCTCGATCAAAGAAAATTTCAAAATTAAGATGTTTTTTTTTAATTTTTTATCATTTAGAAAATATATCATAAAACGTAAATTATATTCACCTGGTCTGCATTGGGTCCAATTTGCAGACGATCAATCATATATGTAACAAAATCTAATTGTTTCTGAAAGTGTTCGCCCCATATACTTGAGGAAGAATCGAGAATAAAGACAATATCAGTTGGTCTCCCTTTGCAAAACTCCTCTGAAAATATATAATTGTTGTTTCAATACAATGCAAAAAACACATTTTATTTGTTAGGTTTTTGTTTAGGGTCACAGTTGATCAACGAAGAGCAGAATATTTCAGAACAGGAGTAAAAGAATTTGAAACTCAAAAAGTTAATACAATGTATTCTTACCTTTAATAAAATATTGTTATTTCCAAAAGCTGTTATTTAATGTCAAAACTAGACATTTTTTTAATTGCAATTTAAATTGTTAATCCACCCTCAAATGTTAATTTACCCCGCCCACCAATAAAAAGAATTTATATTTATTAAAATTCACACCAAATTCTCTCAGAGCGAGGGCCTTCCACAGCCCTCCAGGTAGGTTGACCTTTGTGATTCCAGTGCGCTATTTATAAGTGTCGGGTTTACGTTCCTGCTCACGGCGATAAACAAGGCAAAAACATTTTCCTTTTTTTTTTAATTGCAAAAAATTCCTTGTGAGTACCTGGGATATAATACTCACTTACGAAATGGGAATAACTCCTTGATTGTTGGTAAGTTTTAATACTGAATGTTGTAGTTATTGCGAGGCAAGCTAAACAAATTTTAATTTAAAATTTCAAAAGACTGCCAAAAATTTACTTTATTTGGGATAAATTAACAGAAAACAACTGCAAGTTTTTATGATCAGTTTTTTAAACAAAAAATAGGAGAATGCAAGCAGATTTAATAGCCTTGATATAATGATTTTCCAAGCGTAGCTTAGATGTGGCACAAGGCCGAACGTATGGGGCACCCAGTGAGGATCGAACTCACTACTAAGTCGTAATTGTTCTAGCTAGACAAGCTTGCTAATCACTACGAGGTGCCCAAATAGCCTCGATATATAATGTTGCTTACATAGGTATTTTTTGAAGAAGTTAAAAATAATGCATTTTCAGTGACTGGTTCACACCAAATCCTCCCAGAGTGATGACCTTCCATTGCACTTCAGATTGACCTTTCCTGTCGCCCCAAATGTGTACAACTTGGGTGCGCTATTTCTAAGTCTATGTTCACGCTCACCTTGATAAACAAGCTAAAAACAGATTTTGTTTTTATTTTAAATTGTAGAAATTCCTTGTAAATACCTTGAATATCATTTACACTTACGAAATGTGAGTAACTCCCTCATTTTTGGTAATTTTTGATTCTGATCGTTGGAGTTGTTGCGAGCCAAGCTAAACAAATTTTAAATTAAAATTTCAAAAGCCTGCCAAAAATTTAATAAAAAAAACAAACAAACTTTGATTTACAATTTATAATTTCTTGGGGTAAATTATTAGGTTGGTGCAAAAATATTGTCGTTTTTGACATTAAAAAATACGTCAAAAAACGACAATATTTTTGCACCAACCCAATAATATTTGAGATGACTAAGTTTACATTATTTGGGGTAAATTAACAGAAAACAAAATGATTTAGACATACATTTATTTGGTTCGGGAATGAATAAAAAAGATGCCCACTTATATTGGTGTTTATTCGCCTTCATTTGGTCCTGGGAGAGAAAAATACAGGATGTTTTTATTTGAGTTATTAAATCATATATTTGATTCAACGATTGGCAAATATTCTATCTTTCTTTTTCATGTGCCGTGTCCCTTTAGGACATAGGCGATCATGGCTCTCCACTTCTTCCTATCCCTTGTAGCTCTCAATAAATTTCGTCTCTCTGTCACTTCCCCCAGATCACGTTCTGTCATTCACTTACTTAAGCCCGCCTGGTATGTCATGTGTTTCTTTAACTTGTCTCTTTTTTCTTCGACCCGTGAGTATCAGATTCTCCAGGCCCTCCTTTCTCTTTAGGCTTCCCAGTAATTTCAGCTGCTTCTTCCTGATGTTAAGTATAAGTGTTATGTAGTGGAAAGGTTTTTCTTCCTCCGTATGAGTACGAATCCCTCGTCGCCAAGTTGTTATGTAGTTGTTTCACAGCGGAGGCTTGTATTTGTACTAAGTCGGTCCTAAAATAGGTTCGACGTACAAAACGTTAGGAACTTGATATAATAGGTAATGGCGCAGTAATCTAGTTGTGGTGGCTGATACTTTAATATCCGACTAACGGTCGTCCGACATCAACTGACTGACTGACCAACTCAAGGCCGACTGACTTGTTACTCTTACTACTCCTACTTATAGGTCGTAGATTCTATTAACTATAGAATAGGTGTGTTCCACTATAACAATAAGGCTCCTCGCTTGCATCCTCACCAAAACCTTATCGTTGCTCGCACGCTTGGTCCATGATATCCTTAGCATCCTTCTGTAGAACATGATCTCCGCTGCCTCAAGTCTCTTCTTGATCAACATTGGCTGCCGTAAAAGACATATATCTTATAGCATTTCAGTACTCTTTTAATTGTTACGTAGGATACCATCCAGCCACATAATACTCTGCCTAGCTCTTTGGCCATCGCAATATGTCTTCGGATCTCAGCGTCGCACTTACCGCCCTCTGTCAGAACGCTTCCCAGATATTTAAACTTCCACACCTTTTAGTGTCCCCGACCTGCAAATCGCATTTTGGGCTCATCCTTTTACTGATGACCATGCATTCTGTTTTCTTGTAGTTTACACTTAGTCCCTTCTTCTCGCTCTCCTTCTCTACCTTATGTAGGAGGTTTTCTAGTTATTTTCCCATGTTTGTTATCAGGACTGTGCCATCTGCATATCTTATGTTGTTAAGATTGTGACCGCAAATGATGAATCTTGGTAGGATTTCCAATTCTCTCGGAATTAGTCTGTAAGCATTTATTTGGTCTGATGATTGATAAATATTAATTATTCTTATTAGAGCCGAAATGCGTTTTTTTTTAGTTTGCCGATAGGTAAATACTAATCGTTTACATGTGAGATTATTTACATTTAATTTTTTATTTTAGTATATTTAACTAAGCATGAAATAAAGCAACAAAGACGCAAGGGGTTACAAGAAGTGAAAGGGAATGGGAAGAAAGACAAGAAAAAAGGGTTACAAGAAGAAAGAAAATGGTGACTGGCATTGCATTTAATATTTTGAAAATGGTAGATGCCACAAACCAAAAAAAAAACTGCAACAGTGTTTCATAGTTAAATAAGTAAGTAAATAAACAGGAATATGTAAATATTGTTTGTTTATATTTGAGTCTGTAAGCATTTACTTATTTCAGGGACAGGTATATATTGTTTACATTATTCGGACTATTGTCCTCATCTTTGTCGTCATATATATTACAACGTTTCGGCCGTTGTACGCACCGGCCTTCTTCAGGTGGTTGGAATGTCGAACTGAATGCTTTATTTCGCTCACTGGGGTAGACTGTTCTAGTTCCACATGGCATGTAGATTAGAACAGTCTACTCCAGTGAGCGAAATAAATAGTTCAGTTCGACATTCCAACCACCTGAAGAAGGTCGGAGCGTACAACGGTTGAAACGTTGTAATAAATATGGCGATAAAGATGAGGACAATAGACCGAATAATGTAAATAGTGTACATAATATCTCATCTCAGAAATATAGACAGATACTAAAAGGCCGAAACGTTGTAATAAATATGGCGACAATGATGAGGACAATAGACCGATAAATGTAAATAGTGTACATAATACCTCATCTCAGAAATATAGACAGATACTGAAAGGCCGAAATGTTGTAATAAATATGGCGACAAAGATGAGGACAATAGTCCGAATAATGTAAATAGTGTTCATAATACCTCATCTAACAAATATAGACAGATACTAAATATTGTTTGTTTATATTTGAGTCTGTAAGCATTTACTTATTTCAGGGGCAGTTAGATTATTGGTTGTTTGGTAATTTGTATTTGAGTGGTTATGTTAGTTATTTAGTAATTAGTTAATATTTATATAACTACTTTAATGGAGTAGTAAAATATTGGTAATTAATATTTGAGTCCGTAAACATTTTTTGTTTATTTTGGTTTGTTTTGCATTTTATTTAATGCCAACAAGATTTTTATTGCTGGTCATACTTTTTTCATCAAAAATATATTGCTAGTAATATTGTTTTCTTTAAAAAAATACTATTCCTGGGCATATTTTTTTTTCAAAAATTTTATTGCTGGTATAAATCTCTATTTTTACTCTTTCATAGTGTTTTGACCCTAGCTTGGGGGTCAACTATTTGCCCATAAGTGTGGTCCTAACAGTTGCTACCACCCAGGTCAGGGTGGATCTGGGAACACAAGCAATTAAGAGGTGGTTCCACGCTCCTCAAAACCTCCTGAACAGAGGGCTTGCTGTTGGACGTAGTTTATCGTCTTACCCAGGACGTATATTTTTTGTTTCAAGAATAGTTAGACGTACATATTTTGAGAAGTAACAGGGCCCAATATCAGTGGACAAAAGCCCAACGATTATTATTATCAACGTTTTAATTTGACATTAAAATTTGAATTAAAAGTTTCTTGAATTTTCCATGTTAAATTTCTTTCTTTTTATATTTAATATATTTTTTTTTTATTCATGAGTTTGGGATTTTTGTCCACTTCCGTGATGGGAGACTGGGTTTTTGTCCATTGTGTTGCTGTCCGTTGATTTTATCATGGATTCAAGTTGGGTATAGATGCATTTCCTTAGCTCGGCGACAGATAAATATTGGACGTTTAGATTTGGGCCTGCAAGCAATTCCTTAGTTAGGGCCCCAGCAAATAGTTAAACCCCAAAGTGTGGTCAAACATGTAAATATAGGTTTTATTACCAGCAATACATTCTTGAAAAAAAAATCACCACCAACACATTTTTGGAAAAAAAAAATATTAGCAGCAATAAAACCTTGTCGGGATTAAATAATCCATTGAGGTTGATATGCCATAAACCAAACCAAACCAAATCTGGATCCGTTGGGGTATTACATTCCCAAGAAGTCACTGCAATCCATAGATGATAATTAAAAAAAAAATCAGTGACATGACAGCTGACTGCCCGGAGGAAATGGACATTTAAAAAATGTTTTGATGTCGTTGTTATTGTGTTGTATTAATGGAAATGTTCTTTTATTAAAAAAAAAACAAAACAAAAAAAACTAGTTAGCATTGCTATAGTTTAAATGATAGATTAGCTTGGTTGGTTGATTTTGTTTAGCGGTATATCAACACCTCTATGGGTTATTTGATGCCAGAATCTAAATATTTTAAACACAGTTTTATGGCTTCAACTACAGATAGAATGTCATTTTCTATAAAATTTATTGTTGGTAATTCTACTATAAACTTGTATCATTGGTAATTTTGTTTATATGATAATATTTTACTGGTATTTGTTACTATAAAAATCTTTTTTATACTTTCATAATATTTGGGGTTTTGCTATTTGCCCATAGCTGGGAACTTAACAGGTGCTACCATCCTGGATCAGGGTAAACCTGGAAACAGCAGCAATTTTCGCGGTCCCTAAAACATCCAATCTCTCAATCAGATGCCTTGCTGCCGGATTTAATTTATCGTCATACCCAGGATTAAAATAGTAGGGTAGTAGAGTATCTATCTATCCTTTCAATCTCTTTAGAAGAAGGAATTTCTGAAGTCAGAATTGTGGAGAATACATCGGGAATAAACTCCACTACCTTTCTTTAAAAGGCATAATAATAATAAGGAAACGGAAGATAATTCGACTTGGTTTGTCTTATTGCATATCAACACCTCAATTGGTTATTTAATGCCGACAAGATTTTTATTGCCAGTAATTATTTTTTTCAAAAATGTATTGATGGTGTTATGGCCCAGGTTAGGACCAAGGAAGAACAACACGAACACAAAAGTAGAATTAACGAAGGTATATTACACGAAATCATAATACAAGATGTGGAAAGTGTTAGTATGACTGTTAGTCTGGTTTGTAGTGAACTACTATCGGCTCGACTCGATTCGCTATCTAGCCATCCCCACGAGGGGTGCATGTGGCACAAGGCCGAGTTTAACGTGGGTTTCCCGAGCCCGTAGGCTCGGCCAAAAAAATGCCCGTAGAACCCGTATAAACAGGATCGGGTTGGTCAACCTCCCCGAACGAGACTCTGCCCTTCGGCGGAGCCTCGTCCGGGTTCCTCTCTGCTCAGAGGCAGAGTGTTCGACCGTCAAGCCGAGAAGCTCGTCTTGATTCGGTATCTAGCGAAAGTGGTTGCATGTGGCACAAGGCCGAGTTTAACGTGTGTTTCCCGAGCCCGTAGGCTCGGCCAAAAAATGCCCGTAGAACCCATATAAACGGGATCGGGTTGGTCAACCTCTCCGAAGGAGAGTCTGCCCTTCGGCGGAGCCTCGTCCGCGCTCCTCTCTGCTCAGAGGCAGCGAGTTTGACTGTCAAGCCGAGAAGATTGGCTTGATTCGTCTCTCTCTCTTGAGAGGCGTAGTATACATAGTGTTAGGGAGAGTTCATTCTGTAGTTATAGGTAAGGACCCATGACAGATAGCAATATTTTTTCCACAAAAATGTATTGCTATTAATAATTTTTCCTTCAAAAATCGATTGCTAGTATTTAAAAAAAAATGTATTGCTGGTATTAAAACCTATTTTTACCCTTTCATAGTGTTTTGACCCCAGTTTAAGGGTCAAATATTTGCCCATAAATGCGGCCCTAACAGGTGCTACCATTACAGGTCAGGGCGGACCTGTGAACACCAGCTATTAAGAGGTGGTTCCACGCTCCTCAAAACCTCCTGATCAGAGGCCTTGTTGTTGGACGTAGTTTATCGTCTTACCCAGGACGCGGACGTAGTTTATCGTCTTACCCTGGACACGGATGTAGTCTATTGTCATACACAGAATGGAAAAGGAAGGTATGAAGAGCCATGATCACTAATGGGTTTAGAAAGAATAAGTTGTTTAAAATATAAAATTTAAGAATACTTACCATTAACACTCTGCGATTTAACTGCCAGGACCTGTTAATATAGAATTAAACCCATTAAAATTGAGTTACAATTAAAATGTTGGATAAAAGGTTTTCTAGCATCTGAACACATAACATCCTTTCACACACGGTTGACATTTATGATATATTGGGTGTAACAGCAAAATTGTCAAAATCGATTGTGTAAAAGCAAAATTGTCTATTTGTTAAATTAAGATTTGAACCGTTGTATCTTAGAAATGATTAAAGATATCTTACTGGAATTCTCCAAGGTTTTTATAACACTATTAGATTCTACTTTGAGCAATAAGAATGTATAATTACTCTCCAAGTAAAACAGAAAATGTCTCATATCGAGAATATTTAACATTGAAAAACATAAGGAAAAAATTAATTATTCTTAATAATATGTGGAAATCACCGCTTTTACCTGAAGATGGTCGCGAGACCAGAAACACGTGTAGTAAAATTATGGAAAACAAAGCATGATATTTTTTTTGTAAATAAATCCACATTACAACCAAAAACGTTTGCGGCACCTCTCTTCTCTTCTTCTTCTTTTTAATATACATACTTTTCTCTCGTTGGAACCACTACAACCTCTTTCTTATATATATATATATATATATATATATATATATATATATATATATATATATATATGGGCACGAACAAATTATATCTGGGTTTTGGACACCTTTTGAATTCTGTCGATTGCAGGAAGAATTATTCTCGCGATTTCTTTTCTGTTATACGCAGGGCTAGAAGGAGACTCCATTTAGATATTTTGGAGTCTATTATTATTAATATGCAATGTCCTGACCTGTGCTGGCAGAGGGAGATAAGATTCCGGTTGGTCCTATTCGGGGAGTTTACTGCTTAATCTAGAAAATATTTAGGGCTCATAATGGTTTTTTTCTCCTCTTCCTTTAATTTACACCCTTATATTATATCTTGGTAATCTATTGTTTTTAGCATCAATCATTGATAATAATATAATTTTTCTTATCAACTTTGTTTTATTCTGCCGACAATTATTTTTCTGAAGAAGTGTCGGTCGAAAGGTGCCTCAAAAAACCCCACTTTTTTTCTTAAATGAGATACTTTTGTATCTATTTTAACAATAGAATGGGAAATATGATCCTTATGTTTAAATCAATATATATATATAGCCGAATTGAGTCACTGTCGGTCACTGGGCGTGTTTCCTAAAATAAATACGCCATAAATCCACCTTCATCCCAACCGACAGCTTAGTGGTAGAATATCCGCCTGATACCAATTCAGCCGGGTTTCGATCCTAGCTAGAGGCAACCGGATGTCTAGCCGCACTGATGAGCTGTGATACAGCGAAACAGTCTGTCTGTGGATGACATTATATATATATATATATATATATATAGATAGATATAATTATTTAAAAATATGATTCCAACTCGCTACATAAGAGGTCTCATGTTTCAAAACAAGAGCCGAAAACTTCAAAATAATATTTGAATTAACTTGAGTTAAAGTAGGCTCTGTTCAATCTTCAAGCGAAATTTTTATGGGAATGACTTATTTCTGAAATTTACGAGTTTTAATAGTATGGTCAGAATTGAAATCAAAAATTTCCATGGTAACATCAAGGGCGGATTGTTTAGAATCGGCAGGGGTGGGGTGTTAATAATTTGTATCAGTATAGAGTTACTTTCATAGATGCCGGGTCACGGTAAGGTGGGGGTGGTTAAATAAATAATTATATTTATGCTCTACTTTCGTATCGAGCACTATTTTTTAAAAATAATTACAAAAATACTAAGGAACTTTGGATTATTTACCAAACCAGTTTCTTTCCTATTTTCTACAATATTTTCATATATATATATATATATATATATATATATATATATATATATTCCTGTAGTTTACAGCTACCAGCAAGCAGAAATATTTCTTCTCCCGATGATGGCCATTAAAACAAGCGTACATATAAATTTTAGATCATAATAGAATTCTTTTCATTTTTCGTTTTCATTCAAAATACTCAAATTTTAAGATTACGTTTTGAAAGCGTCGCCCATTTGACGACAACGTGACCATGCTTAAACGGAAAGCTGATCATTTAAAATTTTCAGTTATCAATGTTTTGGATAAGTCTTGTTTTTATGTCCATCGTCTTTGTCATGTTGAACTGATTATGTTAATTGTATTTTAATGAATATTGTCCTGAAGAAGGTTTATTAAACCGAAACGTCAGACGTTGACATTTCATTCATATTAAAACAACATAATTGCATTTAAGGATTTTTGTTTGTTTTTTCCAAATATTTTTCTTCATATATATATATATATATATATATATATATATATATAGTAAATGCAACTAATTCGTTGGTATATAATCCAAGTGGATCCTAGTAATATAAAATATTAAAAATGATCCACCAAAAAGAGCTCAATGTATTTATTAATACAGAGCAATATAATCAATAAACAATAAAATAGGAAACCAAGTTATATGAGGCTAAGCTTATTTCGGCAAACGAAAATATAGGTCGTCTGTCTTATCAACTGCTGGACTGGGTTCGTGTCGCAAATAGAAATTTGACTGTGGAAAAAAATAATCCGTTCGAAAAAGTAATACAGAATTTATTCATTTCAATTTTCAGTCAGACGAAAGGGGTCATGGGAAGTTGGGAGGTATTTGTCTTAAAAGGAAGAATTTTTATAAAATTAAGCCCATATGACACCAATTTAGGGTCATATGAAGAATCAAATATTAATTTAAAACTAAAAGATGAATAAAAAGGGGTTTAAAAATAACTTTAATATATATATATTGATTGTCATCTTTGATAATGGCTTATGTAAGCCGAAAGCTGAGATAGGATTAAAAACATGTATCAATATGGTGATTTTCTTTCAACAATAATGTTATTAAGCTTATCAGACAATATGTAAGGAATTTACTTAAAATAAATAGACAACACTTGTCTATATTATTTAATGAAACATGCATCAATATATATATATATATATATATATATATATTCTAAAATATTAAAACGTTGAATGAAAAACTACCGCGGTTTCGACGGCCATTGCCTCATCAGGGGTTAACTCAGTGAAATCATTGCCTACAACTCACGAAGACTTAAATTATATGTATTTTAATTTCGCGCATGCGCGTTGTTTGTTTTTGATTTTGTCGACTGCACATCAGTAGGATCAGTTGAGCAATGTCTGCGAGAAAAAGACCACCATGATGCAATTCACTCCACCAGAAAATTGGAAAACGGCATGCTGTACTGCTTGGCATTCGCGAAAGAATGTCCAGTACGAACATTTCAGAGTATTTGGGTGTCAATCTGAGGACAGTGCAGATGATTCGGAAAGAGTTGGATGAGTCTAATTGTGATTACGAAGGTCTTTGGAGTGCTCACTAGTGATGGCGGCGTAATGCCTACATTCATCTTCCCAACGGACGTCAACACGGAGGTCTACATCAAGTGGCTTGAGGAGGTTATGCCACCCTGGGTCAAGAGGGTGCCTGCTGGAAGACCCTCTGTCTGGTCAATGACTCTGCACCATGCCACAAAGCAGAAGCCAATCATGGCTGTCAGACAATTTCTGTGACTATAATCTATAAAAATAACGTATAAACAGAAAATTATATAAAAATTGTTTATTGAAAATCACACTGAAACTAAGTGGACTGTATAACATATTACATCATAAATTATTCAGTATAATTTTCAACTCGCAAAATTCAAAAATCAAATTCCACTGAAAGGAATCAAGATTTCACGACGTTGACAATGCGTGGATTTTACTGACTGGAACCATGACTGCGTACACCATACAGGTTCCAACAGTGCCCATGTCTTATGCAAGCAGTTTTTGGTCAACGACAACATTCCTCAGGATTGACAACCGCCATATTCCCCAAATCTCTCGATATTTTCCTCTTTTCAAAAATCAAATCCCACTTGAAAGAAACAAGATTACAAGACATCGAGGCAATCCAAGAGAATGCGACAAGGCAGCAATTTGCCATCCAAAGAAGATACTTCCACGAATGCTTCCCTCTATGGAAACAATGTTGGATAAAGTGTGCGGCTTCAGAAGAGCATTGCTTCGAAGGGGAACACCGGTCCTGATATTTTTTGATCAAACCCCGTCTTCCATTTGATTGGTTGCTTAAATTTAGCCGCTCGACTCAATGTCTACAGACCCTAAATCTAAATTCTTTCCGATTTGTTTATTAACCTTCGTCTTTTTAACGTACTAAATATATACAGTGCTGTTCGATAAAAGTAACTCACCTGATGTTTTTTACTAAATGTTCTCTTCTCCGATGAAACAAAAGTTGAGCTAAATTCAAAGGATAAGCGATCTAAAATCCGAAGAAGCTTTGAAAGCTCTGAATTTAGCAGTAAGTACTGTCAAGCATCCGTTCAGTATAATGTTCTGGGGATGCTTTTCTTTTCATGGAACTGGTTTCTTAAAACCTATTGAAAAGACCCTCAGGAGCGAGCAGTACAAGAGAATTTTAGTCTTGTCTGCTCACTTGTGCTGAAAGGGTGCAAATCGACCCCACCAAGCTCATTTTTAAGCAGGATAATGCTCCCTATCACAAATCAAAATTGATGAAGGGATACTTTGAAGAGAAGCAGGTGAGTGTTATGACATGGCCGCCCCAATCTCCTGACTTCAACCACATAGAAAAATTATGGAGCATTATAAAGTACAGGCTCTCGAGAAAGCAGTTGAGCAACATGCTCCATAAGTTTTCGTTTCATCGAAGAAGAGAACATTTCGTAAAAAATATCAGGTGAGTCACTTTTATCGAACAGCACTGTATATAAATATTATCTAGTTTTGCCGGAGAAAGGTTAAAATTTTATTGATTGGACCCAAATCAAATGACCGCGTAGCATCAACAACTGAGGCCGCTTGAGTTTGTTCAATGTACAACAGTCTACGCACTATTGGCATTCGTTCCTCTATTTACATTATTCGAACTATTGTCCTCATCTTTGTCGCCATATTTATTACAACATTTCGGCCGTTGTACGCTCCGGCCTTCTTCAGGTGGTTGGAAGTATTTGTAAAAATGACAGAGGGAGGCGACGGCACGTCTGTGAGAGAGCGGTAACTACTGACGAGATGCCAGATCAGGGCCAATTACATTGCATATCCGTCTCTGGATTTTATCAAGGACCTTGAGACAAACAGAAGGGGCTCCAGACCATATATGGCAGCAATTAGCTCCAGAGAAGCGTCTGTTTAACAAGGTTAAAATACTGATTTTGAACTACAAACTTCCTGTCAATTCTCTTCTTCCCCTCCTTCTCTCTTTACTTTTCTCTTGCTTTCCCTTCCCCGCTGTCAATCTAATATATCAGTCCAGGGTATTGTATCCATTTACTAAGAAATTTCGATCTGAAGAGTTCAATATGCAAATATTCACGACATAAATTATAACAGGAATGAATCTTTGTTTTCTTCTTAATTATTAATATTATTATTATTATTATTATTATTATATACTGATAGTAGACTCTCCCGTCGTTCTTCCGACGTTTGAGGATCAAGCAATTTAGTTCCTACGAACCGGCAGACAGACATCTGCACATATGCTTTGATTATAGTGGTGAAGGCTTTGTGCAGAACCAACCACACTTTTTGAAGGGCCAAATACAGAGACCTGGTGCACTACGTACCACAAGGTCCCCAAACGACTCACCGCAGGTTTTTGAATTGTTCTTCTAGACCAGTTGCCATTCCAAGTCTATAGAACCCAGCCTGTTATGCAAAACTCGGATGGCACAATTTGCAAGTATATCAGAACAAATTGGTATCCGAGGAAAAAATTGGGGGGAAAAAAAAAGAAAGAACAAGAAATATCCGGGCAGGGCAAAAATCGTCAAAAAAGAAAAACTAAGCGACTAAGATAAAAAAAGGTAGAGTGCTCAATACGGTAAGTAGAGAAGAGGAAGAAAAGAATCCGAAAGAGCCAGGAATTACCTACCCAGGTTCCATCTAAATGGATCTTCCATTTAGGTGAAACCTAGGTACGTAGTTCCTGGCTCTAGGATTATATATATATATATACTAGCAGTAGAGCCCAGCGTTGCCCGTGGATGTAACAGTAAGAGATAGATCAAGTATCGACCATCATAAAGACTGAAAAATAAAATTGACAAAGATTATTGTTTAAGGTTGACGGACACGCATGTCTTAAGTAGTTTTTGTTTTTTGTTTTTTTTTTACGAATTGGTCAAACCCAAACTCAAACAAAAACATTGTTTTCAATCGTTATGAGTCTATCGATTAAATAGAATTTTATTATAAACAATTGTCTTGTAAATGGAATTTTTAAAGCATTCTGAATGTAAAAATAAAGAAAAAAGCGTGCAAGACAATAAGAAACACTACCTGCTAAAAAAAAGTGAAGTTTTGTTGAAATCGGTTGAAAAATACAGGAAATCCGATCCCATATATAAACGAACACACATACACACACAAACAACCTGGGTTTTATAATAAGTATAACTCGATATGAGTTGTCCCCCTTTCATTCTGGCGACAGAATCGCGTTTTATCGTGTTTTCAAATTGATTTCGTGCAAAAACAATTGTGTTTTTCCAATTTTTGGCGCTGTCAGAACCACCGCAAGGTAATTTTACGTAGTCCTGTGAAGTTTTGTTGAAATCGGTTGAAAAATGTAAGAAATCCGATCCAATATATAAACGTGTACACACACACACACACACAAAATCTGCGTTTTATAATAAGTAAGATATTGCGTCCTGGGTAAGACGATAAACTACGTCCAACAGCAAAGCCTCTGATCAGGAGGTTTTGAGGAGTGTGGAACCACCTCTTAATTGCTGGTGTTCCCAGGTCCACCTTGACCCGGGGTGGTAGCACCTGTCAGGGTCCCGGCCATGGGCAAATAGTTACCGCACAAACTGGGGTCAAAACACTATGAAAGTGTAAATATAGGTTTTAATACCAGAAATACTTTGGAAAAATTTATTACTAGCAATAAATTTTTGAAGAAAAAAAATTATTATCAGCAATACATTTTTAAAAAAATATATTACTAGGAATATATTTTTGAAAAAAAAAATTACCAGCTGTACATTTTTTGTATTACCAGCGGTATATATTTGAGGAAAAATATTACCAGAAATAGATCTTTTGTAGAAAAATTATTAGCAAAAATAGATTTTATAAAGGAAAATTATTACCAGAAATAGATTTTTTGAAGAAAAAATATTAGCAAAAATAGATTTTATAAAGGAAAATTATTATCAGAAATAGATTTTTTGAAGAAAAAATATTAGCAAAAATAGATTTTATAGGGGAAAATTATTATCAGAAATAGATCTTTTGAAGAAAAAATATTAGCAAAAATAGATTTTATAAGGGAAAATTATTATCAGAAATAGATTTTTTGAAGAAAAAATATTAGCAAAAATAGATTTTATAGGGGAAAATTATTATGAGACATAGATTTTTTGAAGAAAAAATATTAGCAAAAATAGATTTTATAAAGGAAAATTATTATCAGAAATAGATTTTTTGAAGAAAAAATATTAGCAAAAATAGATTTTATAGGGGAAAATTATTATCAGAAATAGATCTTTTGAAGAAAAAATATTAGCAAAAATAGATTTTTTAAGGGAAAATTATTATCAGAAATAGATTTTTTGAAGAAAAAATATTAGCAAAAATAGATTTTTTAAGGGAAAATTATTATCAGAAATAGATTTTTTGAAGAAAAAATTTTAGCAAAAATAGATTTTATAAGGGAAAATTATTATCAGAAATAGATTTTTTGAAGAAAAAATATTAGCAAAAATAGATTTTATAGGGGAAAATTATTATCAGAAATAGATTTTTTGAAGAAAAAATATTAGCAAAAATAGATTTTTTAAGGGAAAATTATTATCAGAAATAGATTTTTTGAAGAAAAAATTTTAGCAAAAATAGATTTTATAAGGGAAAATTATTATCAGAAATAGATTTTTTGAAGAAAAAATATTAGCAAAAATAGATTTTATAGGGGAAAATTATTATCAGAAATAGATCTTGTGAAGAAAAAATATTAGCAAAAATAGATTTTATAAGGGAAAATTATTATCAGAAATAGATTTTTTGAAGAAAAAATATTAGCAAAAATAGATTTTATAGGGGAAAATTATTATCAGAAATAGATCTTTCGAAGAAAAAATATTAGCAAAAATAGATTTTATAAGGGAAAATTATTATCGGAAATAGATTTTTTGAAGAAAAAATATTAGCAAAAATAGATTTTATAAGGGAAAATTATTATCAGAAATAGATTTTGTGAAGAAAAAATATTAGCAAAAATAGATTTTATAAAGGAAAATTATTATCAGAAATAGATTTTTTGAAGAAAAAATATTAGCAAAAATAGATTTTATAGGGGAAAATTATTATCAGAAATAGATCTTTTGAAGAAAAAATATTAGCAAAAATAGATTTTATAAGGGAAAATTATTATCAGAAATAGATTTTTTGAAGAAAAAATATTAGCAAAAATAGATTTTATAGGGGAAAATTATTATGAGACATAGATTTTTTGAAGAAAAAATATTAGCAAAAATAGATTTTATAAAGGAAAATTATTATCAGAAATAGATTTTTTGAAGAAAAAATATTAGCAAAAATAGATTTTATAGGGGAAAATTATTATCAGAAATAGATCTTTTGAAGAAAAAATATTAGCAAAAATAGATTTTTTAAGGGAAAATTATTATCAGAAATAGATTTTTTGAAGAAAAAATATTAGCAAAAATAGATTTTTTAAGGGAAAATTATTATCAGAAATAGATTTTTTGAAGAAAAAATTTTAGCAAAAATAGATTTTATAAGGGAAAATTATTATCAGAAATAGATTTTTTGAAGAAAAAATATTAGCAAAAATAGATTTTATAGGGGAAAATTATTATGAGACATAGATTTTTTGAAGAAAAAATATTAGCAAAAATAGATTTTATAAAGGAAAATTATTATCAGAAATAGATTTTTTGAAGAAAAAATATTAGCAAAAATAGATTTTATAGGGGAAAATTATTATCAGAAATAGATCTTTTGAAGAAAAAATATTAGCAAAAATAGATTTTATAAGGGAAAATTATTATCAGAAATAGATTTTTTGAAGAAAAAATATTAGCAAAAATAGATTTTTTAAGGGAAAATTATTATCAGAAATAGATTTTTTGAAGAAAAAATTTTAGCAAAAATAGATTTTATAAGGGAAAATTATTATCAGAAATAGATTTTTTGAAGAAAAAATATTAGCAAAAATAGATTTTATAGGGGAAAATTATTATGAGACATAGATTTTTTGAAGAAAAAATATTAGCAAAAATAGATTTTTTAAGGGAAAATTATTATCAGAAATAGATTTTTTGAAGAAAAAATATTAGCAAAAATAGATTTTATAGGGGAAAATTATTATCAGAAATAGATCTTTTGAAGAAAAAATATTAGCAAAAATAGATTTTATAAGGGAAAATTATTATCAGAAATAGATTTTTTGAAGAAAAAATATTAGCAAAAATAGATTTTATAAGGGAAAATTATTATCAGAAATAGATTTTTTGAAGAAAAAATATTAGCAAAAGTAGATTTTATAAGGGAAAATTATTATCAGAAATAGATTTTTTGAAGAAAAAATATTAGCAAAAATAGATTTTTTTAAGGGAAAATTATTATCAGAAATAGATTTTTTGAAGAAAAAATTTTAGCAAAAATAGATTTTATAAGGGAAAATTATTATCAGAAATAGATTTTTTGAAGAAAAAATATTAGCAAAAATAGATTTTATAAGGGAAAATTATTATGAGACATAGATTTTTTGAAGAAAAAATATTAGCAAAAATAGATTTTATAAGGGAAAATTATTATGAGACAGATTTTTTGAAGAAAAAATATTAGCAAAAATAGATTTTATAAAGGAAAATTATCAGAAATAGATTTTTTGTAGAAAAAATATTACCAGAAATACATTTGTTTTTTTAAAAAAAATTACCATCAACAAAAATTTTGCCCGCATTAAATAACCCATTTGGATTGATATGCCGTAAAACAAAAAAACAAAAAACAAAAAACAAACAAACTTACAAACAATTTCAATTAATTGCATGGTTTAGATGATGAAGCAATTAGCCGACAAAATAGCAGCTTATTAGGCAACAAATGAATGGAATAAATTCATGTGGACAGTTTTAAATATTTATGTCCATGTCATAAAATTGTCTTTTTCCTGGCGCCATCTTTTTATTTGTCGCGTTTTTTCCCACAGACACAAATTCACAATTAGGGCAACAAGTCTGTAGGCTGACTGTTAACAAAAACAAAGAAAAAAAAAAGGATTTATTTTACACAATAAATATTTATTCCTCAGAATATCCGCCTTCCTTGCTAGAACCTTTATAAAAATTGCTAAAATTTAATCACATACCGATATCCGCAAACGGGCCCTTCGATGTATTAGGTTGGTGCAAAAATAATGTCGTTTTCTCACATATGTTACTATGTGAGAAAACGACATTATTTTTGCACCAACCTAATAGTAAATGGTTAGCAAGCTTGTCTCGCTAGGTCATTTACGACGGAATCAGTGAGTTCGGTCCTCACTGGGTGCCCAACACTTTCGGCATTCCGCGCATCAAAGCTACGCTTGGAAAATCATTTAGCCTACTTCGATGTAGTATAATGGTTAGCAAGCTTGTCTCGCTAGGTCAATTACGACTGAACTCCATACTTTTGGCCTTATGCCACATCTAAGCTACGCTTAGAAAATAACCCTCTAACTGAATGATAAAAAAAAAAAATAATTTTACTATACAAATATCCGACTCCTTGACGTGCGCTAGTTGTAAAGGTTTGGACTGGTGAAACTAAAGAATGGAGCGCTCATCTGGACATTTGACATGGAAATAGATAGGTTTGTGACATTGTCTTCGTGAGGAACAGGCTGAAGCGTAGGAAATGCGTTTCCCCTACAAGACTTCGCAAATGCTTTTAAAGTCTATCAGGGTTGGACAACGAGGACTGAATATTGGAAGCATTTATATATTCTGTCCGAAATGTTTTTTTCGGAGAAAAACTAAATAAAATACGGTCCTTGATTTCGATTTGGACTATCTTTCTTATTTTAAACGATATTTTTAGTGGATACTCGTATTTGAATAGACGCCCCGTTTATTTATTTAAAAAAGTATATATCTATATTCGAGAAAATGTAAATAAATCTAAAAGACATACCTGAGTAGTTAATGTGTCTTAATAGCTTTATTGCCTTGTTTGGGGTGAAATGATTAAAAAAATAACATAGTAACGAATTATTCACTAATAAGATGATGGATCGACTTGTACATGAATAAGACGGGGATCGACTTGTACATGAATAAGACGAGGATCGACTTGTACATGAATAAGATAGGAATCAACCTATATGTGAATAATATAAGGAATCGACTTATAGATGAATAAGATGAGGCTCGACTTGTACATGAATACGATGGCAATCAAACTATAAAAGAATACTATAGGGAATCGACGTAAGGTGAGGGTCAACTTATATATGAATAAAATGGGAATCAACCTATATTTGAATAATATAGGGAATCGACTTTTACATGAATAAGATAAGAATCGACTTATACATGAATAAGATGGTAATCAACATATGTAAGTATAATATAGAGAATCGACTTATACATGAATAAGATGAAGATCGACTTATACATGAATAAGTTGAAGACCCACTTATACATGGATAAAATGGCAATCAACATATAAGAATAATATAGAGAATCGACTTATACATGAATAAGATGGGAGTCGATCTAGAATAATATAGGAAATCGATTTGTACATGAATAGGATGAGAATCGACTTATACATGGATAAAATTGCAATCAACTCATATAAGAATAATACAGAGAATCGACTTATACATGAATAAGATGGGAGTCGATCTAGAATAATATAGGAAATCGACTTGTACATGAATAGGATGAGAATCGACTTATACATGGATAAAATTGCAATCAACTCATATAAGAATAATATAGAGAATCGACTTATACATGAATAAGATGGGAGTCGATCTAGAATAATATAGCGAATCGACTTGTACATGAATAGGATGAGGATCGACTCATATAAGAAATATTGGGAATCGACTTATAGATGAACAAGATGAAGGCCGACTTATACATGAATAAAATGAGAAGATATATGTATAATATAGTGAATCGACTTATTCATGATTAAGATGAAGATCGACTTATACATAGATAAAATGGCAATCAACTCATATAAGAATAATATAAGGAATCAACTTATACATGATTAAGATGAAGATCGACTTATACACGGATAAGATGGGAATCAAATTATATATGGCTGAGTAATATAAGGAATCGACTTGTACATAAACAATAGTTTTAGAGATGGTAACATTTTTCCTGAGTGGGACCCTCCCCAGTATCGAGAGAATATCCATTTTTATTTAACACATTTTTGTTTTTGTCCAAAACACTGGCGCGCCGGATTATGGCCTTAAGAATATTTTATCTTTTATTCTATTGAACAAGAAGGATCCGAACGGAAGTGAAGAATTGGTTTCTGGAATCTCCGAGAAACAACGTGTTCGACATGTGTACCAAGAGATCCGAAAATGAAAGAGCTGATTTCCGGTTCTCATTTAAATTCTAAAGCCGTATTTAATAAAATAAGGTAGCGAAGGAAAGGAGGACTAAATATCAACTACAAGAACACAGATGGCAGTGAGTGCTGGTCAATCTCCTCAAAATTGAGAGACTTGAAGCAACAGAAATGTGGTTCTACAGAAAGATGCTGAGGATACCATGGACCGAACATGTGAGCAACGACGAGGTTTCAGAGAAAATGGAAACAGAAAGGAAACGTATACTTAATATCAAGAAGAAACACTTGGAATTTCTGTGGCGTGTAATGAGTAAGGAGGGTTTGGAAAATCTGACACTCACAGGACAGACTGAGGGAAAAATGGGCTTGAGTAAATGGACGATAGAACAGGGATTGGGAGAAATAACAAAAAGATGAAACTTATTAGAGCTACAATGGACAGGAAGATGTGGAGGGCTATGATTGTCTAAGTCATGATGGGACACGGTGCATAAAACAAGTGCTATGAAATATCCCAGTCTCAACCTCATTATCGAAAAGAAAAAAAGAAACGGGGTAGATTATTAAATTGTGTCTTTTTATTTTAATTTAATTGGCCTACAGCATCGGAGGCAAATATGGCAATAGAGGTTGAACCTTCCCAACAATAACCCATATTCTTTATACTGTTAGTTGTTGAGCAACAGTCTGGCAAAAAGAGTGATTGAAAAGAAAATGTGTACGAACCATAGGTTTGGCATCGAATTCCTCAGTGAGCCATAAATAACATCTATTGGCGTTCATCGGCACTTGTTGAATGTTTACGAAGACGAAACAGTGGATGTAAGCACAGTTAGGTGGAGTTAGCTTTTAGCCATGTTGATGTTTGTACACACACACACAGACACATATATATATATATATATATTAAAACAATAAGATAGAAAAGTAAGATTTATTATCCGGTGTTCAAACAGTAAAGCAAAATATTATAATTATTTTTTTTTTTAAAGTATGATTCCATCGCGACGCAGAAAATTTCCATATTTCAAAACTGAAACTAAATTTTTAAACAATGAAACGAGTCTATGGATTTTAAGCTGAATTTTTATAATTAAATTTATAAAATTAGTTTTAGTTTTGAAACATGGAAATTTTCTCTATCGCATTGGAATCATACTTTTAAAAAATTAATTATAATATTATATATATATATGTGTGTGTGTGTGTGTTTGTGTATATATATATATATATATATATATATACACACACCAGGTGTAACAGCAAAATTGTCCAAATCGTGTAACAACATAATTGCCTATTTCCCAAAATGTTTAATATCTAAAAAAAAAAAAATTATGCTGAATTACTTTTTAATTAAGTCGTTTCGCCATCTTGACACCATTTGTCGTAAGAATCACTGAAAAACTCTGAGTTATTCAGCTAGAAAGAAAACAGGTTTAAATCCTTTTGTGTCAAACCCACTATGTCTTCCCAACTGAGCAATGGTGAGAAGAAAAACATTATTCAGGCCTTCACTAATGATAGCAACATTCATACTCTGGCTTCCATCTTCAAAGTCCATTCGAGAACCGTCATGAGAATGGTGAATAAATTTAAAAAAGAGGGAACAGTAGAGAGGAAAACTGGATCAAGAGGTCACAACAGGAAGAGGGATCCTCATTTCAACTTAGATCTAAAGAGATCAATTAGAAAAGATCCAACTCAATCCATAAGACGTCTGACACCTGAGAGGGGAGTTTCAGCTATGACAGTCCAAAGAGCAGTGAAAAAAGACTTGAAAAAGTTCAGTTGGATATCCCCTCTTACACTACAGAGACAAATTGAAATAAAACTTGAAACTTTGATCTGAAAGACTGGGAATTCCAAGCATCAAACCGAAAAGGAGTGGCGTAAGACATGTTTCATTAAGTTAAAGGGTTTTGAAGACAGTAGACTGAAGCACCATGATCAGCTTCGTCCAGCTCTGAAGCAGAGACACCATCAAAATCCTGCTTTAACAAATTCCATCTGTCCAATGTAGCTTTGTCGGCCGCAGCAAGGCTGGGCTAGTATCACATTTAAGAAACCACAAATAAAATATGACTTTCCCTTACCTGATTTTCTACACAATAGCCCCGGCTAGCATGCATAAGTGTAAAACGAAAGGCACCGAAATCGCACGTGAAACGTGTGAGGTACCTTTCTCAAGGACAATAAGTTAGAAGGTTAGAGAGGGCGAAGATCACATGGAGTAAGTTGGAAAATGATCCTGGTATAATATATATATATATATATATATATATATATATATATAATGTAAGCAAAATACTCAAATTCTAGGAATACGTTTTCACAGCGTCGCCCACGTGACGACAACGTGACCATGTTAAACGAAACGCTGATCTTATAAAACTTCCAGTTATCTGTTTGGATAAGTCTTGTTCTAGGTGCTGTACAAAACGACGGAGGTGGATGGCAAAAGTGTCGAGGACCCCCGTAATTTCCCAAAGGCTCCAGGTGTCATTACCTGTGTCAGAGACTCTGGTGGCTACCTGAAGGTGTGGAGCCACATATTCGAGGCCAGGGAGGCCTTTCCGAACATTAAAATGTGCGAATTGGACAACCCCGACTTAAAGAGATTGCGCAACTGTTGATCTGGGAGGGTCCCGGTTTTAGTTCACCCCTCCTTATATAGGGCTATTAAATTAATGTACCCTATTGACGTCGGCGGTATTGTCCTGGGCGTTCGTATGACGACTGAATTGGGCACTGGCAGTCTGGGACAATCCGTCGGGGTCCTCCTCAACGCAGATTTCCGCCCCGTATGTGTATAAGGTTTTTGCACTTATTCTTTTTTCGTTTTGCAGGCCTAAACGATGGCAATTAAGTTAGCTACACTGAATGTGAATGGCTTGAGGGATCGGGGTAAGGCTGCCCGCCTGCTCCGGGACCTGTTGTCCTTGATGTGGATGTCGCCGCGATCGAAGAGACTCACTTTGTTCGCAGTTCCGATGCGTGTGTGCTGGAGGATGACTTTGTCGTTTATTCAGCACATGGGGACCGGTCTGCCAGAGATGTTTCTTTGCTTGTCAGACGTACTCTCGATGCGAAGGTAGACCTTGTGCATACCGATGCAGAGGGCCGGTTGATCGTGGCCGATATTGCCGTGAAAAGTGGTTCGTTCCGGGTCGTTGCGGTTTATGCGCCCAATGACCAGGGGGAGCGGGTCTCGTTCGTTCGGCGGTTGGGGCCGTTCCTGGTGGATTCAACGCGCCGAGTTTTAATGGGGGACTGGAATGCCATCCTGGACCCTCAAGTTAGACAGGGGGCGGGGTGCTAGCGGGAGAGGGGGCGATCGAAGCTTGGTCGATCTGATCGACGATTATGGTCTCGTCGATAGATACCGGGTCGATCATCCCGAGGGAAAAATGTGGACGTGGGCTCTTAATTGGCCTTTTGACAAGGTGGTTAGCTACCTTGACAGAATGTTAGTGAGAAGAGCCGACATAGAACTACTAGATTGCCCTACGTTCCACTGGGTAGGCTATTCGGATCACAAACTCGTTTGTGCACGGGTGGCGTTAGACAATAGGCCTAGAATGGCTGGGTACTGGAAGTTCAATCTGTCTTTACTGGACAGGCGGGACTTCCAGGAGCAGCTAACTAGACTAGTGCAGCGGGAGCTAGTGGGGGCGGTTATCGGAAATAGGTGGTGGGAACGCCTTAAATGTAGGATTAGGTCCTTCACCACTGATTTCAGCAAACGGCTCGCTATAGATAGAGCTGAAAAGGTGAAGACGCTTAAAGCTAGTTATTCCCGGGCCTGTGGCTGGGGGATCCCCTAGAGATAGCCTTAGCTAAGGAGGCCCTGGATCGATCGAATAGCGAGCGGTAGATGGGTCAGGTAATTAGACATAAATTAAGCAAGATGTCTTCCGAAGCCGTGAACTTGGGCGCAGATCTGCGCAGGGAAGAGGTCCGTCGAGGTGGCGATCGTTACATTCGTGAAGTCAAATCCTCGGCGGAGCGTACTCTTCGGGCCACTGACAACATCTGCGGAGCCTTTCGGCGCCATTTCGAGAACCGGTTTACCAAGGAGCCTGGTCTCCGTGAGGAGGAGTTTCGTAGCTATTTAGCTGACTTTCCTCGGCTTTCGCCGACTAAAGCGGCTAGCTGCGAGGGAGAGATTACGGAGGGCGATGTCTACGCGGTTTTGAAGAAGGTCGGCAGAGGAAAGTCGCCCGGTCTGGATGGTTTGCCCTATGCATTGTACTTGAGGCTGTCGCACATCTTTGTTCCAATTTTGACTGCAGTGTTCAACAACTGGTTTCGGTCGGGGTCCATCCCCAACCGGATCACCAGGGGTGTGATCACTGTTGAAAAAGGGCAAAGGTGGTGGGGGGAACCTAGATGATTACAGGCCCATAACTCTGCTAAACACAGAGTTAAAGATTATGGCCAAGATCCTGCAGGAGCGTTTGCAGTCAGTTGCCGAGTCTCTGTTGGGACCTGAGCAGACTTGTTCTGTGAGGGGCCGAACAATTCAGAGCAACCTGCATCTGATCCGCACGATCATAGAGGGTGTAAAAGACGACGAAGAAGCCGCGCTGATCAATTTGGATCAGTCCAAGGGATTTGATAGGGTCGACCATCGCTACCTTGCAGCTGTCCTGCAGGCCGCTGGATTCGCTCCCAACTTCTGCCGCTGGATTAGCCTCCTGTATCGCTCCCCCAGTGCGGTGGTACAGGTGAACGGAAGGCTGTCGGACGCGTTCGTGCTGTCTAGGTCGGTTCGTCAGGGTTGTCCGCTGTCGCCTCTCCTTTATGCTTTGGCGTTGGAGCCTCTCCTTCGCCGGCTGAAGGACGAGACCGGCAGTCCGGCCCTACGTGGAATTGCCGTACCTGGAGGGTCTCGAGCCAGGGTTTCCGCGTACGCCGATGACTTATCTGCTTTCGTGTCGTCCCGCAACGACATTGAGGTGGTACAGAAGGCGCTTTATCGGTACGAGAAGGTGACAGGGGCCAAAATAAACCGCGACAAGTCGTCCGGGCCGCTTCGGTTGGACAGACAGTCCTGTCCGCATTCTTGGAGTGTGGTTTGGGCCTGACCTCCAGCTGGAGAAGAATTGGTCTGAAGTACGAGCAAAGGTCGATTCCGCCGGTCAGACTTGGAATCGACGGAGGTTGTCCGTGAAGGGCAGGGCGGAGGTGTGTGCTACATGCATTTTCCCCCTGATTCTTTATCACTTGTCCGTACTTCCTCTCTGTAAGACTCACAAGAAGGCGCTCGAGCAATCGCTATCCTCCATTTTATGGAGGGGACGCGGGAATCAGGTCGACAGACGAGTCTGCACTAAACGTCCGTGTCATGGGGGGGGGGCTGGGAATGCCGCACCTGCCGAGTCACATCCGTGCCTCTAGGTTGGCTTTCTTACGCCGTGGATTGACTGGAGGAGATCCGATTCTGGAGGGGATTGTTAGGGACGCGTTCCCTGGCCTTACCATCAGTCCCCCCATCTCGCGGGTTGAGCGCGGTCGTAAACCCCGGGATCAATCGGTTTTCCTTCGCGAGTGTCGGTCGGCCTTGAGGGCCGTTCCCCGGTCCAGTGACCTTTCTCGGCCTAGGAAGGTCTTCTATCGTGAATTAGTGGAGAGGCCCGCGAAGGATCTCCTACGAGATACGCTCGGCTTGTCGGAGGAGGAGTATCGCTCCTACTGGTCTTGGGCGCCAACGGCGGATTACCTCAGTAACCCTGAGTTTTCGCTTAGCTGGCGATTAGCTCGGAATCGGCTGCCTCTCAACGACAAGGCTTTCATATGGGGCTTGGCGGATTTGCCAAACTGTGAATGGTGTGGCCTTGGCTTAGAAGAAACGGCTGCGCACGCCTTCTACCATTGCCACCAGGTCCGCCCCTTATGGGACCATGTCGGCGAGCTGACGGCTCGTCTAGCTCCCGAACAGCTTGTGTCCATTGATCGCGCATACGCGTGTGACAATGTGTCGCCCCCGTATTCCGGGATGAAACGGATGGTGTTTCTGACGCTGATGGCCACGGCTCGAATGGTGATTTGGACGACGCGAAAGGAGGAAGTCTTGCGAGGCAATCGTCTTTCTCATTCGGATCTAATTCGATTCTTTGAGCATCAGCACAAGATGAAGATTAGATCGGATAGAAAACGATTGCATTCGACAGTCTTTAACGAAAGGTGGGTAAAAGAAGCGAGCTTGCTTCGTGTGAACGGGGCTAGCCTTGATTTTCTCTTCTAGGTCAACCTTTTGCACATCGGGGTGGCTTCCTGTGGAACCCTCCCCTTGGTTAGGTTAGACAAGCTTCAGTGTACCTAGTTAATGTGAGTAAGTGTTGTAGCTGGCCTGCATCCCGGCCGTTCTTTGGTTATGATCCAAGTCGAGATTCCCATCCTCCCCAGTTTGTTTTGACCCCCGCCCCATTTTCATCTCGACTGGGTCAGTTTTATATTTTCCCATTCCAGCCTAATATTTTATACTTTTTCCCATTCTCTTAGCGAGAGCGTCTCTTGATTTTGTCCCCTGGACAGAATACAGCGGCCTCTCTGTTTTATGGGTTGGACGGTCCCTACTAACATCAATTATGTTTTGTTTGTATTTGTGTTTATTTTAAGTTTATTATTGGGTTCATTTCCCTCCCCTCTCATTTTATCATTATTAGAATTGTATATATATATCATCATTAGAATTTTAATGGTATGGGGTGCGATTTTGGTAGGTCTCCCTTGAGAGCACGTGGTATTATGGTGGTTGAAGGATTGTTTGGTGATGGACGAGTTCTTTTGGTGAATGTGTAAAATGTAATGTACGAATGGGTCGCGAATCTGATTAGCTAGGTATAAGATAGTTAGTGTTGACCAGCCTCTACCCCTCCCCTTTTTGGCCTCGTGCCACAATTTGTACTTTTTGTACGAACAAATACCAGTTTTGTTCTTATGTCCATCGTCTTTGTCATGTTGAATTGATAATGTTAATTATATTTTATGAATATGTCCTGAAGATGGTTTATTAGACCGAAACGTCCGACGTTGACATTATATTAACATTAAAACAGCATAATTGCATATAAGGATTTTTGTTTGTTTTTTCCGTATATTTTTCTTCATATATATATATATATATATATATATATATATATATGAACCTTATTTCAATCCTTCATGACCTTCCGATCCTTAGCTATGATTAATTAATGAGGGACATGTCATTTTCGTTTATGATCGATCACATCACGATTCTTCTGTTAAGCTTGGAGATTAATTATCTATAAACATTTCTAAGATAAAACGTTTCAAAGCTTAATCTAACAAATGTAGATTATTATTTTATTAAAGTTTTTAATCCTTTCTAGCACGTTCTAAATCTTGTTTATTTTCGTCAGATGATGGTTTTAAAGGTTAGTATGAGGAATTTAGTTACTTTTTTGGCGTTAAAAAAAACACCTCCTGCAAAAATCAAAAATTTTATTGCCATTTTCAGGAATTATTTACAAATTAATTAAATTTCTTTAGAAATGTTTCTTTTTTAGAAAATCTTTGTTTTACATCTGTTAAACATTCCACAACCCCGGCTCATCAAATTTTATGAAATTTCAAGAAATTTATTTCTTTACTGCTTAATGTTCACAATCGTTATAAACAGAAATCGTTGGAGAATTTACATCAACAAATTATCTTTTTTGTAAAACAGAATCCCTATTTAATGAAAATCTGCACTGATTCGTCAAATAAAAAAAATACAACAAAACTATGACATTATTTACTTAGAAAAAAGCTTTTAATTGCTTTTATAAATAAGATTTATTAAAGAAATTATTAGCTACACAATTTACATTATTTGGACTATTATACTCATCTTTGTCACAATATTCATTACAACGTTTCAGCCGTTGTACACTCCGGCCTTCTTAAGGTGGTTGGAATGTCGAACTGAACCCTCTATTTCGCTCACTGGGGTAGACTGTTCTAGTTCCACGTACCAGGTTTAATAGATGACAGTTATCAGTTATCTCTTGTTAACCCCCCTCTCCAAGTATTGTACCACTTTAAGTAGGAGATAACTGATAACTGACACCCATTAGACATGGTACGTCGAAATAGGACATTCTACACCAGTGAGTGAAATAAAGGATTCATTTCGACATTCCAACCAACTCAAGAAGGCCGGAGCATAAAAGGCCGAAACGTTGTAATAAATATGGCGACAAAGATGAGGATAATAGTCCGAATAATGTAAATAGTGTTCATAATACCTCATCTAAGAAAAAAAGACAGATACTGAAAAGCCGAAACGTTGTAATAAATATGGCGGCAAAGATGAGGACAATAGTCCGAATAATGTAAATAGTGTACATAATACCTCATCTAAGAAATATAGACAGATACTGAAAGGCCGAAAAGTTGTAATAAATATGGCGGCAAAGATGAGGACAATACTCCGAATAATGTAAATAGTGTTCATAATACCTCATCTAAGAAATATAGACAGATACTGAAGGGCCAAAAAGTTGTAATAAATATGGCGACAAAGATGAGGACAATAGTCCAAATAATGTAAATAGTGTACATAATACCTCATCTCAGAAATATAGACAGATACTGAAAGGCCGAAACGTTGTAATAAATATGGCGACAAAGATGAGGACAATACTCCGAATAATGTAAATAGTGTATATAATACCTCATCTAAGAAATATAGACAGATACTGAAAGGCCGAAAAGTTGTAATAAATATGGCGGCAAAGATGAGGACAATACTCCGAATAATGTAAATAGTGTTCATAATACCTCATCTAAGAAATATAGACAGATACTGAAGGGCCGAAAAGTTGTAATAAATATGGCGACAAAGATGAGGACAATAGTCCAAATAATGTAAATAGTGTACATAATACCTCATCTCAGAAATATAGACAGATACTGAAAGGCCGAAACGTTGTAATAAATATGGCGACAAAGATGAGGACAATACTCCGAATAATGTAAATAGTGTATATAATACCTCATCTAAGAAATATAGACAGATACTGAAAGGCCGAAAAGTTGTAATAAATATGGCGGCAAAGATGAGGACAATACTCCGAATAATGTAAATAGTGTTCATAATACCTCATCTAAGAAATATAGACAGATACTGAAGGGCCGAAAAGTTGTAATAAATATGGCGACAAAGATGAGGACAATAGTCCAAATAATGTAAATAGTGTACATAATACCTCATCTCAGAAATATAGACAGATACTGAAAGGCCGAAACGTTGTAATAAATATGGCGACAAAGATGAGGACAATACTCCGAATAATGTAAATAGTGTATATAATACCTCATCTAAGAAATATAGACAGATACTGAAAGGCCGAAAAGTTGTAATAAATATGGCGGCAAAGATGAGGACAATACTCCGAATAATGTAAATAGTGTTCATAATACCTCATCTAAGAAATATAGACAGATACTGAAGGGCCGAAACGTTGTAATAAATATGGCGGCAAAGATGAGGACAATACTCCGAATAATGTAAATAGTGTTCATAATACCTCATCTAAGAAATATAGACAGATACTGAAAGGCCGAAACGTTGTAATAAATATGGCGACAAAGATGAGGACAATACTCCGAATAATGTAAATAGTGTACATAATACCTCATCTCAAAAATATAGACAGATACTGAAAGGCCGAAAAGTTGTAATAAATATGGCAGCAAAGATGAGGACAATACTCCGAATAATGTAAATAGTGTTCATAATACCTCATCTAAGAAATATAGACAGATACTGAAGGGCCGAAAAGTTGTAATAAATATGCCGACAAAGATGAGGACAATACTCCGAATAATGTAAATAGTGTACATAATACCTCATCTCAGAAATATAGACAGATACTGAAAAGCCGAAACGTTGTAATAAATATGACGACAAAGATGAGGACAATAGTCCGTATAATGTAAATAGTTTACATAATACCTCATCTCAGAAATATAGACAGATACTGAAGGGCCGAAACGTTGTAATAAATGTGGTGACAAAGATGAGGACAATAGTCCGAATAATGTAAATAGTTTACATAATACCTCATCTCAGAAATATACACAGATACATTATTAGCTGAAGAAATTTTTTTCGATGAATAACTTATTTTTACAAGAATTGTTAACATTTTTTATTAAATTTTAATTACAATAATTTAAAACATTTTAAATATTTTTAAATTTTGTATGTCGGCCTTAAGCAATTGAATTGCAGAACGTCGGGGAGGGAAGGAACTTGTTGAAAGCTGCAAGTGATAGAAGGAGATGGTGAGCCATGATCGCCTACGTCCGAAAGGACACGGCACATAGAAAGAACAAAGAATTAATTTGTACTGGTTCAGAGATATTGTTATTAAGTGAAAACTATATTTACTAATTATATATCGAAAAGCTTATTGTAATCCAGCGTGTTTTAAAAATTATTATTTTTCTCTCTAAACGTGTAGATTTTTGTAAGTACGGATGTCTATACACGACATTATCAGAAAATAAAAGCAATAGCTATAATAAATTTGAAGCCAAAGTCACTAAAATTTAATAAAACATTAGATTATTTAGCATATCTATGTATATATAAAATTTTGAGAATTCTGTCTGTCCGCCCGTCTGTCACACCGACACATTGATCGATCAAAATTTGGTTTTACTAAGGTGCGTAGCTGAGTACAATCATTTTTTATACATTTTTTTTTTTGAAAAATTGAAAGTTTTATTATTTAACATATTAAATACTCCCACTATTTTGAAAACAATTTAATGATTCAAATAACAATACTTATTTATTAAAAATGCAATGTCGTTCTTTGCATATCTTTTCTTCAAGTTTATTTATATAAATATATATATATATGTATATATATCGGTTAGGCACGCCCGGCTAAATGGCGGTTCCGTATAGGGTGCAGGTTCGAATCCTGTCCAAGTACAAATATTATCTATGAAAATTTCTCTGCCATTCAGGCCGGTAAATGTTATTTAATACTGTTTATTATAAACAGAGCATTTACTTAAATACTTGTATCTATAAAAAGAACGTTAAACATAAAAAATGTCTTTAATAAATAAATTGTCGGACTTTGTCCATTTCTTAATATATATATATTATTCTGGTGACATATATGCACAATAGTAGCGCTGTAAATATCAGTACATCAGAATTATATATATATATATATATATATATATATATATATATATATATATATATATATATATATGTGTGTATGTATATATATATATGTGTGTATGTATATATATATATATATGTGTGTGTATATATATATATATATATATATATATATATATATGTATGTATATATATATAATATTTTACCAGAACTATATATATATATATATATATATATATATATATATATATATATTTTATCAGAACTATATATATATATATATATATATATATATATATATATATTTTATCAGAACTATATATATATATATATATATATATATATATATATATATATATATATATATATATATATATATATATATATATTATAATAATATTTTTTGTTTAAAAATATGATTCAAAAACAAAGGTTAAACAAAAAATATTATTATAATATAAGCTCTACTTCTGTATGGAGCACTGTTTTTTAAAAATAAAAACAAAAATACTAAGGAACCCCGGATTATGCACCCAACGTGTTCTTTTCTATTTTCTGCATACCTGCACAAGGATATATATATATATATATATATATATATATATATATATATATATATATATATATATATATATATTATTCTGATAAAATATTATGTAAAGTTGTAGCATTGTAAATATCAGTACATTACAATTAAATGTATATATATATATATATATATGTTATTTTTTTGTTCTGTTATTGAATAAATATGAATTAACTCCCCCCCCCGTTGTTGGGTTTGTTTTATTTGTCTTTTAAATTTGTTTTTTTTTTAGTTAGTCACGTGGTCATGATTGTTTTTACGTTGTCGGCTATATATATCCTGTTCCAATTTACCTCTTTGGCCCACGTACCCTGACGATCCGCGTAGATGAAGCCTAGATAGGTTTGTCTGGCTCTTTAGGTTCATAGTTACATTTGCTCTACTTAGTGTATTGAGCACTTTACTTAGTTACTTTTGCTTTACTCGTTTTTTTTTTTCTATGGACTCTGAGTTTGGATTCTGGACAACTGTTTTCCTCTCAATATCATGTTCTTAGCTCTTTCTTTTTTCAGCCGTTATTTTCCCTTGGGCATTGCTTTGTTCATTTACAAACAGATTATACCTATATATATATATATATATATATATATATAATTATGGTAAAATATTATGCACAATAGTAGCACCGTAAATGTGAGTAGATTTTGCATATCTTTTCTTTAAGTTTATATATATATATATATATATATATATATATATATATATATATATATATATATTACGGAGAGTTTGAAGTGGCAAGAGGAAGCGATAACTTTAATAATATTAGATACTGTGAAGATATAATCACTTGTAATTAACTTGTTGCAAAAAATTCTAGTTTTCTTAAATTTTTAAGATTATAGTCACAAAATATATATAAATTAAAAAAAAGGCGCTCACGTTATCATAGTTAAATAATTATTAAAGATATATGCCCAATAGAAAAAAATTGGTTAAATTTCCGGCTGTCAATAAAGTTGTCAACACCTAATAACAACACCCACCTGTGGGTTAAAAAATTTATTTCTGCGAAATTTTAAACTAAATGTAGGTAATAATTGCTTCAAATCAGATTAATTATACTTTAAATGAGCTAATATTCCTCAATTAATGTTTCAGATGAGGATATTTTATTTTTGAAAGATTTTTTAATAAAGAGAATTACATTGTGATGACAAAATGCTTAAAATGGCGAAAATCAGTGATTTTTAGCGATTTAAAAAATCATTCAAAACAATACACATTCGTTTTTAAATATAGCAAATTATTTTACTTCAAGAAAGATTTTTTCCCATTTTTTAAAATTAATTTTAAGGTATCTCATTTCTTTAGGGATACCCATATATATGTGTGTGTGTGTGTGTGTGTGCGTGCGTGTATAGATATATAGAATCTATCCCGTAAATTCATATCTGCTCATTATAAACAGAATTTACTTAAATATTTGTATCTATAAAAAGAATGTATAAACATAAAATGTTTTAAACTAATTGTCGGACTTTGTCCATTTCATAATATATATATATATATATATATATATATATATATATATATATATATATATATATATATATATAGTTTGATTTACATTCTAGGCATGGGAATTCACATTAGAATGTTAAGAATTGAAGAAAGGGTTTGGTACAACTTTCTAAATAGGTGAATAAATCTGGTGAGTATTAACTGATGGGAGTTATCTCCCCTAAGTATGGAAAATGGGATGAGAACAATATAACCTGGGACTATGGAAAGGGTTTGGTTCAAAATATATCATATAAACTCGCGACTTTTGAAAAACTGATTTTGAAGCTAATTTTTATGCAACTTTTGAAAAACTGATTTTGAAGCTAATTTTAAGGGGTTCAAATAATACACGAGATATACAATTATATACTGCTGGACCTGGTTACGCCGTTGACCAAACTATAAAATGAAATAATAATCAACCTACTTCAAACTAAAACATACAGCCATGATGACGGTTGACGACAACTGAAAGCGCTCGGTAAAGCAACAATGGTCCTTTTCAACAATTTAGATCCATATATATATATATATATATATATATATATATATATATATATATATATATATATATATGTAAGCAAATATATGGATATAGATCCGACGGTATGAAGAAAAATATACGGAAAAACAAACAAAAATTCAAGTCTTGTTCTTATGTCCGTCGTCTTTGTCATGTTGAATTGATAATGTTAATTATATTTTATGAATATGTCCTGAAGATGGTCTATTAGACCGAAACGTCCGACGTTGACATATTAACATTAAAACAGCATAATTGCATATAAGGATTTTTGTTTGTTTTTCCGTATATTTTTCTTCATATATATATATATATATATAACACTTGCGAGAAAGCAAGGAAAACCAGAAGAAAAGATTATTAAACGGAAATGTTCCGTGGTCCTTAACAACGTTGCCTTAATAATCTATCTATCTATCTATCTATCTATCTATATATATATATATATATATATATATATATATATATATACATATATATATATATACATATATATATATATACATATATATATATATATATACATATATATATACATATATATATATATATATATACATATATATATATATATATACATATATATATATATATACATATATATATATACATATATATACATATCTATATATATATATATATATATATATATATATATAAGGCTCAAAGACTAATATCCCATGCTTATAATTTATTACAGTGGAATCGTAATCACGATCTAAATCATCAGACCTACAAATTCATAAAGCTCTGATGAACTGAATTGTGATTACGATTCCAATGTAATAAATTATAACGATGGAATAAAATGTCTTAAAATAATTGTTGGACTTTGTCCATTTCATAATACACACACACACACACACACACACACACACACATATATATATATATATATATATATATATAGTTTGATTTACCAATTCTAGGCATGGGAATTCACATGAGAATGTTAAGAATTTAAGAAAGGCTTTGGTACAAAATTCTAAAAAGGTGAATAAGTCTGGTGAGTATTAACTGATGCGAGTTATCTCCCCTATGGAAAATGGGACGAGAACAATATCACCTGGCGCTAAGGAAAGGGTTTGGTTCAAAATATATCGTATAGACGCGCTTATTATGCAACTTTTGAAAACCTGATTTTGAAGCTAATTTTAAGGGGTTCGAATCATTCACGAGATATAAAATTAACGTATATACTGCTGGGCCTGGTTACGCCGTTGACCAAACTATATATCCATTTACTGTAGTCAAATTAGTTACAAAATTAGGTGTTCGAAGGTCGTGGTATATACTCTCGGCTGTATATGCTTTCGACGAGTATATATTTTCGGCTGTCAATAGAGCTGCCAACACATAATAAAACAGCTGCCTCTGTGTTAAAAAATTAATTTTTGCGATATTTTAAACTAAAAGTAAATAATAATTGTTTCAAATCAGATTAATTATACTTTAAATCATTTAGTAATGTTTAAATAAAGTTTGAGAAAAGTGTATTTTATTTTTGAAAGAATTTTTACTAAAGAAAATTACAGTGTGCTGACAGAATGCTAAAAATGGCGAAAATCAACGATGACCACACTCACTGAAACATGATAGCAACCAATATGACAATGTTTGTAATTGTGTCCCTGTTAAATATTTAAACTGAGTGTTTTAACTAAATGACAATAATGTTAAGTAATTATTACCTAAGATTGGAAACATATAATCCTAAAATAGTTCATGTTTTAATAGAATAAAAGAAAAAAAAAGAGGAGGAAAAAAAATAAATATCTTTTACTTACCAAAAACAAATGCCCAACGATTAATAAATTCTTTACCGTATGTATATTCATTTTTACCTCTTCGGTTTTTGCGTTGATTCTATGGTGAACAGGAACAATTTAAGTTGAAAAACTTCGGCCTGTATAAATGCTGCCTGTCCAGTATTTACTTCATATATATTCACGAACCAGGAATTTTAATATATAGACATGCCGTCAATACAATAATTTCCTAATGGGGAGTGGTGTTTTATCTAAACAGGCCAATTGAAAGTTAATTTAAACAACGAAATCGTACCATGTATGGCCGTTGCCAAACGAAACCTGGAAGGAATGAGAGATCATATCACGATTACTTCTAAGAAATCAGGCTTTGATATTTCTTGAATTGGATTTAGTCAGACAAAACCAGAATTGATGAAGTTTATATTGAGTCAAGTTTTAAGAGGAATAATAAAATTACCGAAAATAATAAATAGAAAAACTTTCTTTCTAAGTAACAGGTTTGGAATTCTTGAATAATGCCACTCATTCGAAATACGTAACTATATCCCTGAAGAACTATGTCAGCATCCAGTATACATACATACATATATATATATATATATATATATATATATATATGTATGTGTGTGTTTGTGTGTGTGTGTGTGCTGGTAAACAGTAATTACTGATATGGGTATCTGTTTTAGAAGCTCTGATAACCAACGAACAGAACCGTACGCGCGTATGGAAAGGTTAAAGGTCAAGACAAAAATTCTCTATCTAGAAGATTTTGCTTTAGTTAAAAATAAATTTACCAAAACAAAAACAAAAAAAAACACAGACACACACACAAAAAAAAAATCAAATAAAAATAAAACGCGTTTAGTAGATCATGACCCCAGCTTATAAAATGGTTTAAAAAAAAAAAACAAAACAAAAAAAACGTTTTAAAATTAAACCAACTTCGATAAAGAACAGCATCTGCTAATGTTAAATTCGGACGCAAATGAAGCCGAGACCCTATGGAAAGGAGGAATTATATATTACAAAATAATTAAGGATATATTTACTAACCTAGATAAAATTTTATATTTTTTTAAAATAAATATTTTATTTTAAAAAAGGGATTAAAAATTTAAAATGTTGCTTAGAAAACCGTATCTGATTATGTAAATAAATGAATCAAAAACAAACTTTTCGGGCGGATTCCTCACACCAAAACAAGGACGAAAAGTCTATATAAACATATGCTCGCATATCATTCGTTTTTAAGTTATTAAGTTTAAAGAAAGTTGACGGTAGATGGCACTCTATTGCCATGTAGACTAGGTTATATTTGTCATTCGTGTACACATGTGCATAGTCTGTCTTCAACGTTTAACGCTTGTAGTAGTGAGTTAAGTGTTTCGTTTAACAATGGCAGGATATTCATAGTATAAGCAGGCAGATATGATTTTTACATACGGTAGCGCGAATGGTAATGGATGCGCGGCTGCACAGCTGTATCAGGTTGGATTTCCAGACCAAAGGCAGCCAACTCATCAAACCTTTATTTACATTATTCGGACTATTGTCCTCATCTTTGTCGCCATATTAATTAAAACGTTTCGGCCTTTGTACGCTCCGGCCTTCTTTAGGTGGTTGGAATGCCGAACTGAATCCTTTATTTCGCTCACTGGGGTAGACTGGTTCGATATTTGTGCCAGTTTCTGGTAGGATTTTTTAATTTGTCCCCATATTTTTGGCATATTGGGTCCATACTGATCCTTCGGTATATGTCTGTATTTCTGAGATGAGGTATTATCTACATTATTTACATTATTCGGACTATTGTCCTCATCTTTGTCGCCATATTTATTACAACGTTTTCGGCCTTTCAGTATCTGTCTATATTTTTGAGATGAGGTATTATGTACACTATTTACATTATTCGGACTATTGTCCTAATCTTTGTCTCCATATTTATTATAAAGTTTCGGCCTTTCAGTATCTGTCTATATTTCTGAGATGAGGTATTATGTACACTATTTACATTATTCGGACTATTGTCCTCATCTTTGTTGCCATATTTATTACAACGTTTCGGCCTTTCAGTATCTGTCTATATTTCTGAGATGAGGTATTATGAACACTATTTACATTATTCGGACTATTGTCCTCATCTTTATCGCCATATTTATTACAACGTTTCGGCCTTTCAGTATCTGTCTATATTTCTGAGATGAGGTATTATGTACATTATTTACATTATTCGGACTATTGTCCTAATCTTTGTCGCCATATTTATTACAACGTTTCGGTCGTTGTACGCTCTGGCCTTCTTCAGGTGGTTGGAATGTCGAACTGAAGCCTTTATTTCTTTCACTGGCTCGACTGTTCTAGTTCCACGTGCCATGTCTAATGGATGTCAGTTATCAGTTATCTCCTGTTAATTCTCCTCTCCAAGTTCTCCACTGCCTTAATCGGGTATTGAACTCACACTGTTTGGGTCCTGTCACTGGATCTAACTAATGCCTTTA
Source organism: Acanthosepion lycidas (assembly GCA_963932145.1). Taxonomy (NCBI): domain Eukaryota; kingdom Metazoa; phylum Mollusca; class Cephalopoda; order Sepiida; family Sepiidae; genus Acanthosepion; species Acanthosepion lycidas. The sequence continues at coordinate 5,876,009 of OZ010606.1, read as the reverse complement.
TCCACTTTGACATGTGTCCTCAAGCACAGTGGATTTAGGGCGTTAGTTAGAAGATCCGTGGCAACACAGATTATGGATCTAGGAAGTCCCAAATCCGTTAGTACGCCTAAATACGAAGAACACATTCTACAGGCCTGTCGGAGACGATCCAGAATTTACGTACCTATGTTTATATAGACTTTTATCCTTGTTTTGACGTGGAGAACAGTTTATAATATTATTTTTGATACACTGTATATATATATATTTTTTTTTAAGTTCGTCTGTGATTCAGTTCGCTCATCTAACCAGTTCTATTGAACAAGACAAGAAGTTTATCCCTTGTTTCCTGTTTAGGATTGGATTTCTGCTTCCTGCTAAAGTCTACGACTAAAACTCTTAAATTTTATTTACCATTTATTTTCTTTTTTTCCCCTTAATTCCTCAATAAGAGATGTGTTCTCTTGTTGCCCGTTTCACAGACCTTCTTGGTGTAGAGGTTTATCTAAGTACCTTCAATAATTCTCTTAGAAAACATTCGAAATTTTGGCTAAAATTCTCATTTTTATTTCGTCAACGAGGGCAGCAAAGATTGGTAATGGCAATTTAAGCGTCTTTTTCTGCGGTAAAAGATTGATTTGGAAATTCTTGCAAAAATCACATAATTGTGGGATTTTAATGAAATTATTAATGAAATGAATTAAATTATTTTAGAAACTTTTTTTTTTAGAAATATATATTTTCTTTTACATTTATCAACCCCACCCTTACTTAATGACATTTTCAGAAATTAAACTTTGTCCGTCTTCATACTTCGATTAGTTAAAAGCAGGAGTCCTTAGAGAATGAAAATCAACGATTTGTTTTGTCAGTTACTACTTTACCGAAAAGATTTTTGAATCGTAAAAAAAAAAAAAAAAAAAATCAATCAAATTAAGATATTATTTAATTATAAAAGATTTCAATTGCTTTTATAAATAAAATATATTAAGGACATTATTGTTTTAAAAAAAGAAATTCGTTGAATAATGAATTTTTACAAAATTTAAAAAAACATTTTTTTTATATTTTATTAGAATAACTCATTAAGTTTTAAATATTTAAAAAAAAAATGTTTTAAAATTTTTGTCTAATTTGTCTATTTCAGGAGACAATATTATTAAGTAAAAACTATATTGACTAATCATACATTGAAAAGCTAAGTACAAATCCTCAAGCACCAATAATTTACAAAGAATTTTGAATTGTTTTTATGTGCATTAATATACCGATTTTTGATTTTGATATACGATAGACTATGAAAGGTATTATCAGAAAATAAGAGTATAGCTATAATAAATTTAAAGTCAATATATATATACCGTAATTCCTCATGTATAATAACCATTTTTTATAAAAAAATGATAAGCAAAATGAGGTGAGTATTATGCACAGCAATAAAAAAATCTTTAAAAAATTGCCGTTTCATTGGTCGAATTCAGTTGCGAAATGACTTTTTACCACAAAGATAAGACAATTTGACACTAACATTCGGTGATTGTGACCCCATAAGGATGTCAAATAAAATCATATCTACCTAACAGTACTTACAAATATAAAATAAAATACGAATTATCATAAAACTAAATTAGAATAATATTATTCTATGTTTAAAACCATTTTTCAAATAAGAATAGTAAACGCTGACCTTAATAAAATTGGAGAGGTACAATTTATAGGGATTGATTACTAAACAAGGGATGCGTATTATGCATGAATAGAAGCATTTTCCCACACTTTCAGCACAATTTTGGGTGTGCGTATTATGAATGAACGCGTATTATACACGGGGAATTATATATATATATATATATATATATATATATATATATATATATATATATATAGAGAGAGAGAGAGAGAGAGAGGGAGGGAGGGGGGTAATGGATAGTGGCTTTGATTGAGCAATCGGAGAGCCGAGTTCGAATTCCAGTCGAATCCAGTTACATTCACTTACGTGCTAATACTTTTATCAGAAAAGATGTGGGAAAGGTTTTGGGAAAGGTGTGAATCCTCTTCTTCTCTCTCCAGCTATGGGTAAATAGCAGGATAGACTGGTTTCTATAGCCTTGGATGGCAACTAGTCTAGGAGAAGGACAACTCTGAATTTAAAACCTGCGGAGGGTCGTTTGGGGACCTTGTGGCACGTAGTGCACCAGGTCTCTGTATTCGGCCCTTCAAAAAGTGTGGTTGGTCTATCACGAAACCTTCACCACTATAATCAAATCTCATGGGCTGTTGTCGGGCTGTCGGTTTCCTAGGAACCGATCTGCTTGACCCTCATACGTCGAATTCGACGGTAGAGTCTAATATATATGCCTAGTTTCTAGTATACGGTCGACCAAAAGCAACATTATCAGAAAATAAAAGCGGTAACTATAGTAAATTTACAGTCAAAACTATTTAAAAAAACTTTAGATTACGGAGAATATTTTCTTCTTTATTTTTAAGATTACTGAGTACTTAAAAATTATATATATATATATATATATATATATATATTATAATAATATTTTTTGTTTAAAAATATGATTCCTTCGCTACATAAGAGTTCTCATGTTTCAAAAACGTGAGCCGAAATCATCCAAATAATTAATAAAATTAAGTTGGATTGAGGTGTTTAGTCACGTTTCATCTTCAAGCGAACGACTCATATGACTGGGATTTCGATGAAAAAGATTGTGGGCCGAAAATGGGTGATCACTGTACATTTCTCTTCTGTTTCCTATTTATATTTCTATTTTACCTCCTCAATTTAGCATTATGGACAGGGAAAGACCTAATATAAAATCTGCAAAAAAATATGTTCCCTTCAAATTCATACCGTGATCGTAGCATGCATGGACTCGACTCATATGACTGGGATTACCATGAAAAAGATTGTGGGCCGAAAATGGGTGATCACTGTACATTTCACTTCTGTTTTTGAAGATGAAACGTGACTAAACACCTCAATCCAACTTAATTTTATTAATTATTTGGATGATTTCGGCTCACGTTTTTGAAACATGAGAACTCTTATGTAGCGAAGGAATCATATTTTTAAACAAAAAATATTATTATAATATAAGCTCTACTTCTGTATGGAGCACTGTTTTTTAAAAATAAAAACAAAAATACTAAGGAACCCCGGATTATGCACCCAGCGTGTTCTTTTCTATTTTCTGCATACCTGCACAAGGATACATATATATATATATATATATAATTCATCGAGTCTAGAAGAATCCTCAACAGAATGTAAAAAACAGTGGACGGCCGTTTCGTCTTATATTTGGGATTCATCCACAACCGATAATCGAACGATAATCGAATGAATTACTTAATTATGATTATATCAAATCCACCTAATAATTTCTATCACTTGTATATCCTTGCTTGAATCGGCTTCTAATGCTCTGAATGGAGCGGCTTGGGGATAGAAGACGTGGCTCGTGGGGACACAGTCCTATGGGTAAGGGAAACTCGGATGAGTTACATCACGGAATTTGTGAAGAACGGCGCTATATTGAGTCTAATTAGTTACCGCTTCGTCACCGAGGCCCTTTGGCACAGCTGGTATGACTGCGTTGTATTGAAACGATAGTGGATGCGTAACGTTTGATGAGTCCCAAATAAGACGAAACGACCCTCCAGTACTTTCTGTATTCTGTTAAGGATTCTTCTAGACTCGATGAATTATGATTGGTTCAAATCCTCCTAATAATTTCTATCATATATATATATATATATATAAATCAACCTGTCAAACCATAAACAGCTACTGCCGGCTTGAAGAATTCATTTCTTTTTATATTTTAAATCAGATTAATTATACTTAAACTAAGTAATATTTGTTTGAAATCATAATTATAAAACTTTAAATCGGCTAATATCCCTCAAATAAATTTTCAGAAAAGTATATTTTATTTTTGGAAAATTTTTAACTAAAGAGAATTACGTTGCGATAAACGAAGGATAAAAATGGCGCTGAAATCAGATACTTTAGCAAAAAATAAAACTCCTTCCAATCAATATAAATTCGTCTTGAAATATAGCTAGGTATTTTGTCTATTGGAAATATTAACTTTAATCCATTACCTTTAAATTCAAAACTAAAATAAGAGCTTTAAGAAAGTATATTTTTCAAATATCGTAAAGCTTATTGAAATCTGACACACCCGAATACTTTTAAACGAATTTTGAATTGTTTTTGTGTGTGTAAAACATGCCGAATTTTATAGATACGGTAGCCCATAAATGACATTATCAGAATAGAAAAGCGACAACTACAGTAAATTTAGAGATAAGATTTTCTAAAGTTCAATAAAATAAACTGTCAACATAAATAAACCATCTATCGTCCCGTGGAAAAAAATGTATTCTGTGATATTTTAAACAGAAATTAAATAATATTTGTTTCAAATCAGATTAATTATACATTAAATCGGCTAATATTCCCCAAATAAAGTTTCAGAAAGGTATATTTTTGGAAAATTTTTAATGAAGAGAATTACCGTATTTGATGGTATATAAGGAACACTTTTTTTTTTTTTACTAAAATTATCTTTTAAAATTCCCCTGTGTCTTATATGCCATATGTAGGTTTAAAAGTCGCGATAGTCGGCCAAAATTATCTACCTGGCAACTCCTATTAGCTTAGACTTTAGAGTAACTTTCATATACATATTGTCATTATTTAAAAGTGTTATCATTGATAATATCCATTATATTAATTTATTTACATTTAATATTGGTACTTTGTTTCGCTAAAATTATATGCAATAAAATCAAATTATATATTAGGTTGGTGCAAAAATAATGACGTAATAATGTCGTTTTTGACGTTAAATAATACGTCAAAAACGACATTATTACGTCATTATTTTTGCAGCAACCTAATATTTGTAAAATATATTTGTTTCATTAATATTTTTCTTGTGATAACTTCCGGTTGCATTGATATAAATACAATCAAAATTTTTATATCCTAATTATTCCACTAAGACGTTTACAAGACACAGGTTGTACAGATCATATAAAGGAAAATTTTTGACTGAATTTTAATGGTAACTGTACTGTTTTGCTCAATTGTAATAATTGCTTGATTTTTATTTTGTTTTCTTACCTTTGGATATAATAAAGTTTTTATAGGCTTGTGTTCATTTTTTCTTATTATTTTTCATTTAATTGTAATCATGGCTTGTTTAACCAAAATAATACCCCATAAATATAGCCTAGGCTGTATCATTTACTAATAATTTTAATAATTTTAATAATTTTACTAATTACTTGTGGTGATCACTTACATGTGCCACACCTCCGCTTTCTTTAATGTCATTGGTTCATAAATATATGATACTTATTATATGACAATTTTGCCATCGCACGTAATTTGAATTTTTCTCTAAAATCACGGATTGGTCCATTTCCTGACCAATCGCGTATTTTAGTATCTTTATATATTTTTGGCGCCAAGCTCACTGGAGCTTATGAGTAACTATAAAAACCCTCTCGCTGTTAGCCAACAGCCAGTAGCAGTTCAATTCTTGGAGAATACGACACGGCGCATATTCTTGTGACATTTTAATTCTTAAATTATTACTCATTCGAGTAATCATACTAATTCTTATTGATATCACTCATGAACATTACATCTTTCTACACTGGTAACACACTGTGGAATTATTCTTTATTTAGCTAAGACTTCAATTGAACTTGTAGTTAAATAACATTCAACATTGTACTCAACATTAATTAGCTAAACTTACCCTTTTTATTACGGAAAAAGGGAAGCAACTTTCTTTATACTATTGTTGATATTTGTATATCATTGTTAATACAATATTTTATTAATGTTCACTGAGCTTGATTATTTTTCTCTCGTGTTTGTTGTACATGATTCATGTGGGGTGTTGTTTTACAAGAACACAGCTTTCCTTCTTGATTATATTCACGATGACCCTAGCCAACAATCCTTACTGCACCACTACATACTCATTTTTTCTTGATTTATCCTGCTGAAATTGGGGTGCGTCTTATACACCCGTGCATCTTATATGTCATCAAATATGGTATTTTTTATCAATTTAGAAGTGGTCTCATAATATTGATACAGTGTAAAAGCGATGCTAATATTGGGACTGACACGATTAAGAAAACTTTATCAACATGTAATAAAGATATTTGTTTACACCTAAACATGAATACAACAGTTAATATACAGAGAATATGTCAGGCAGAGTGAAATAGGGCTAGGTACCGTGTACCTTTAAGGCCCTCAGCAACTGGTTCTGTGGACTTGAAGTGAAATAGGGCTGGGTAGCTTGTATCTTTAAAACCCTCAGTAAATGGTACTGTGGACTTACCCATCTGATGGAGTGAAATAGGGCTGGGTAGCTTGTATCTTTAAATTAAAACCCTTGGCAACTGGTACCATGGACTTACCCATCTGGTGAGTGAAATAGGGCTGGTAACTTGTACCTTTAAAACCCTCGGCAAATGGTACCATTGGCGGCTGAGAGAATTTCTTCTGTGTTACTTTGGAGCAGGTCTAGTTCCTTCACTGGTGATGGTTAGCTTTTTCTGAAGCCACGTGGTTTTATTAACCAATGAGACACCAATGTGGCCAATCTCTATATAGGAGCAGACGAATTTTACAAACCTAACACTAGACTTTTACAGAGTTATCTGCGCTTTGTTTATTTTTAAAATGCCGTGCCTTGAAAATGTGTTTTTGTCATTGACACCTACATATTTGAGACAAACTGGAATTTTTTTTAATGACGTCGCATTTCACCGTCGTGCCTAGACAGCCATCTTCAGGTCCGAATGAAAGTTAAAACTGTGTTTTTTTTTTTTACAATTATTATGGTCCATTTTAGGACCAAGGAAGAAAAACACGAACACAAGAATAGAAGTAACGAAGGTATATTACACGAAATAATAATACAAGATGTGGAAGGTGTTAGTATGACTGTCAGTCTGGTTTGGAGTGAACTACTATCTGCTCGACTCGATTCGTCCCTCTCTCTTGAGAGGCGTAGCATACATAGTGTTAGGAAGAGTTCATTCTGTAGTTATAGGTAAGGACCCATAACACCTCCCTCCCAAGCTTTTACCTCGCAGGGGTCTTTAATATTTTTTCCTCTTCGGATTAATCATCAAAGGCTCTGTAAATTTTCTTTTTCTGCTTGATTTCCGCGGTTCTGAAATTGCTTGAGGCCTTTGCATATTGAAGGTGTCAAATATTGTGTCCATTACTTCCTCCTCTTCCCGAGGTAGACCGTTAGAATCCTCTAACAGCCGCTTTCTAATCTGATTTAAGTGCCTTTTATGCGAGAACTTCGGGCCCTGAATTATGTAAATCACGTTCCCGATTCGTTTCTCTATTATACCTGGCTTCCAATAGGATGTGTTGTTTTTGAACATTTTAAAAAACCTTTCTCCCCTGGGCTAAATTTTCTTTTTTGTACAAACGACGTTGGTGATTGCTTTGTCTGTTTTAGCTGTAATTTGTCGAATACCGATCTAATTTTTCGGGCGAACAGCACTTCCGCCGGCGATAATGCCGATGGCGTAGTACTGTTCGGTGTATTTCTATACACTTGCAAGAATTGTTGTAAAGCCTTTTCTGTTGGTACGTCATAAGCTTTCCTTAGTGCTCTTTTTAATGTATCTACAAACCTCTCCGCTTGCCCGTTTGACCTTGGGTCATATGACGGAGATTTGATGTGTTTCACCTGAAAAGTTTTACTAAATTCTTGAAAATCCGCAAATGCAAATTGTGTTCCATTATCGGTGACTAAACAATCAACCACTCCGAAACGAGCAAACAGCTCGCGAAGGCAATTTATTGTCGTCTCAGAAGTAGGTTTTCTACAACGAAATACTTCTGGCCATTTGCTGTAACTGTCTACGACAATCAAGTAGTAGAAACCCTCTAATGGACCTGCGGAATCTACATGGGTTCTCGACCGCGGTCGATCTGTCTTAGGTTTATGAGTGATCGGAGGTGCCTTGGCTGCTAAGGAACAGCCCTTGCATTTGTCCACCATATGTATAATATCTTGATCCATGTTTGGCCAGTACACGTAACTTTGCATTAAGGATTTCATCCTGTTCTTTCCTAGGTGGCCCATGTGAAAATCCTTGAGGATTCGCCTTTGTAGCGTTTTCGGGGTTACTACTCTTTCATTATATAGCAGAACATTGTCACATAACGAAAAATTGTCTGATATATGCTTATCTTTTCCTGCAATTTTTGTTTTCGTTTCCTTTAGAAATTCGTCATTCACTGCTTCGTTTCTTATTTCCTGTAATGTGACTGGGAGGTTTCGAATTGTACTACATAATGATGTTCTAATATCTTCCTCATATCGTAGAGCTGCAATTACGGAATCTTCTAATGGCTCCGGTTTCTTTGGTATTAATCTCGAAAGACCGTCTGCATGCCCGATTTTGTTTGATGGAAGATACTCCAATTTGAAATTACAATTTAATAAAATCGTCCCCCATCTTAGTAATCTATTAGCAGTGTAGACAGGTAGACCTTTCTTTGATCCAAATATTGTTAGTAACGGCTTATAAAAGGTGTAAAATCTACCGTAAATATATCTGTGGAATTTTGTAATCGCAAAAATAATCCACAGCGCTTCTTTTTCGATTTGCGAGTAATTTTGTTCGGCTGGTAGTAACGTTCTTGACGCATGCGCGATGGGTTTTAGTGTCCCATCCGGCATTTTATGAAGTATACATGCCCCAACACCATAGGCACTCGTGTCACTCGCGACTATTATTTCCAATTTTGGATCATAATGCTCTAAAAATAAATCTGCTGTTAGAGTCTTAATGATTTTGTCGAAAGTTTTCAGACATTCATATGACCATTCCCAATCTTCCTCCTTCTTCAACAGTTCGTTTAGGGGTGCACGTAATTTGTGCATGTTAGGAATAAACTCTTGATAATAATTTACTAAGCCCAAGAAGCTTTGTAACTCGGCTAAATTTTTTGGAACCGGCATTTTTTTTTTTTTTATTGCCGTGGCTCTTTCTGGGTCAGGTTTTCTTCCTTCTTCGTTAATAATATGGCTCAGATATTTTTATCTCCTTCATAAAGAAGTCACATTTATTTTCCTTTACCTTAAAACCCTAATTTTGTAATTGTCTGAAACCTCTTGAACGTGTTCCCAGTGTTGTTCAATATTTTTGATATTTATCAGGATGTCATCAAGTTATGCGATCGTGAAATCCAGTCCGCCTAGCATAGTGAACATTATTTGCTGAAATATCGCCGGTGCGATCTTGATCACGAATGGTAATCTCTGTAACTTATATAATCCTTTATGTGTGTTTAGGCACAACACTCTCAAGCTTTCCTCATCTACTGGTACTTGTAGGTATGCTTCGCTCAAGTCTATTTTTGAGAAAAAAATTCCTCCGTTCAACTTTGTGACAACTTCCTCTGGACTAGGGAGAGGATAGTGATAATCCTTAATCGCTGCATTCAATCCCGTCTAGAAATCAGCGCATACTCGTATCTCACCCGATTTCTTTTTCACGTAAACCGTAGGTGCGGCCCATTGATTATATTCTACCTTTGTCAATATACCAGTTTTGACGAGTCTATCCAACTCTTCGTCTATCTTTTCTAATGATGCGAAAGATTTCTTTTGTTCTTGAAAATGGGTTCTACATTTTCTTTTAGTTCGATTTTGGCGGTCATTCTTTTACACCTCCGAAGCCGGCTGAAAATACGTCGGGGAAACTCCCCTTTAATTTCTACTTCAATTTCTCTGCCTCGGTCGATAACCTTTCCACTTTTTGGCAGAACGTATTTATCGGCAAATCCCAGAGGTCAAATTTCTGCATCCAGTCAGTTCCAAATAAATTTTCCGTATTTTTTAGAACATAGATTTTTAATTTCTTGGTCATCCCGTTGAATGTCACATTTGTGATAATCTCCCCCTCAAATTTGATTTTTCTGTTATCGACCTGGCTATTTTATCTGTTCTCAACATGGTCGCTTTGTTTAATTTCTTCCCTGTCTGTAAGTTAATAATGGTTAAATCTGATCCGGAATCTAATTGTAATCTGATTTTTTGTTTAACATTTCTACATGTACGTATTTCCGTATATTTATCCCGTCCCCTTGGTCAGTTCTAGTGACTCTTACTCGGCCTTTGTTTTCTTTCTTTGTTCTACAGTGCGAACTTTTATGTCTCACTTTGTTGCATGACAGACAAGTTTTATAGCGGTATGGACAATATCTGTACCAATGCAAAATCCCACAGTGATAGCATGGACAGGGTGGTAGTTTCTTCTGAGATTTCATTTGACTTTTTGTAGTAAAATAATTGATTTGGTTTGTTTTTGAGGAGGGAGAAAAACGTGTTTGTCGTTGTACTTTTCGGATGTGAGCGATGCCAGTCTCTTCGATATCTTTCGAGTCTTTTTTTATGCTTATACATCTCTGACAGTCCTCAGCCAATGTTTGTAGCGTCAGTTTTGGTTCACTCAAGTTTTGTTAGAATTCTCCGTCTGATCTCCGCATCTTTAGTCGAAACCAGTCCTTGGACGAATATTAAACTTTTAAAATTGTCAGGGCTGAGTTCAGATAACTAAAAGTCATCGCAGTCTTTGTTTACTACGGAAGCGAATGTTATATCGTCTTCGCTATCCTTTTTTGTTAAATTTAAACATTTTCACCTTTTGTGGAATAGTGAATTCGAACTAAATAATTCCGTTAAAAGTTTCACGGAATCCCTGAAAGTCAACTCATTCGTTTTCCTCGGTAGGATGTAGTCTACGAATATAGTGTATTCGCTTGACCCTAGTTTCCTCAGTAGTAGACGTACGTTTTTTCACGTCTGACCAATTCCCGCAATCAAACTCATATGAATCTTCATATCTTCTGAAGTAAGCCACGAAGGTTTTGTCTTCGTCCGGTGCATAAGTGAAGTCTTTGATTGAGCTCCATATAGCATTTTACGAGAATGCTGCTTCATTTTCGGAATTTTGTCCTTTATTTGTTACTGACCGTAGTAGTAATTCTTGTAGTTCGAGTTGCTTTTCTTCATTTTTCTGTTGAATTTCTAATTGTTTTTCTTCGAGCTTAGTTTGCCTTTCCTCATTTTTTTTTGCTGCTCGAATTGCATTTTCATTAGTTCCAATATGGTTGCCTTAAAATCTTCCATGTTTACACTGTAATTTAATAATAACACAGGCTATCTGTTGTCACGAGAAGGGGTGGAAAAAAAACTCACTTTTTCCCCTTACTTTTTCTTTTCGCAATATGTACTTTGTAGCTAGAGTTGTGTACTTGTGTAGCGATTTTTCCTTTTTTCTCAGTGTAGACTTCAGGTCTTTGTCGTCTGCTGTTCTGGAACCTTGGTACGAAAAAATTTCCTGCATAGAATTCTATTCTATTCTGGCTGACAGGTAAAATTCGTGTCTTCATTAACACTGTTATGGTTGGTGTCCAAAAAGTTTTTATTTTTTATCTTCGATTAGAACTTGTGTTTTTTCTTTCTCAATATCTCCGTCGTCTCTGTTATGGACGACCGATAGCAAAAACGTATTTTTTTATTTTTTATTTTTTTAATACCCTCCGCGTAGAATTCGTTTCTTCAATATCCTCGTCGCCACTATTATGGTCCAGGTTAGGACCAAAGAAGAACAACACGAACACAAGAGTAGAAATAACGAAGGTATATTACACGAAATAATAATACAAGATGTGGAAGGTGTTAGTATGACTGTCAGTCTGCTTTTGAGTGAACTACTATCGGCCTAAATATTAATTCTTCGGTTAAAATAATGAAATCTGTCAAATTAATAATTGATGAACAAATTTTCCTCATCATACGGACTTTTTATTCATATAAATTGGATATTAGGGCAGCTCAGTTTTTTGAATCGTGATATCGCACTCAATTTATAAGTTGCAGTTTGACATGATAAATAGGGACACAAAATACTTTTTCCAAATAGTTATTGATTTTTGAAGAAAAGACTTTAAAGATTAAGTTTAAGTAGCGTCGGAATTTCATTCCGCTGATCCGTAGGGAATTTATAATTGACAGAATTATAATTTATAATTTATGGTATTATAAATTAATTCCGTTGATCATTATAAAATTTATAATTGACAGAATTATAATTTATAATTTACTGAATTATAATTTCATTCCGTTAATCAGTATAAAATTTATAGTTTACAGAATTATAATTTATAATTTACTGAATTATAATTTCATTCCGTTGAGCAGTATATAATTTATAATTTACAGAATTATAATTTATAATTTACTGAATTATAATTTCATTCCGTTGATCAGTATATAATTTATAATTTACAGAATTATAATTTATAATTTACTGAATTATAATTTAATTCCGTTGATCAGTATAAAATGTATAATTTACAGAATTATAATTCATAATTTACTGAATTATAATTTCATTCCTGTGATTAGTATAAAATTTATGATTTACAGAATTATAATTTATAATTTACTGAATTATAATGTCATTCCTGTGATCAGTATAAAATTTATGATTTACAGAATTATAATTTATAATTTACTGAATTATAATTTCATTCCTGTGATCAGTATAAAATGTATGATTTACAGAATTATAATTTATAATTTACTGAATTATAATTTATAATTTACGGAATTATAATTTCATTCCGGTGATCAGCATATAATTTATAATTTCCTGAGTCTTTACAAATTGTATATGGACAAGATGCATGTCACAAAGCACATTTTTACTAAATCCTTGTGCCATCAAATAAGACCTTATATTAGTTCAAAGAGAAATTATACCAAACAAATTAGGTATATTATGAAGTTATGTTATACAGTGCAATAGTTTTAGTGTGATTTTCAATAAACAATGCAAATTTAAAACATTTTGTCTTATAATTTATAACCTGCAGTAGTGTGGTGTTATACACTTTTATCTATTTTTTATTTTTATTAATTAAGATTTCACGAATCTTATTGATTGAGTAACCTTTTTTTAAATCTTTTACAATCTTTTTTTACAGTTTTTATTTACTGAATACAGGAAAAAATTGAATATTTTGCTTGTGGTGATTCATAATTAGAATTCAGATTTGAATAGATTTTCCATTCAATGTATCTAATTAGATATGAACTTTATTCGGATGATTATTTCGAATTTTAGCGTCTTGTTTGGTGTAACAAAAAGCACATTGTTTTGGAAATTCTTGTAAAAATCAAATAATTCTTAGATTTTAATTCAATTTCCTAGATTATTTCTAAATGAATGAAATTGTTTTTGAAATTTTGTTTTTAGAAATCTTAAATCTCTTATTCCGACACTGAATACAGTTTAGCGTCTGGGTTGAATAAGACTGACCTACTTGACGTCAGCTGATATAGACTATACCCATGAGGTAATTTTGGATTTCTCTGTTGTGTAATATATATATATATATATATATATATATATATATATATATATATATATATATATATATATATACCTCTGAAATCATGAAACACCAATACTTTTAAAATAATTTTTTATTAGTGCCGATTTTTGTAAGTATAATCGACCCTACATGACATTATCCGAAAATAGGAGCGATAATTATAGTAAACATTCCTAAAATTCAATAAAATATTACATTACAGAGAATATTTTCTTAAGTATTTAAGATTACTGATAATTAAAAAATATATAAAAATGCCGCTCACGTCATTTTCTTCAGTTATAAAATCTCCGTAGAACAGAATTAGATCTGTCATCAGGCCGTCATCACGTCAAAAGAAAGTGTCGGATGACAAAGACAGATAATGGGCTAAATAAATGCGCTTCTGTGATATAAGTCAACTTAAATAATAGTTGTTTTAGATCAGATCAATTATACATTAACTCAGCTAATAACCCCAAATAAAGTTCCATTTTATTTTTGGAATAATTTTTTTAATAAAAAGAATTAATTATATTGCGATGAAACATGACTAAAAAAGGGCGCTAATTAGCTATTTAAATAAAAACTCAATCAATTTAAATTAGTTTTTGAAATACAACAATGTAAATTATATAATGGCGATGAGGAAAACTTTAGTTATAGATAATTATTTCTTACTCATTAATCTTATTCTTTTATCAGGTCATCCCATAAGTTCTGTCCGAATTTTACCTTTTTTTAAAATGAACGAAATTTGAAGAGTATTTTATAATATCTAATGGAGCTAAACATTATTTTTATGTTTAGATGCATTTAAACTGATCAAATTTTATTTCAGAGAACAATAAAATTACATTTTGTTTGATTAAAACCCTTTCTAACATGGAAGTACCCAAGAATCATTTGAGGCACATAATGCTTTATGAGTTCAAGAAAGGAAACTCAGCAGCCGAAGCGGCTAGAAACATTCACTCAGTTTATGGAGAGGAATGTGTGAATGAAAGAAATTACAGATGGTTTGCAAAATTCAGAGGTGGAGATTTCACCCTTGAAGATGAAGATCGAAACGGACGTCCAGTTGAGTTTGATGAAAAGCTTCTTGAAGCAGACCTTGAAGAAAATCCTGCTTTATCAGTTGAGGAATTGGCAGTGGTTCTCAGTTCAAACCATACAACTATTCATCGTCATCTTCAACAACTTGGAAAAGTTCCTAAACTTGGAAAATGGGTGCCTCATGAATTTTCTGAAAACAACCTCAAATCCCGAGTTGACATCTGCTCTTCTCTCCATTCTCGCCAACTTGTTTCACCTTTTTTGGATAGACTTGTGACTGACGACGAAAAATGGATCCTTTATCGAAATGTTAAGCGTCTTAGACAGTGGCTTGGTAAAGGGGAAGGACCCCAGCCACAGCCGAGAAGGGAACTTCATGGGCAAAAGGTTCTTCTTTCAATCTGGTGGGATCGCCAAGGAATAACCCACTTTGAATTCTTACCACCTAATGCAACAATTAATCCTCAAATATACTGTCAGCAATTTAAATGCAATATCAATCGTTATCTTCTGTCTTCTTAATTCTTGTTCTTTTATTGTCCTCTCTCCTTAATAGTAGTTTTTCTCATATTCTCTAACACTCAGTAACCCTCTTGCATACTAGTGGCTTCATTGGCAAATTATCACACGTGTGATCTGGGTCTTTTTTTGGTGGTGGGGTATTTGTTTGCAAAAATGTCATGAAGCCATTCTGAAATAAGGAAATGTGTATTTAACAGAAATCCAAAGAAATAATAATAATAATAATAATAATTGTTGTGGTTTGATGGAAAATGACAGTCACAAGATATTATGGAATTTCTCGGTGTTGACAGATCATGTCTTTGAAGCACAAAGATACAACTTTATTGCTATAGATGAGGCGAATAGTTAATGTCAAATTATTGATTTTGTTTTTTCATATGATTTTTTTCAAGTGAACTCTAAAGAAAATGAAAAGATTGAACAGGATCTCGCTTGGGTGCTGAAGAAGCCATGGACCATGACTGTTAAAGTAATTCCTGTAGTAATCGGCGCACCTGGAAGACCACCTGAAAAAGCGTTTAGGGTGAAATGAAATAGATACCAAAATGATAGACCTCCAGAGAACTGCCATCTCCGAAAAGTTCTTGAGTTGTGGGTAGCTTTGTTGACACTATGCCTTAAAAACAGAATTTCCATTTTGACACCAAGACCATTTATTGTATACTCGGAATACACATGAAAATTTTCCCGGTTTCTTATTTGAAATTTTTGATGAATCTTAATTCTTCAGTTCATATGGACATAGAGAGTCCTGTGACAATAAATATCCGTAGAAATTCCACTATCGCATAGATAAATATTTGCCTTTAATAAATATAACAAAATATTGTAATAACAATTATAAATATGAATTCAGGTCGTTATTTTAAGAAGTAAGGGGGTACAAATGAAAAGATTTGAAATTGATAACATTTTGCATTTCACTGAAAATTAAAACAATTCTATCTTCCCTTTTGTCTTTCTTTCTTTCTTTTCCAGTCCTGACTTCCTATGTTTGTTTGTTTGTTTGTTTCTTTCTTTCTTTCTCAGTCCTCCCTTCCTTCCTTCCTTTCTTCCTTCCGTCCGACCTTTCTTTCTTTCTTTCTTTCTTTCTTTCTTTCTTTCTTTCTTTCTTTCTTTCTTTTCCAGTCCTTCCTTCCTTCCTTCCTTCCTTCCTTTCTTTCTTTCTTTCTTTCTTGCTTTCTTTCTTTCTTTCTTTTCCAGTCCTTCCTTCCTTCAATCTGACCTTTCTTTCTTTCTTTCTTTCTTTCTTTCTTTCTTTCTTTCTTTCTTTCTTTCTTTCTTTCTTTCTTTGCCAGTCCTTCATTCCTTCCTTCCTTCAGTCCGACCTTTCTTTCTTTCTTTCTTTCTTTATTTCTTTCTTTCTTTCTTTCTTTCTTTCTTTCTTTCTTTGCCAGTCCTTCATTCCTTCCTTCCTTCAGTCCGACCTTTCTTTCTTTCTTTCTTTCTTTCTTTCTTTCTTTCTTTCTTTCTTTCTTTCTTTCTTTCTTTCTTTCTTTCTTTTCCAGTCCTTCCTTCCATCAGTCCGACCTTTCTTTCTTTCTTTCTTTCTTTCTTTCTTTCTTTCTTTCTTTCTTTCTTTCTTTCTTTTCCAGTCCTGCCATCATTCCTACTTTCCTCCCTTGATCTCACGTGTAAGCTGCTATTTACCTTTGAAGTAAGCATTTTGTTAAAAGAATTGAAATTATTTTGTTGATGAGACCTTTTCATAGAATTAAAAAAAAACAAAAAAACTTTGACTTACCTGAGTTCTCTGATGAAAGACTTTGCGTAGGATTCTATCGAAAGAAATAATAATAAGAATAATAATTAGTTTTAACCCGTGAAAATTTCACGGTTTTCCTGTTTTATTATTCTTATGAATCTTATTTTTTGAAGTGAATGATTGAATAAGCCCATGGCGAGTGCTACGACAATAAAATATCCGTAGAAATTCACCTATCGCATCGTTAAATATTTAAGTTTAACAACTTTAACAAAATACTGCAATGACAATCGTAAATATGAATGTAGGTCGTTATTTCAAGAAGTAAGGGGGTACAAATGAAAATATTTCAAACTGATAACTTTTTACATTTGACATTACTTTTTTTTTTACTGAAGCTGTAGTTAGACACTTTTATCTTCCCTTCTCTCTTTCATTTTATAATGGAAAGCAAGTGGTGTATTTTTACCTCTGTTTATGTGATCAAAACGGGATAGTCCATTATTTATGAAGTATTGGCAGGACGTAACGGTCGTGGGAATTAACGGAGTGTCAAACCCAAATATAATAGGATGATTCTTCTTCTTGTTAGGAATCAAAAATGCAGCTGAAGGCGGCTGCTTTTTTTTTTCCTGCACTGAAGTTACCGACAGTGCTGAATTGATTATAAATATCGATGTTTGTCTAAAGGAACAGGCGGGCCAGAACCGGATATTCTGTATCCTGTAAAGTATGTAGGTCACAGATGTTAGGTGTATTTTCATTCTATATAGTTTTGAGTACCCGGAGATTGAATATACAGCCACCCACCCAATATTTGATATCAATACAGTTACTAGTGATAAGTATATAGCGAGGAAGGAATAAGAGCCATGTAATGGTTAAATATAGATTAGAATACCTTTGTTAATACCTCAAACAAATCCTGGCACAAGGCTTGATTTGAAAAGGCTTCGCATTGTGGAAATACTCCACTCAGCTTTTTTCACAGGAACAGTAATTTTCCATGAAGTTTCATCATAAACAATTATTCAACGGTCAGTCGTTGTATATCCGCCATATCCTCATTATCTCCACTTCCTGTTTTTTCGTCATCATTGAACTATTCCTAAATTGTCACGATTAATAGTAGCTCACTCAAGGAAGCGAAGTTCGCAACAGACTTCATGTAATTCATATACCCGACCCTTAGCTAAAGACGCCTCTAAAATAATGATCGGCGAATTTATACGTCAACGGAAAAAGTCTGGCACCATCTACGGCCACATTACGTTGAGATACCGGTTCCTGTAAAATCACAAAAGTTAAGGAATATTGACCCTGGTCAGTAACATGATGGGTAACCTCTTGGCAATAGCAGGTTCTATCATCATTATCATTATCATCGTCCTACGACCTCTCTATGGTTGTTCGGAACTACATGGACAATTCCTTTCCACACTGTTCTGTCCTGCATTGCTGCTCCAAGATCCCCAATCCCTAAGTCCCGAGCTATGGTATCTGAGAAATTCAATTTTCTTGAAAAGACACTTTCAGAAGGATGCCATAGGAGTAAGGGTAAGTCGACTGCCTAGATCCCCAATGTCGAAGCCTGAGTCCCGTGCTATAGTGTCTGGGAAAGTCAATTTTCTTGAAAAGACGCTTCCAGAAGGATGACATAGAAGTGAGAGTAAGACGACTGTCTAGATCCCCAAATGTCCAACCATGAGTCCCGTGCTATGGTGTTTTGGAAAGTCAATTTTCGTGGAAGAGACTTCCAGAAAGATGCCATAGAAGTAAGGGTAAGACGACTGTCAAGATCCAAAATGTCCAAATATGAGTCCCGTGCTACGGTGTCTGGAATGTCAATTTTCGTGAAAGACACTTCCAGAAGGATGCCATAGAAGTAAGGGTAAGACGACTGTCTAGATCCCAAAAGTCCAACCCTGAGTCCCGTCCTATGGAGACTTTGAAAGTCAATTTTCCTGAAGAGACATTTCCAGTAGGAAGCGATAGAAGTAAGGGCAGGACTACTGCCTAGATGCCTAATGTCCAGCCCTCAGTCCCGTGCTATGGTGTCTGGGAATGTCAATTTTAGTGAAAAGACACTTCCAGAAGTATACCATAGAAGTAAGGGTAAGACGACTGTCAATATCCCCAATGTCCAACCCAGAGTCCCGTGCTATGGTGTCTTGGAAAGTCTATTTTCGTGAAAAGACCCTTCCTGAAGGATGCGATAGAAGTAAGGGTAAGACGACTGTCTAGATCCCTAATGTCCAACACTGAGACCCGTGCTATGGTGTCTGGGAAAGTCAATTTTCTTGAAGCGACATTTCGAGAAGGATGCCATAGAAGTAAGGTTAAAACGACTGCCTAGATCCCAAATGTCCAACCCTGCGTCCCGTGCTATGGTGTCTTGGAATGTCAATTTTCGTGAAAAGACACTTCCAGAAGGATGCCACAGAAGTCAGGATAAGACGTTTCAATTCTCCGTAAATTGTGTTAAACATTGCATGGAGTTTCCAAATGATGTTCTGGATTTTTAGATTTGTATATGTTCGATCCAGTCGTATTTCAAGTCGAGCTGTTAATGTCCAAGTCTTTGATCCATGCAGTAGGACTGGTTCAATCTATGTTCGAAACGTTTGTACTTTTAAGGGGGATGGAAGGTTCGAGCCCCAAATCTTGTGAAGTTTCTTACACGCATCCCACGCAAGAGCTTTGCGGATGTTGAAGTCTTTTTGAGAATGTATTATGTGAGATCCAAGGTATTTGAATCCTTATCTCTTTTGATGGGTGTGTTATTAAGTGACTTGAACTCAGACGGTTCAGGGGAGGTTGTGATGCATTCTGTCTTACTCATATTGCAATAGAGACCTACCTGGTTCGCTGCTTGCTCGAGTGATTCTGCATCCTTGATGCATTGAGAAACTATTGCAAGATCGTCGGCAAAGTCAAGGTTAGTCAGGTATATTAGGGGAACCGACTACTCTGATGAGGTTTCTTTAAGGAGTCCTTTTTCCTCCATGTTGTCGGGAGAAATGCGTAGGACATAGTCCAGAAAAACTATCAACAGAAAAGGAGCAAGGACGTCACCTTGTAGGACTCCTGCTTTAGCTTCAAAGGAATTAATCTCACCGCCAGGCGATACAATGGTGTTTCTGTAAAGATGTCTAACCTGCCTCAACAATTATGGAAGGTATACCATAGAAGTGGATGACTTTAAACATGAGGTCTCTGTTGATGGAATCAAACGTCTTGCCAAAGTCAACCAAACAGATTGTGACCTCTTTGTTGAATCTTTTTCATCTCTTCCAGTATACGACGAATGAAGAGGATTTGTGCTATATAATTTGATATGCAGGTGGTGTAATGGATAACGGCTCGAATTTCTTGAAACCAGTTGTAAGCATTTACAAATAATTGCTTGTACGGAAAGTAAGGACCTACGTACAACAAATTGTCTTTAAATTAAGTGGCGGCTGAATAATTATCGTTGATTTTTTAAAAGTTAACATAAATATTAATGCAATATTTAAATGCAGCGATCAATTTTGAGTTCTGTAGTTTATTGTTGCCTATCGCAAATACCCTTGGGAAAGGTATGATACGATCCCTTCTCCTCACATCTGTGGGTTAATTAGTAAAACTTTTATTACTAAAGCTCTCATTATCCAATCCTGGGTAAGAAGATAAACTACATCCGGCAGCAAGACCTCTGATAAGGAGGTTGTTGAGGAGCGTGGAACCACCACTTAATTGCTGCTGTTTTCAGGTCCACCTTGACCCGGAGTGGTTGCAACTGTTAGGGTCCTAACTATGAGCAAATAGTTAACCCCTAAACTGGGGTCAAAACGTATGAAAATAGGTTTTATTAACAATAGATTTTTGAAAAAACTATTACCAGCAATACATTTTTGGAATAAAAAATTTATTACCAGCAATGAATTTCTGAGGGAAAAAGTTATTTTGAAGAAAAATAATTAACAGCAATACATTTTTGGAAGGAAAAAATACTAGCTGAAATACTTTAAAAAGTTACTAAAAACAATACATTATTAGCAGTAATACATTTTTAAATAGAAAAGAATTACCACCAGTACATTTATGGAAGAAAACATATTAACAGCAACACATTTTTACAAGAAAAATATATTACCACAAATACATTTTTTGAAGAAAAAAATATTACCAGCAATACATTTTTGGAAGAAAAAAATATTAGGTTGGCGCAAAAATAATGACGTAATAATGTCGTTTTTTGACGTTATAAAATACGTTAAAAAACGACATTATTACGACATTATTACGACATTATTTTTGCACCAACCTAATATTACCATCAATACATGTTTAGAAGAAAATATATTACCACCAATACTTTTTTTGAAGAAAAAATATTACCACGAATACATTTTTGGAAGAAAAATAAATTACCAGGAATAGATTTTTAAAAGAATAATATATTACCACCAATACATTTTTGGAAGAAAAAAATTATTACCAGCAATATATTTTTGGAAGAAAAAAATATTACCAGCAATACATTTTTGAAAATTATTACTAACAATGAATTTTTGAAGGAAAAAGTTATTATCAACACTACATTATTGGGGAAAAAAAGAATTATCAGCAATACATTTTTGGATGAAATAAAATATTACCATCGATATATTTTTGGAAGAAAAAATTATTACCAGCAATAAAAAACTTGTCGGCGTTAAATAACCTATTGAAGTTGATATACCGTAAAACAAACAAAACCAAACCAAATTAAACTATAATTATCTTCAAAAAATAAAAAAGGCAAACAAAATCTTTAAATTTCGGCATTAAACAACTTATAGATATTGATCTGCCGCTAAACAAATACGAAAACAATTAACCAACCTGCTATTTTCTATCTTTACAAGAGTCAGATTCCAGAGTTTCCCAAACTTTTGAGACGTGGGTTCAGAAATTTTGGGAGGAAACTTTGATACTGATATATTTATATGATCGTAATGTTTTCATACACTTTTATAAATGATAAGTAAATTCAAAAAGCAATTAAAAAATAATTATTATTGATATATTTTTAATAAAAATCGTTTTTTTTTTTTTTGTTTAAATTTCATACTTCGCACAAATAACACAGGGAACAGAATTACAAACAATGTTAACATGAAATTTGTTTCATACGTAATCAGAATTTTTGGGAACATTTAATAAGAACAATTCTTCTGTTTCATATTGTCATAATTTTTTTAATATTTCACTTTATACTTGAGAATTTGATTCTCAAGTCAGCAGCAGGATCAAGTCTACTTCGATATTTAGATTTTATGGCAGTGTAATGGGTAAATCCACTTCCATATAAGTAGGTTGGGATTGTGTTTTTAACCGGAATGAATACACGAAATTTACGCCAGCGAGAGTCAAATAACAGCCAGGGCTTTTTCCAATATGGCGAGAAAATTAACTTTCAGATTTATGTGGTGTCATAGTGCACAGATGATATAACAATCAATAACTACTATAAGTATATATATATACTTATATACTTATATATTATAAGTATTACAAGATATATCACAACATTATAGAAGAATCTAAATCTGTTGGCAAGGATGTTTGTTTTGTTTTTTAGAAATTATTTACCAATCTTGATAATGTGTTTTGTTAAACATTTATTCCTCTGAAATTTTGTCACGGGATCCTAGACGCTCCTTTGCGGAACCTCTGGGTTCTTTGGAACCCAATTTGGGAACCTCTGGATTGGATTCAAGATGGACTACCATATCTCGGTTGGAGTGACCCAATCGCTACTTTCGAGTCCAAACAGTGTTCAAAAGTTTTTACACGGCCTTGTCGGCGATGAATTACTTTTGCCTTACAACCCATTTTCAACAGTTGCAGTATCACGAGTTTATCACTATTTCCATGGAAAATGTTCAGATGAGCGCTACATTTCCTAGTGCCACCAGTTCAGCCCGTTATGGCTAAGACACGCCATCATGCCATGTTCACAGAGGCGAAGCACCCTCATTCGCTTCGTTTTCTATTGTTACAAAGGACAGTTTCTTCCGAAGAGCCACTGTTTTAGAGAACAAACTCCCGAGAAGGTGCTTTCCCGATTGCTACAAACTGAATCGTCTAAACTCTAGGGTCAAATAATGTGTTATGTTAAACATTTATTCATCTGAACTTTTGTCACGAAACCCCAGACGCTCATTTGCGGAACCTCTGGATTGGATCCAAGATGGACTACCGTATCTGGGTTGGAGTGACCCAATCGCAGCTTACTATAAAAACAAAATATCGGTAAAAGCTCGTAGGCTACATGACGGTTCCGTATAGGATACAGGTTCGATTCCTGTCGGAGGAAGCATATTTTCTATGACAATTTCTTGGATATTCATGCCAGTAAATGTTGTTTAATACTGTCTATTATTAACAGAGCATTTACTTAAATATTTGTATCTAGAAAAAAAGAATGTATAAACATAAAAATATTCTTATATATATATATATATATATATATATATATATATATATATATATAGTACAGGTAATGGAAACATTGATATATAATCTGAGTGGATCCTAGTAATATTAATTAATAAAACTGATCCACAGAGAGCTCGATGATTTTATTTTATTACAGCATATGTATTTTTTACAGCAATAAAACAAAAACTTAAATTTACGCCCATTAAGATTATATTGATCCTAACGGGTTTAAGTTTAATCCCCCCCATCGTTTACTAATAATATTGGACGCCTGTAGCACAAAAACGTTTTACTTTGAATCCCAGAAAAAACACACACTCGGGGCTCTTAAACATCACATAGTAGGAACTGATAGTAAACCACAAACAAAAATTCTGGCCATAAATAAACTCCAAACCCAGAATGATCCCCCCCCCCCGGATAAGATACCTTACGCTTTCCAACAATCGTTAACACAAACCAGCTCTCACTAACAAGTCGTCTACCAGAGGAGGACTGACATTGAAAATAAATAAAAAACAATGCTACGAGACAGACAGCAATTAGGGGCTGATGATAGCCGTGTACAGAAAGGCTTGAAGTAGACTATCTCTATGTTGAGGTAATTTTTGGTTTTTGCTGTAATATATATATATATATATATATATATATATATATATATATATATATATATATAGTTAGGTGATGAAAAGTTTGGTACTCCATATGGATAATTCCAAGGAGGATGTAATCCAGAGAGCTCAATGTCAAACCAGAGCAATTATTAATTTCATTAAAAAACAAACAACCTTAAAGGGCCAATGATTATATTTTATTTCTCCAGGAAGTTTTTTCCTGGTTCTTCAGATCACATTTCCAAGCATAAAAAATGGTTTTAAATTTACGTATTTTTGTTCAAATTGTAGAAATATATATATATATCTGTGTGTGTGTGTGTGTGAGAGAGAGAGAGAGAGAGAGAGAGAGAGAGATGTTGTCATATCCTACTCCGGAAACAGAAATTGACCATTACTGAAATTAATTAGTGCAATAGAGGAGCCTTGAAAAACAATGTAGTGGAAAGTAGTGAATAATGTTGAGTGTTAAAAGTTAAACATTTTCTTCCGGGGAGTTATTTTCAAATTTTAGAGTGAAGTCACTTAAAAATGCTGGAAACTATATATATTAAGCCTCTACAGCCCATCCTTTGTAAGCAAGAGTGGTTTGGCGGTTATAATTTAATCTTCTACCTTTATTACATGCACACGTTGACGGGTTGACAGAGTCATTTCTGGATGGTCCCTCAATGAAACTCCGGATGATGAAGGCAACATCAACCAGCTAAGTGAGAAACTTTATACTTGTATGAATTAAATACTATTATTAAAAGAGTGCTCAATACAGAATAGAGCGAATATAATTATTTATTCGAAAATTATAAATATGTTATAAAATCACTACAAAAATAGCCATTTTGTTTCAACACTCCTGGTGTCTTAACACGTGATGGTGTTGAATGTAGAATAAAGAGTTTTACAAAGTTCAAATCGAACAAACACCGTCACTAGTGGAAACGCTGTTACATAAGCTGGAATGACAAATCAAAATACAAGTATATGAGAATTCAAAAAACTTGACAACGAACCTTGGTTATAATAATTAATGCTTTAACGTTAAGGGTTAGACGAAAATAGAAATCATTCTAACTAATTAATATTAAATTTTACTATAAAATTGAAAATTAAAAATTACCAATTTCAAATTTAATCTGTATTAATTTTAAAATATTATACAATTATTCAAAAAAGAAACTGAGGAAAAATTCATATCTTTTGTTATTTTGTTTTAATTGAAAGACCAAAAATTCAGTAGGAATAAACGTTAAAATCAGATTATAATACAGAAACACGTACACACACACACACACACACACACATATATATATATATATATATAGTGATGCATGCTTCATTAAATGATATGAACAAGTTTAGTCTATTTTAAGTAAGTTCCTTTCAAATTTTCTGATAAGGTTAATAACATTATCATTGAAAGACGAAAGGAATTCACCATATTGATACATGTTTAAATCCAATCTAAGCTTTCGGCTTACATAAGCCATTATCAAAGATGATAGTTACATTTCAATATATCAAGCAATACACGGATGAAAAAAAAAAATCTGTTTTTTTGCATAAAAAAATTTCAAAGTAACGACTAAATCGTGAGTACGAGACGCGGAAGTGAAAATCGCTGCTCTTGGCGTCACACATGCCCACGCGAGAGTGCAAAACGAGAAGTATTAAGTATGTTATGAAAGGAACTTACTTAAAATAAATAGACACACCTTGTTTATACTATTTAACGAAACATTCATCAATGAAAAATTGCTGCCTTAATATATATATATATATATATATATATATATATATATATATATATATATATATAATTACATGAATCATTCATACAAAAAACAAATATAGAAGTTAATGATTTAAATGGCGAAATTACATCTTCACAAACAATTTTAATAAAGTACATTAACCCTGAACCTGTATATGAATGATATGATCCCTGTTTATAAATTCCAGCTGCATAAGGTCTTTTTTAATTTTTAAAAGATTTCGTCCGTTCCTACAGACATCCTCAAGTATGGAAATAGATTTCTTCTTGTTTTTACTTCTCGGTAATAAGAGGACAAGGAAAATAGCGATGTAATCCGAAAAGATGCTATGAGAAATATGTTATTATTTTGGGACGTGCCGTCGCAACGCTGAGTTTGAATTTTAAATTTTAATGTTGTGCGTTTTTGTACAAATATAGTAATAAGAGAATTCTTTTGTACTGATAGGTTTTCCGTCACTGTGGCATGAACTATATTGTTCAATAATTACAGGAATGTCACACTTATTATCCGAAAGTTGCACTTGGATCAGTTATTTTAATTTCAAGAATAGGTGCAGTTGAATTTATAATTACATGAATCATTCATACAAAAAACAAATGTAGAGGTTAATGATTTAAATGGCGAGAATACATCTTCGCAAACAATTTTAATAAAGTACAGTAACCCCGATCCTGTATATCAATGATATGATCCCTGTTTATAAACTCCAGTTGCATAAGGTCTCTTTTAGATTTTACAAGCTTTCGTCTGTTCCTATATAGTGGTTTGAAAGTTTTGTCACTTCTACATTATATAATTTTCTATTTCAGATGGTTAACACGAAAT
>OZ010606.1:5739594-5844594 GCA_963932145.1 Acanthosepion lycidas | reverse complement strand
GACATCCCATCGGTAAACACAATAAGGATACGCTCTGCCCCCGGACGGGCCAAAGCTTCGTTGAAAACGTGACTTCTGATTTGGTGAAGGGCTTTACCAGTCTTCGTACCTCCACCCATGTACAGGATATGGCGGATTTTTTTCAGGGCTGCTGCTTTGTTATCGCCGGAATCAAAACTCAACACGGGATTATAATTATGGGTAAATACAGACAGGCCGACTCGGGTCTTCGTGGGGCCGATGTCAAATTTGCTGACAATATCTTCGATAGCGTTTGTCTGCTTTTTGAATTCGTCAGTTCGTATGCTGGAGGAAGAGTCCAAAAGGAAAAAAACGTCGGCGACTTTGTTTCTGCAGGCTATAAAAAAAGGGGAAAAATATATTTTCTTAGATGTTAGTCTGTAAGAAAAAGGAAAGTTACTCGAGATTTATCAGAAATATGTAGAGGCGCGTTATTTACACAAGGTGTGATGGATTCATTGTCGCCATTTTATATTTTTAATTTCGCGCATGCGTGTTGTTTGATTTTTGATTTTGTCGTCTGCACAGTCTAGTCTGTAAGTATAACAGCAACATGACGCAATTCACTTCGATAGAAATTTGGAAACGCATGTTGTACTGCTTGGCATTCGCGCCAGAAGCTCCAATACGAACATTTCAGTATGTTTGGGTGTCAATCTGAAGACAGTGCAGAGTATTCGGAAAATGTTGGATGAGTCTAATGGTGATTATGATGGCGATGTTATGCCTCCATTCATCTTCCAAAAAGGACTCGGATACAACACAAAGGGCTACATCAAGTGCCTTGATGAAATAGTGCTGCCCTGGGTGAAGAGGAGGTCTTCTAGAAGAAACTAAGTCTGGCAACAGGACTCTGCACCCTGCCACACAAGCAGGAGAACCCAGTCATGGCTGTCAGACAACTTCTATGCCCACATCACTTCTTACATCTGGCCACCTAACTCCCCAGACTGCATCTCCCTTGATTATTATGCGTGGGGGGTAGTTGAGCGAGAGACCAATAAAACTTCTTGTAACACCAAAAATGAACTGAAGGCAAGGATTATGGTATCATTCGCCAACTTAAACAAGGAGAGCGTCCTGAAGAGTCTGGAGGCCGTGGTTGAAGCAAATGGCGATTTTTATTAAATAGCTTTACTCTTTAGTTGTTCAAGGTATTTTTGTGTAATTTCGGTAAATATATCTGTTAAAATGAGATATCAGTGTTATTTTCATTTTTGCGTAATTTAGACGACAATTTATCCATCGCCGCCTGTATATAATTGAACCTTAACTAATTAGCGATCACCCGGCTGAGAAAAGAAAGAAAAGTGATGAACTTTATTATGATCGCTTCAAGACAATCAAATAAGAGACCCCTAGAATATGGGGGATATGTAACAATTACTAGCTATCCTAGTTTCAGCTGCAGTATCAGACGCCCATAAATTTGAGCGGGGTTACATGAGGGTATATTTGAAGTGTTTTTTGGTTATAAAATAGTAATCTTTTTGTGTATTTAAAAGTGTTCTTACCTCGTTCATCTTGATTTTTGTCGGCTGGTATCAACCAATCAGTGGTTGGTTTTATACTTGAAATTACTGGTTTAGCGGTAGTCAACTTTGTACTTCTTGATTCGGTTGTGGTTGTTGAAGGAATAACTGTGGAACTCTCCGGTAAAGAAGTACTGGTTGGTTTGACAGTGGTTGATGGAAAAGGCGTCGTCGTCGTCGTCGTCGTCGCTATAGTAGTAGTAGTAGTAGTGGTGGTGGTGGGTGCGTGTGTAGAAGTTGTACTTGTTTTTGGCGGTAGTTTTGTAACAACTGGAAAATACAAAACGATTGAATAAAATAAAAAATAAATGACATAAAAAGGACAAAAAAAAAAAAGAACTTCAAAATTACTGAACTCATAACATCTCATGCCTGCGTGCTCCATACCTTTTGACCTTGTGCCAAATCTAAGCTACGTTTAGAAAATCGCCATAACATTTAAGTTATCGTGTTTTTACAAGTAGTATTACATAACTTGGAAACTGCAGGAACTTCTAGAAAAATAATTAAAGGAAAGAGCGAACAAAGGACTAATCACACACAAAACTCAAGGTACCTCTTCTTTCATCCACCGTGTCCCCTTGGGACGTAGTGGATCATGGCCCTCCACAACTTCCTGCCCCTTTTAGCTCTTAATACATTTTAAATTCTGCTCCACGATCCATTGACTTAAAGCCCACTATGTTTGTTATGCGTTGTTTTCCTCTGTCCCTCTTGCCTTCAATCTGTCTTGTGAGTGTCAGATTTTCCAAACCCTCTTTCCTCATTATCTGCCCTAGAAATTTCAACTATTTCTTCCTGATATGAAGTAAATGTTTCCTTTTTGTTTCAATTTTCTCTAACTTCTTCATGTGCTACGTTCCTTCAGAACATAAGCGATCATGGCTCTCCACAGAGTGGAGGCGTGGGTGAGTAGGTGCTGCAATGGATAATGGATCAGAAGTGCCGAGTTCCAATTCCAGTCGGTTTCGTTATATTCATTTACTCGCGAATACCATTCTCCCTCAGCTATGGGTTAATTAATAAGACTTGTGTCACTAAAACTATTATTATCCTCCGACCCCACGAAATGCGTACAAAATATTTAGATTTCGGCATTAAATAACCCATAGAGGTGCTGATATGCCGCTAAACAAAGACAACCAACAAATCAATCAAAATATTTAGATTTCGGCATTAAATAACCCATAGAGCTGTTGATATGCCGCCAAACAAAGACAACCAAACAAATCAATCAAAATATTTAGATTTCGGCATTAAATAACCCATAGAGGTGTTGATATGCCGCTAAACAAAACCAATCAACAATCTAACCTAACGACGAAATCATAAACCCTGCCATAACCCTTGTGTATTATCATGGGACTGAAAGTCATTTTTTAATGCTATGAAATTCTGGTTTCTTGATAATGCAACTCTTAGATTAATATAAGCATTAAAGATTGATTCATCTTAAAAACAAAAAAATATTAAAAAAAAAAAACAAAGTTACCTGCGTAACAAGTTCTACGAACAACTTTGTCTCTGATATAATCCAAATGTTCGTAAGTAGGAGCACGGATAAGGAATTTTCCTTTGGGCTCGCTGGCAATTCCGATCAGTTCTAAAAGACTGGTCTTATGTCCAATTCCTATAGCGAAGAGTTGAATATTTGCATCCCGGCATGCTTTAGCTGCCACCTGCGTTGCAGCTTCGTCCATTGAGGCCCCGTCTGTTAGAATGAGCGCCACACGTTTTACTCCCGGCCTCGAGCCTCGTTCTGGTTTGAACATGACCTGCCTCAATTTATTGAGAGCATCAGCAGTGTTTGTGTCACCAAGCAGTCGGTTTATTTGAGAAATTTTATTTTTTAATAACTCCTTTTCTGCCGATTCGTTCAAATTAATTTTCACATGGGCTGTGTCGCTAAATATTTCAACACCCACTCTGACCTTGTGTAAATATAAAAAGAAAAGATGTTAAAACAAGAACACGCAATGAATTGTTTCTAATTTTAATAAAATGAAATAAACAGAATTATTGCACGCACAAGATCAGGATTTCGTTGGTAAGAAAGAAAACAGCATTGAACTGCTACGAGATATCCGTCCTCTTTTAGTGATGGACGGTCTCTTCAAAGACGAAAAAGGCAACGGAGGTATTGGTCTACAGAAGGATGCTGAGGATACCATAGACCGAACTTGTGAGCAACGATAAGGTTTTGGAGAGGATGCAAATAAGGAGGAAGCTTATACTTAACATCAGGAAGAGCTAGCTGAAATTTCTGGCACATGTAATGAGAAAGGAGGGTTTAGAGAATCTAACACTCACAGGGCGGATAGAGGGAAAGAGAGACAAGGGAAAGCAACGAGCGGGCTTAAGCAAGTGGATGATGGAACAGGGTTTGGGAGAAATAGCAAAAGGAAAAAACATATGGAGAGCTACAAGGAAGAGGGAGAAGTGGAGAGCTATGATCATCTACGTCCTGAAGGGAAACCGCACAGTAGAAAGCATAAGTAAGAAAATCGGCCTATACAAAGAGAGAGAAGGAGAGGACGAACAAGAAATATGTTTCCCTTGGCACGATTTAAACGACCTCCTCGAGTTATATGATTTTTTATTGGTTCGTTTTTACGGTTTATCAACCATTTGCAGGTTATTTAAAGCCAGAAAATATTTTTAGATTGTAAAAATTGTTTGCTTTTTTTAAAGTAAAAATGATTTAGCGATACAATTCTTACTAATTAACCCATATCTGGGGGGAGAAGAGGTGGATTCATAACTAATAATTTGATAGATAAGAAATTATAATGTGGATATAAAGTGGGGGATCAATTTTATATTACAATCAATAAATAAACTGATCCCTCACTTTGTAGTCACGGTAGTTTCTATATAGTTATATTCCAGAGAATGTAAATAAATTTAAAAGACATGCCTACAAGAAATTATAATGTGGATATAAAGTGGGGGATCAATTTTATATTACAGTCAATATATTAACTGATCCTCCACTTTCTATAAAATGAATAAACTGACCCCTCACTTTGTGGCCACGGTAGTTTCTATATATTTATATTATAGAGAATGTAAATAAATCTAAAAGACACGCCTACAAGAAATTATATATAAAGTGGGGGATTACACTCAATATATTAACTGTTCCCCCCACTTTGAGGTCACGGTAGTTTCTATATCAGAGAAGATAGATAAATCTAGAAGACATGCCTGTGTAGCTAATCAGTATTTGAGTGATTGATTCGTTTTTTACGTCTTATCAACCCATTGTAGGTTATTTAAAGCCAGAAAATATTTTTAGATTCTAAGAAATTTTTTGCAAGATGATAATGATTTAGTGATACAAGTCCTACTATTTAACCCATAGCTGGGGAGAGAAGAGTTGGGTTCATACCTTTCCTAACTTCAAAACATTACGTTAAGAAACCTCTCACTTTAATTCTGATTCCGTGGCTTTTTGAAGAAATAAAATTGGTTTCCTCAATTCGCAAAGTTTTACAAAAAGCGAGAACTTTGTAAACTTGCGCGTCGAATCAGTTCATGGGTCACTGATAAAGTTGACTGAAATTTTCTTTAAATCATGGTTTGTTTGTTTTTTTTTGTATTAATTTTGAATTTTATATTTGGTTTGCCAAACAAAACTTTATACATGATCACGAATTTTATTTTCAAAATGCAAAAACTTAACAAATTAATTACCGGTGAAAGTAAAATTCCTCCGTCAACCCAATTTTTTTTTTCTTAGGATTTTTTCTTTTTAATGTTCGGGGTTGTTATTGAAAATAATTACTAGAACGGAAACTTACAATGTATAAGGGTTTATTTTAAGCAAGAACAATACACGTAGATATTTACAAGTTCGTCTGAAGCCGCAAAGCAAACGATATTCACCGGACTTCACCGCGAGGCTATGCCGAAGGGCAGAGTCTCGTCTAGGTTCCTCTCTGCCCGAAAGCATAGAGTTCGACGTCTTGAGCTTACCCAACCATAAGCTGGAAAGCAAGCCAGTGTTTACCTGACCTCCCCACAAGGCAGGATGTGGCACAAGACAGATTTTTATGTGGGGTAATCCTAGCCCTCATACACGGTGTTGCGTTTATCAACTTCGCCAGACGAGACTCTGACCTTCGGTATAGCCTCGTTTGGGAAGGCGGAGAGTTCAACGTTTTGATGCTTGTTTAAGCTGGAAAGGAAACTCCTTGTGACCAACACCATAGATGCTTAAATTACTACTGGAACAGTCCATTTAATTAGAGGTGTATCAGTTCTTTGTATACTGGGGGTTATTATTAGGTTTTTAACAAAAACGATACTAATACGTCATTATTTAACCTAATAGTTCCTTCATTACAACGGTTTTGGAGGTGTCTAATTAAAGTGACAATGTGCTGCATCTGAACTATTCTGGAAACTACTTTTTCCATCAGTGAAAATTAATGAAACAATTCGGCTGTTTCACTTACCTGTTCAGGGCCCATTCCAATATCGAGTTGGTCGACCATGTACGTGACGAAATCTAACTGTTTCTTGAAATGTGGTTCCCACATACTGGATGACGAATCCAGAACAAACACAATGTCTGCTGGTGTTCCTGAACATTTTAATCTTGAAGTTACTGAAAGAATTTAAAAAGAAAATAAGTGAAATGTTGAAACATTCACGAAAAAAAAAAAAAAAAAAATGATGGTAAATTTTATCTTTCTTTCCTATACGATGAATTTCATCTTCCTTTTTTAACCAATTAATTTCCTTATTATTTTTTATCCAATGAATTTCCTTTATATTTTTTAACCAATGAATTTCTTCTTCCTTTTTTAACCAATTAATTTCCTTTTTATTTTTTATCCAATGAATTTCCTTTATATTTTTTAACCAATGAATTTCATCTTCCTTTTTTAACCAATTAATTTCCTTTTTATTTTTTATCCATTTAATTTCCTTTATATTTTTTATCCAATGAATTTCCTTTATATCTCTTAGCCAATGAATTTCATCTTCCTTTTTTAACCAATGAATTTTCTTCTTATTTTTTATCCAATGAATTTCCTTTATATTTCCTAGCCAATGAATTTCATCTTCCTTTTTAAACCAATGAATTTCCTTCTTATTTTTTTTATTTAATGAATTTCATCTTTATTTCTTTTTATTTTGATCTAAATTTTCTAACCAAATTCTCCGCTGATTTGGAAATAGCTCGAAGCTCTTGTTAGTTCACGATGCTGACTGAGCTTTTTAGGCATAGTTATTAACTATTCTGGGAGAAGGACAAGTCTGAATTCAAACTCATATATCGACTTGGTGAGGTGTTACAACACATCTCACTAAGGAACTGAAAAGATTAGAGTGTTCACAGTAAACGTCACGGAACTGTGGACTTTAAGACTGAGGTCGAATAAAGAAAGAAAATTCTATGGAATACTTACTTGCAAAGCCGCTGGTTTCTTTGAGAGACACCTGTAAAACAACAAAAGTAATAATAATAATAATGAGGGCTTTATGTAAAATATGTGTGTTTTTATTTTTTTTTTATATATTTTTTGTTTTTGTCATTGGAAAATGTCATGACGCAATTTCTAACCTTAGGTCTCTGGGCGGGGCCAGGAAAGAAATGTATACACGCCAGAAATCAAAGGAAATAATTCTAATATTACTACTACTACTACTAATAATAATAATAATTGAAGGGATACCTGGAAGTCTATGCCTCAAAGACATACAAAAAATTGTTCTGACAAGTACAACCCACACTTTACGAAGGGCTTTATCTATATATTTTTTTTTCAGTGGAAAGTGTCATGATACCATTTCTAACCTTAGATCTCTGGTCGGGACCCGGAAAGAAATGTGTAAACGCCAGAAATCAAAGGAAATAATAATAATAATAATAATAATAATAATAAAACAATCAAAGCCAACCGCCCAGACATTGTTATTAAAGACCACAAACAAAAAAAGTGCCTTCTTATTGATATGGCAGTCCCTGCTGGCTGCAATATATCTTTGAAGATAGTCAAAACGCTGTCAAAATACAAGGACCTCGAAATAGAAATCTCGAAAATGTGGCACGTGGGAACATCAACAATTCCTGTTGTAGTTGGAGCCCTACGATTGGTTGGAAAAGATTCCAGTAGACTAATTGAAGGGATTCCTGGAAGTCCATGCAAAAAATTGTTCTCACAAGTACAGCCCACACTAACGAAGGGATTTATCTATGTAATATTTTTTTTGTCAGTGGAAAGTGTCATGATGCCATTTCTAAGGTCCCTGGGCGGGACCCGGAAAGAAATGTGTAAATGCCAGAAATCAAAGAAAATAATAATAATAATAATAATAATAATAATAATAATAATAATAATAATAATAATCACACAATCAGCCAGATCCGGTTATGGAGATAAGATCTGTAACAGTTTTATGGGACTACACAACACACACAGACAGGACAACCAAAGTTAATCGCCCAGACATGGTTATTAGAGACAGCGAGCAAAAAAAGTGACTCCTTAATGATATAGCAGTCCCTGCAGACTGCAATATATCTTTGAAGATCTTCAAAAAGCTATCAAAATACAAGGATCTTGAAATAGAAATTTTAAACATGTGGCACATGGGAAAATCAATAATCTCTGTTGTAGTTGGAGCCCTCGAATTGATTGGAAAAGATTCCAGTAGACTCATTAAAGGGATTCCAGACAGCCCATGCCTTAAAGAAATACACAAAAAATGTTCTCACGAGTACGGCCCACACTTTACGAATGGGCTTTATCTATGTAAAATATGTGTGAATGTATTTTTAAATTGCTCAGTGGAAAATATCATGATACTATATCTGACATTAAGTCTCTGGTCGGGACCCGGAAAAAAATGAGTGCACACCAGAAATAAAACAATAATAATATAATTAAGAAAATCCTATAAGTCCAACTTGATCTGAAATACAAAAGATTGTATAAGGTTGTATTAAATTGTATTATATTGAGAAAATATCTTATTTCGTGTTTGTTTGTCCCTCACATAGTTCATCGGCCTTGCCAATGTTTCAGAAAAAATGGACGATTTGATCGTGTGGAAAGACGGAAAAAAACATAGCAGAACTCGACATGAGCTTATTGAATCATTAATTTCAGAATTAAAATTCATCAGAAAATCCCAAATCCTGGGTATGACGATAAACTACATCCAACAGCAAGGCCTCTGATCAGGAGGTTTTGAGGAGCGTGGAACCACCTCTTAATCGCTGGTGTTCCCAGGTCCGCCCTGACCCGGGGTAGTAGCACCTGTTTTTGTTGGTCTATGTTAATGTTTTTTCGAGTTAGCTACGGGAATAGGAAAAGATGTCCAAGCCATTGTCTGAGTCTATATCAACACGTTAAATAATAAAAATGGAATTTATTTTGGTAGGTGGAATTTGATGTAAATGAAATAGTTGTTCCGTGAACTATCGTAATTCCCCATCTATAATATGCTTTTTTTTTCTAAAAAATAATAAGCAAAATTAGAGGTGCGTATTATGCACAGCTACAAAAAATCTTTTAAAAAATTGCAGTTTCATAGGTCGATTTCAATTGCAAAATGAACACCACAAACGTACAACAATTTGACACTAACATTCGGCGATTGTGACCCCATAAGGATGTCAAATAGAATCATATGGACCTAACAATACTTACAAATGGAAAATAAAATAAGGATTATCATAAAAAAAATCATTTTAAAAAATAAAAATTATTTTAATATTAATATTATTCTATGTTTAAAACCATTTAAATTTCATTGAATTGATTTCTTTCTACCATTATACATTTTATTCTTTGTTAAATATTTCTCAGATCAACTCTTATTTTGTCTAATTTTTAAACACAATTAGAATTATATACATCTATCTCGAACTACATACAGATCCGGTAGATTGCACATTATATCGAACAAAAACAGGTTAATGTAGTAGGCACAATATAAGTATTTCCGTTTCCTTTTAGAATCGTAATGGTCGGAAATTTTGATAAATATCTTCAATTACAATTTGAATAAGAGTAGGAACCGCTGGCCACAATAAAATTGGAGAGGTGCAATTAATAGGGTTTGATTACCAAACAAGGGGTGCGTATTATGCGCGAGTAGAAGCATTTTCCCACACTTTCCGCACTATTTTAAGTGTTCCTATTATAGATGAAAGCGTATTATACATGGGTAATTACGGTATTTAAAATAAATGTATCTTGGAAATTTTCCAAACATTGCTTGGTTAATATCAATCTTGTTTTGAAAATATTGACTTGCATAATAAAGTCCGACAGGAAGGATCAGTTTGTTGCTTATTAAGAATAGAAAACCTATCCCCCACTTTATGTCTAGTAGAAACATATATTTAAAATAAATATATCTTGGAAATTTTCCAAACATGGCTTGGTTAATATCAATCTTGTTTTGAAAATATTGACTCGCATATTAAAATCTGACGGAAAGGATCAATTTGTCACTTAATATCATTTATATTTCAAATAGCTAGATGCAACCGCAAGTTCTATGCTAACAGTTTCTTCTTTTACACTTCTTGCTTGTGGAACTCTCTTCCGGTTTCTTGCTTTCCAGTCGATATTAATCTTTAAAAAATTAAATAAAATGTCAATCGCTATCTTCTTTCTTCTTAACACCTGTTCTTTTATTGTCCTTTCTCATTAATTTCATTTTTTTTATCATATTTTCTAACACTCATTAACTTCTTTGTGTCCTAGTGGCTTTATTGCCTTGCTTTGGGTGAAATGAATATTATTATGAAATGTAGAAAACCGACCACCCTCTTTATGTCCAGTAGGAACTTATCTTAATATTCAATGAAGATATAGCTTAAAAGAAAACTATTATCGGTTAGTTATTGCCAGTTTTACTGTGGTTTGGTTTAGTTTATTTTGTTTTACGGCATATCAACCTCAATAGGTTATTTAATGCCAGCAAAATTTTTAGGATAGATTCGTATGAATAGAATATGTATTCTTTGGTTTAGATTGGTTTGGTTTATTTTGTTTTACGGCATATCAACCTCAATGGGTTACTTAATGCCAACATTTTTAGGATAGATTCGTATGAATAGAATATGTATTCTTTGGTTTAGATTGGTTTGGTTTATTTTGTTTTACGGCATATCAACCTCAATGGGTTACTTAATGCCAACATTTTTAGGATAGATTCGTATGAATAGAATATGTATTCTTTGGTTTAGATTGGTTTGGTTTATTTTGTTTTACGGCATATCAACCTCAATGGGTTATTTAATGCCAACATTTTAGGATAGATTCGTATGAATAGAATATGTATTCTTTGGTTTAGATTGGTTTGGTTTATTTTGTTTAACAGCATATCAACTTCAGTGGGTTATTTAATGCCGACAACATTTTTTATTGCTGGTAATATTTTGTTTTGTCAAAAATCTGTTTCTGGTAATAATTTCCTTCATAATTGTATTGCTGGTAATAATTTTTTTCAAAAAAGTATTGCTAGTAATATTAAACTATTTGCCCATAGCTGGGACCCTAACAGGTGCTACCACCTCAGGTCAGGGTGGACCTGGGAACACCAGCAATTAAGAGGTGGTTCCACGCTTCTCCAGACCTCCTGATCAGAGGCCTTGCTGCTGGACGTAGTTTATCGTCTTACCCAGGACGTGGGTGTAGTTTAATGTCTTACCCAGGACAGAGTTTTACTGTGGGAACATTGATTTGCATATTAAAATCTGAGATAGGGTATTCAACTCAGGTTTAATATGGGACCTGTGGGCAGAGGCGAAACACATCTTGGCTAAACACGTTTTAAAATTAATATTTCTTGAACTAAATATCCGTAAGCAGTCGAAGAAAGAAAACTTTTTTCGGGGTTTTTTTAAGTGGCTATCTATAAAGTTTGATATCTATAAAAATAAATATTGGAATATATCGATTTTATCTTTTATAATTTACAGCTAAGAAGAAGAAAAAAAAGAAGAAGAAGAAAAAAAAGAAGAAGAAAGAAAAAATATAAAATATCTCATACCAGTAAAAGTCCTGTAAGTAGCGTTGTGAACAATGATCGTTTCATTTTTTTTCTCTTTCCTTCTTCCCAAACACGAGGTGTTGCAGGTATTATCTTGATACGATCCGTCGAGTAGAAATCGCTTTTTTGACTTGTACCCCAGGTTGATTCATTATATACACAACGGTCGCTTCTTATGGAATGTGAAAGTGTGGGATTGTCGTTGTAGGCGACATTCTTTCTTTATCTATCTATGAATGGGCGGCGACACTGAAGGCACTTTTCCACGTCATTTCGACAATTTAGGACCCGACTTTATCAATGGGCCGATTTTTACAACGCTCGTAGCGTTTTCCTAATTTGGTATTGTACAAACTCGACAAACAAGAAACTTGACGTGCCGTCGCCGCACTGATAATTGGTACAAAGAGCCTGTTCTTTTTTTTTTCTTTAACTACACCCTCAAGCACACACACAAACACGATATGCAAACACGTATACATCAACATACAATATATGTATACATACAAAAGTAATTATAATTCACACGCATACATAGGCACACCAACACACACATTGAGAAATTGTATTTTATTTGCTATGAACAAATTTTGTAGATCTTGCACTACCAAGAGCCAGATCAGGCTGAAAATCGAGTCTATGTGCCATGCGTGATACACGCTTAGACGATCATGTATCTTTCGATAGATGACTGACGAGGTAGATTTTTTTGCCACTGTAGGTTGCTATTTCTTTCTGCGGTTATAGAACCCGGTCTGCCGTGTTATTTACCCATAGCTGGGGAGAGAAGAAGAGGATTCATGCCTTTCCTAAGGATATTAGCACGTAAATGGATGTAATAGATTCGACTGGAATTCGAACTCGGCTCTCCGACTTCTCAACCCGAGCCGCTATTACGCCACCGCACTGTTGCTATATTTGGACAGGAGCTGCCCAGACCCCACTCCCCTTGATAGAGTTCAAAAGCGTCTCCGAGCCCTTGTTGGAGAAGAATTATTTTACACACTCCAACCTCTCTCTCACACGTTGTATGTGGTGTCTCTCTCACTGCTCTGTCGCTACTTCCAAAGAAAGTGCTCAGAAGAACTGCATCGCCTGGTTCCACCTAGTCAGATCTTCACGGCTAGGACCCGCCATGCCACTTACAACGTAACAAACCACTATAATTCCTTCGACAAGTTCCACTCGAACAGCATCTTCCTGCGAATATCTTCCCTGCGGAACAGACTCCCAATGGGATGTTTCCCTGATCACTACAATCTTCTTAACCTGTTCAAGCCTAGAGTTAACCTTTATCTTCCCCTCCTATCCATATAAAT
The DNA here is from genome assembly GCA_963932145.1 of Acanthosepion lycidas. Taxonomy (NCBI): domain Eukaryota; kingdom Metazoa; phylum Mollusca; class Cephalopoda; order Sepiida; family Sepiidae; genus Acanthosepion; species Acanthosepion lycidas. Next base: position 5,831,699 of record OZ010606.1, on the reverse strand, counting down.
TACCGCTTAATGTAACCCTCTAACTCGAGTGCCCCCCAGGCCTTTTATAGGGTGAACCTTACTTTAAAAAACAAAAACATATGTGTATAAAAAGTTAATAGAAATTTTTATTACCTTAAACGTTATTTTAATGGATAACCGTATTTGAAATAGACGCCCCGTTTACATTTTACAGTGTTACGTTTATATACGTCAGTGCATCCAAGAACTCTTAACCCCGTCAGAGAGCCCATTTTCTTTATTAACATTTCTCGAATGTGCAGGCTGATAAACGTAATGCACATCGTTTAATATAAAAGCGGGGCGTCTATTTCAAACACGGATATCCACTAAAATAACGTTAAGATATACATGTTCAGGTATAGGCTATTTGTAGATATAAACAGCAAGGGTTTCTACAGTGCCGGGAAGTTGCAGAGCTATGGATGCATTATGCGTTAACACCATAAATTCAAAATGCAAGGGAGGTAACTTATGTGATTTTTTAAAAAAGGTTTTTTAATTGTAGTATTTTAATTTATAATTTTATATATACAAGGCTTCCAGAATTTTAAGTTTTTGCATAATATTTCGACTAATATCTGTCTAAACTGTGAATGTCGACGTGACTATTCCTTTAAATGTTCGGAGATTGAACTATGATCATTCAAGTGAAATGTAAGCCTTCTCGACATACATTTCGTGAACTTGAAAGGATTAAAACAAAAATAGACATAATACGTCTAAATTATTTAACCAAATATGCTTGAATGAAAATATGCTGCATATATATATATATATATATATATATATATATAAAGTTAAAATAAATAAATATATATATAAAGTTAAAATAAATAAATATATATATATATATATATACACACACACACATTATGAAATGGACAAAGTCCGACAATTATTTTAAGACATTTTTATGTTTATACATTTTTTTTATAGATACAAATATTTAAGTAAATACTCTGTTTATAATAAACAGTATTAAACAACATTTACCGGTCTGAATGTCCGAGAAATTTTCATACAAAATATTCGTCCTCCGACAGGAATCGAACCTGTATCCTATACGGAATCGTCATTTAGCTTGACATGCTTCAACCGATTTGTCTACAGAGGAGCGTTCGGTTAGACAGGTCGAATTTACTGTCTTTAAACTTCAATCTTCCATAAATCTCTCACGTACATTCCTATCTGCTCAAAGCGTATTCAAATGTAAACAAATGACGTCACACATTATGAAATGGATAAAGTCCGACAATTATTTTTAAGACATTTTTGTGTTTATATATATATATATATATATATATATATATATATATATATGTAAGCAAATATATGGATATAGATCCGACAGTATGAAGAAAAATATACGTAAAAAACAAACAAAAATCCTAATATGCAATTATGCTGTTTTAATGTTAATATAATGTCAACGTCGGACGTTTCGGTCTAATAGACCATCTTCAGGACATATTCATAAAACATAATTAACATTAGACCATATTCAATTCAACATGTTCTAAAGATGGTCTATTAGACCGAAACGTCCGACGTTGACATTATTTTAACATTAAAACAGCATAATTGCATATTAGGATTTTTTTTTTTTTTTCCGTATATTTTTCTTCATATATATATATATATATATATATATATATATATATATATATATATCCGATAGGCTTTGAGTGAATGATATGTAAAGAACCAGTTAGTCAGGCAAGGCCGAATTGTACCTTTAAATGAAACCTCTCGTCATAGATCTCCCTAATTTTTTTATTAACCCGACACATTTTTATCACTTTAAACGATATTTGTAGTGGATACTCATACTTGAGTAGACGTTCCGTTTCTTTAATAAGATTTCTCGAACATTAAGGCCTGTAGACGAAAAAAAATAAATATATTGCTTAATAAAAAAAATTCTTTTAAACATTTTTTTATTTATAGTATTTTAAATTAATATTTTTTATATAACACTTCGCTTTTATATAACATTTTTTTTGCTATATTCGACTTTATCTATTTTGGGCCGCAATTCTCTTCCGTAAAGGGCTTCCTGAATTTTAACTTTTTGCTTATTATTATCTTGAAGCACTGAAGTATTTTCGACTAATATTTGTCTAAACCGTGAATTTTGACATGAGTGTTCCTTTAAATGTTCTGAGATTGTATTGTGATCCTTCAAGTGAAACGTAAGCCTCCTCGTCATTGTCGTTGTAAAACCAATTTACATATTAACATCTTTATCAGAGATACAATCTCCTAAAGGATATTTAAATTGTCTAAATCCATCATTTAAATCCGTCTAATCTGTGAGTGCATGAGTGTTCCTTTCAATACTGAGATATTGAACTATGCTCAGACGAATAAAATGTAAGCGTTTTTTGTTAGCATCGTCGTAGTAAAGTCAACTTAAGTATTGAAATTTTTATTAGAGATACAATCTCCTAAAGGGCATTTAAATTGATATACAATGTTAGCTTATTGGAAGATGCTAGTTGGCGGAGAGGAATTGTTTTGGACAATTAGGTTGGTTGTATTAAATTTAGTATAGTATATAATTTGATTTTTTACTTGGATCAGTGAAAAATATTTTGAATTTACGGTGTTAACGCATAACACATCCATAGATATGCAACCCTTGAAGATGGTCTCAGATGAGATTGAAAGTACTTGAGAAAAAAAATTATTTGAAAGAAAATTTTGTAATTTTTCTTAATCAAGTTTCTAAAACCACCAAGAAAGGATTAAAACTAAAATAAACAGACATAATACGTCGGAATTATTTAACTAAACATCCTTCAAAGAAAATATGCTACCTACCTATATATATATATATATATATATATATATATATATATATATATATATATATATATATATTACATGAATCATTCATACAAGAAGTAGATTAGTGAAGTTAATGATATAAATGGCGAAAAACATTTTAAAGTTACATTAAACTACGAATCACTCGATGAATGTTATGATCCTTGTTTTTAATAACTTCAAGTTGTGTAAGGTCTTTTTATAATCTGCTAGTACTTTTGGCTGTACATACAGCCATCCTCGGGCATGCAAATTATTTTGTTTTTAGTAGGTCCAGGTAATAGCGGACACGAAAAATTAAATGCGAATCGAAATATGTTTTTTTTTTTTTTTTTAGAAAAATTCAACCTTGGCGTTGCGACTGGACGCTTTATAAGTTCTTATCCGTTAAGATACAGGAAAAATGATGTAAAAGAGTTCAACTTTTGTAAATGACAATCCATGTTGCATGGAAACGGCTTCAGTATTCTTCTTGCACGTACAGTGACTGCTCAGAATGTTGTCGATCACGACTCTCCACAAATTCCTCTCTTTTGTCGCTGTTAATTATTTTTGTCTTTTCTAATCTCTCCTAAAATAATTTCCGCGAGTCATCTGGTCAAAGACACTAGCGAGGTTAGGCACTGTTTTCCGCTCTTTCTAATTTTAATCTTCATACATATATATATATATATATATTAGTTTGGTGCAAAAATAATGACGTAATAATGTCGTTTTTGACGTTAAAATTACGTCAAAAAACGACATTATTACGTCATTATTTTTGCACCAACCTAATATATATATATATATATATATATATATATATATATATATATATATCCGTTAAATTCACTTACGTGCTTTGGGAAAGGTATTAATCCTCTGGTTCTCCCCCTGCCCAGATATGGGTAAATAGCAGGACAGACCATGTTCTATAGCCTTGGATGGCAACTGGTCTACCACAAAAAGAAGTGGCAATCTACTGCGGAAAAAAATCTGTCTCGTCAGTCATGTATCAAAAGATACATGATTGCCTAAGCGTTTATCACGCATGATACATAACTAACATATATATATATATATATATATATATATATATATATTCAAATGTAAAAGAACGAAGAGTAAGATTTCAGCGTTTATTTATTAAGTAGTTTTACGTTAGAACATGCACAATACCCACTACAAAACTGTGCATCTTGTTTCAACGTTAAATTTTTTTTAACGTTTCATCAGGTGGGAAATCCCAATGTTTTGTAGTAGATATATGCATGTCCCAATGTAACACTGCATAATATATATATATATATATATATATATATATATATATATATATATATATATGTGTGTGTGTGTGTGTGTGTGTGAAAAATATATAGAAAATAGGAAAGAACTCGTTAGGTAAATAATCCAAAGTTCTTTAGTATTTTTATTCTTATTTTTACAAAATACTGCTCGATACAAAAGTAGAGCATGAGTTAACGTTTTTCCCGACATCATCAAATTTTTTCATTGAATAATTAGCGTAAAAACAAACAATAAAATAATTTTTTAAATCCATATTCCTAATAAATAGTTTAAATGCCCTACAAAAAAAAGATAACCCTTTATGAAGTCGTCAAAAATTACGACAGTTTTTTATATACACAAAACCCTTTCAGAAAAAAAAATAAAAAATAAATCTCCATAGACACGTAAACCAGACTAGACGAAATCGTCTTCCGTTTTAAATTTAGCCACCCCAACCTTACCCTGACTTGACATCTGTGAATGTAACTCTATACTGATACAAATTATTAACACCTTACACCCCTTTTTATTTAAACAATTGCTCTGGCCGTTACCATAGAAATTTTGATTTCAATAATGAATATGCTATTAAAACACGTAAATTTCAGAAATAAGTTATTCCAAAAAAAAAATTTCGCTTGAAGATGGAACAGAGCTTACTTTAATTCAATTTAATTCAAATAATTATATTGAAGTTTTCGGCTCTTGTTTTGAAACATGAGAACTCTTATGCAGCGTGTTGGAATCATATTTTTAAATAATTATATATATATATATATATATATATATATATATATATATATATATATATTGAACAATAAAAAATTAAAATCTTCAGACACACTGGGTTGTAGATTAATATTCTTTCGTTTTTTTTATTATTTTTTCATTTAGATTCCTCGACTAGTTTCGGCCAAAATGGCCATTATCAGGAGAAGAAATATTTCTGCTTGCTGGTAGCAGTGACTACAGAAATGAATGTCTTCATGGAGAAAATGAACATTTGTCTGTAGTTTTCATTTGGTTTTTATTTTTTTATCTTTTTAACATGAATCTTTTAACATTCCTTGTGTTGGTATATATATATATATATATATATATATATATATATATATATATATATATATATATAGGGACATTTTAGGGGTTAAGTATTTATTAATTCCATGTCCAAAGTGTCGTGGATATGACGATAAACTGCATCCGCGTCCTCGGTAAGACAATAAACCACGTCCAACAGCAAAGCCTCTGATCAGGAGGTTTTGAGGAGCGTGAAACCACCTCTTAATTGCTGGTGTTCCCAGGTCCATTCTGACCCATGGTGGTAGCATCTGTCAGGGTCCCAGCTATGAGCAAATAGTTAACCCCGAAACTGGGGTAAAAAGCATTAGGAAAGTGTAAAAATAGGTTTTAATACCAGAAATTCTTTGTAAAAAATTAATACCAGAAATAAATTTTTGAAGGAGAAAAACTATTACCAGCTATACGTTTTTGAAAAAAAAAAATATTACCAGTAATGCATTTTTTGAAATAATATTACCAGCTATACATTTTTGACGAAAAAAATATTCCTAGAAATAGATTTTTGATAAAACAAAAATATTACCAGGAAACAAAAGTTGTCGGCATTAAATAACCCATTGAGGATGATATGCCGTCAAACAAAACAAACTAAACAAGCCATATTTAAAATATTTGCGTTTTATCATGTGAGCAAAAGGTAGCAACTTTTTCCTCGGTCTACATGCCCTGTTCCTTCATGGCGCTAGATATCATGAGATAAGAAGATGGTAGAACAAGACCACAACAACGCGAAGGGGTCGTAAAAGCGTAATAATTGATTAGTGTCGCAAGTGAAAACAAATAGCAGAGAGTCAAGTTCTTCCACATCCGGATTGGTCAGGCCATATATAGAGAGTGAAAGCGCGCCTGTTACGATTACAATATTTTTGGTATGACCAATCTTTCTACAGTTATTCCTAGAGACGAAGGAATGGCTCGTTGACCTGTTATCTCGAAGTGTCAAGCGTGTATTAAATTGCTTCCGATTGCCCTTGTGCTTAGCTAAACGGCCATTTTCTTTCTTTTTTTTTTTTTTTCGCCTCGTGTTGTCAACAAGAAAAAAATGCACAACACGCCATACGAATCGCCCACGTCCTGAACTAGCGCAAGAAGGAGAATAATTTAGCCTAAGAGGTTTTCTTATTTGTCTCGGGTTGTTTGAAAAACAAATCCCCAGACCTTGTTTAGAACTCATATATACTTCTTTTATGTCCCGTGTCTCTTCAGAACGTAAGCGATCATGGCTCTCCACTTCTTCCTATCCCTTGTAGCACTCAATAAGTTTTTTTTTTTTTTTGCTACTTCCCCGAGGCCATGTCCCGTCATCCACTTGAGTAAGTCTGCTAAGTATGTCATTGCTTTTCCTCGTCTCTCTTTCTCTGTATCCGCCCTGTGAGTATCAGATTTCTCAAGCCTTCCTTTCCGTATCCCAGATCCGAATCGCCCAAGTCCTGAATTGATGCGACAAGTAGAAGGAGAATAATTTAGCCTAAACTCTTTCTTTATTTGTCTCGGGTTGTTTGAAAAGCAAATCCCCAGACCTCGAGTGAAACTCATATATACTTCTTTTATGCACCGTGTCTCTTCAGAACGTAAGCGATCATGGCTCTCCACTTCTTCCTATCCCTTGTAACACTCAGTATGTTTTTTTTTGTTTTTTTGGTACTTTCCCCAGGTCATGTTCCGTTATCCACTTAATCAAGTCCGCGAGGTATGCCATTGCATTTCCTTGTCTCTCTTTCTCTTTATCCGCCCTGTTAGTATCAGATTTCTCAAGCCTTCTTTTTTCATTACGTGTCCCAGAAATTTAAGCTGTCGTTATCGACTTGCCTTCTTGATTTCTCTTCTTTTATTGTTTGCCCTCTTTAATGATGTTTTTTTCTTTTCATTATTCTATCAATCTCAGTATCTTTCATGTCTTAGTGGCTTTATTACCTTTCATCTTTAAAAATTTAAATGCAATGTCAATCGTTATCTTGTTTTCTTAATTCTTGTTCTTTTATTGTCCTCTCTCCTTAATAGTAGTTTTTCTCATATTCTCTGACACTTAGTAACCCCTTGCGTCCTAGTGGCTTTATTGCCTTTGATCTTCAAAAATTTAAATGCAATGTCAATCGTTATCTTCTGTTTTCTTAATACTTGTTCTTTTATTGTCCTCTCTCCTTAATAGTAGTCTTTCTCATATTCTCTAACATTCAGTAACCCCTTCTGTCCTAGTGGCTTTATTGCCTTTGATCTTCAAAAATTTAAATGCAATGTCAATCGTTATCTTCTGTTTTCTTAATACTTGTTCTGTTATTGTCCTCTCTCCTTAATAGTAGTCTTTCTCATATTCTCTAACATTCAGTAACCCCTTCTGTCCTAGTGGCTTTATTGCCTTTGATCTTCAAAAATTTAAATGCAATGTCAATCATTATATTCTGTTTTCTTAATTCTTGTTCTTTTATTGTCCTCTCTCCTTAATAGTAGTTTTCCTTTTTTTTTATTCTTCCAGACACACTAAACTTTGTGTCTTAGTGGTCGTACTGCCTTGTATGGGGTGACATGATTATAAATAATAGTAATCCATATAAACAGGGGACAACCATCTGTATTTTCGTATTTATCTGCAAATATTTATCCATTCGTATTTTATTGTGAAGAAGAAAGTTTACTTTATCGAAGAAACTCCCAAGGGGTTACTTCCCCGGACGCTACATCTTAATCTATTCTAGTAAAGTGTCAACTGTTACCACTCATACGTATCCGCATAATTTTCACTTACTTTCTCCTTCTTCTTCTGACATTCATAAAACGTCATTTAGTAAAACTCTACCTGGAGTGGCTCTTGGGTCTTGCACGGTTAAAAGATGAAATACAAAAAAAAAAATAAGAAGACCCGATGAAACTCTGGACAAATATTTAATACCATTTATTAAGAAAATCAAAATTTAAAAAGCCATGTATTGCTTTTACGTTTAAAAAACTGAGAGCGTTAAATAAGATATTCGCCCGTCGAAGTTCATGAAGTTTCACGAAATATACCACCGTGGTAAAGTTACCCTGATATTTTGTTGCCGTAGAGACAAGCCTAAACCTCCAGGCGTAAACATTAGGAGACGCCTATCGTGTCAGGGTTTCTGAAAAATGAACTCTACCTGCATGCACGACTGACGTTTGCATAGATAGGCATCTAGAACCAGTTAAGCAAGAAAATAAATGAAAAAATAGGACGAGGGTAAAACAACACAGACCGCTTCAGAAAATAAAAATCGGGGAAGCAAGTTCAGATACTGAATTTAAATTCAAGATATATATATATATATATATATATATATATATATATATATTATCTGGGACTGAAATATTAGGTTGGTCCAAAAATAATGTCGGTTTTTGACGTTAAAAATAACGTCAAAAACCGACATTATTTTTGCACTAACCTAATACAATGATTCCCAAGGGTCGTGACACGATATCCTATTAAGTGTGGCGCAAATATATGATTTGATTCGAAACCCCCTCAGAAATGTCCCTACTAATATTGTATTTCAGTTATATGAAGAAGAAGAATTGGCCATCATTTCTAGTGATCGAGGGCTCAAAATAAAACATTTGATGGTACCCTATTTAGATTATTCGGACTATTGTCCTCATCTTTGTCGCCATATTTATTACAACGTTTCAGCCCTTCAGTATCTGTCTATATTTCTGAGATGAGGTATTATGTAAACTATTTACATTATTCGGACTATTGTCCTCATCTTCGTCGCCATATTTATCACAACGTTTCGGCCGTTATACGCTCCGGCCTTCTTCAGGTGGTTGGAATGTCGAACTGAACCCCTTTATTTCGATCCCTGGGGTAGACTGTTCTAGTTCCACGTGCCATGTTTGATGGATGTCAGTTATCAGTTATCTCCTGTTAATTCCCCTCTGAAAGTTCTTCACTGCCTTAACTAGGCATTGAACTCACACTCTTTGTGTCCTGTCACTGGATCTAACCAAGGCGTTGGATTAATCTTTTCAAAAACTAAAGACGAACCTAAACGAATTAAACCCATGACGACGTACAAAAGGTATATACCACATTTGCTAAAAAGGCTTTATCAGTTTTATTGCAATTTTCTACTTATTTAGGGTTGAGAAGCTTAATTCATATAAACCCTAAATATCAAAGAAGCGAGAAATATCCGCTTAACTGAAGAAGAAATGTGGATCTGTGATACTGGGATCTCACCTATCAAACAAAAAGGGGAAAGAAAGAAAGAAGGAAGAGGAAAGAGTCTTCTGATTAGATGATAATTGTTGAAATTAGTATGAAGATGCATTGAAATGATTCCCTATTATGGTTAGACATTTTAAAGTACTTAACGAAAACATCGACTATTATTTTCAGCCATTAAACACAGAAAAGTATGATTGAATTCAAAATCCCTTCATAAATGTCCCTTCCAATATTGGATTTCAGTTATGTGAAGAAGAAGAATTGACAACCATTTCAGGTGAACGAGGGCTCAAAATAAACAATTCGACGGTATCCACTGGTATATTTTCGATTTAAATACAAAAGGAATATCGGACATTAGCTAAAAAGGCTTTATCAGTTTTATTGCAATTTTCTATTTCTTATTTATATGAATAAGGCAATGTTTAAATGTCAAGATAAAGTAAAAAGAAGCGGGAGCAAGATCTAAAAGGTCAACCAATCTAACAGTGATCTCATCTCACACTTGCTCCATATGTGGCCTCCTTTGTAAATCACTAGCGGGTCTTAAATGCCACTTAAGATTATCGCACAAACTTTCATAACTGAATTAATAAGATGGCAGATCCTCATACGTCGAAACCGATGGGAGAGTCCATTATTATATATATATATATATATATATATATATATATATATATATATATATATATATATATATATATTTCAATTAAAAGGTGCAAATATAATTTATAAATTCATGAGTCATTCATACAAAAAAACAAATATAGAGGTTAATGATTTAAAAATATTGTTTGCGACGAAGTATTCTCACCATTTAAATCATTAACCTCTATATTTTTTTTTTGTATGAATGATTCATGAATTTATATATATATATATATATATATATATATATATATATATATCTTTTCAAAAATTAAAGACAGGGACTTAAAGGAATTGAACACATGACGACGTACAAAAGGAATATGCCAGATTAGCTAAAAAGGCTTTATCAGTTTTATTGCAATTTTCTACTTATTTAGGGTTGAGAAGCTTAATTCATATAAACCCTAAATATTAAAGAAGCGAGAAATATCCGGCTATTATTTTCTGCCATTAAACACAGAAAATTATGATTAAATTTGAATTCCCTTCATAAATGTCCCTTCAAATAATGGACTTCAGTTAGATGAAGAAGAATTGACCATCATTTCTAGTGATCGAGGGCTCAAAATAAAACATTCGACGGTAGTCATTTATATCTTTGAAATATCAGTAGAAAAACAATAAACCACATTTCTTATTTATCCGAATTTGGCTTCTCAACGTTAAATAACATCAAACATAAGAATTGAGAAAGGTTACACCCAACTGAACAAGAAATGAGGGTCTGCTTATCGCACATTCTATAAAACATTGAAGAAATCACGAAAAAAAGAAAAGAAAGAGGTTTCACAGCGGCGAAAATCGTTGAAGAGAAACATTGAAAGTTCATATTTGGGGTGTATTTTTTTTTAAATCTATGGTTTTATTTCATGACATTTAAAAATTTTGCTAAGTGTACCGTGAAATTTTCATTTGACCCTAGGAGTGCCGTTGCTTAAATAGGTTGAGAAAAACATTGGGCTAATAAAATGAATTTTTTTTTAAGATTATTATTATCTACAGCAAACGTTTTGATTTTCAATACACAATTTTATATAATTTCTTTTTGCTTTTCATTCTGATTAAAAAAGCAAGCAAAGCAATAAAGCCACTAGGATGCAAAGGGTTACTGAATGTTATAAAATATGAGAAAAACTACTATTAAGGAGAGAGGACAATAAAAGAACAAGAATTAAGAAGACAGAAGATAACGATTGACATTGCATTTAAATATTTGAAGATCAAAGTCAATAAAGCCACTAAGACGCAAAGGGTTACTGAGTGTTAGAGAATATGAGAAAAACCACTATTAAGGAAAGAAGACAATCAAAGAAGAAGAATTAAGAAGACAGAAGATAACGATTGACATTGCATTTAAATGCTTGAATATCGAAGTTGACTGGCAAACCAAGAAGCCAGAAGAGAGTTTCACAAACAAGAATTGCGAGAGTAGAATCTGTTAGCATAGAACTTACGGTTAGATCAATAATTTCATCTGTAAAATGATGAGACCTTACCGCCAATCTAGTACTGCAATGTCCTATCATTTAGTTGCTCTTATTAAGGTTTCTTTTTTGCTATTTTTCCTAATCCCTGTTCGTTCAAGCCTTTACACAAACTCGTTCTCCTTCTTCTATATGCCGTCTCTCTTCAGGAAGTGGGTGATCATGACTCTCCACAACTTCCTGTCCTTTGTAGCTCTTATTCAAGTTTTGTCTTTTTGCGATCTCTCCTAATCGCTGTTAGGCCAAGCCTTTACACATACTCGTTCTCCTTCTTCTATGTGCCGTCTCTCTTCAGGAGGTGGGTGATCATGACTCTCCACAACTTCCTGTCCTTTTTTGGCTCTTATTAAAGTTTTGTCTTTTTGCTATCTCTCCTAATCTCTGTTCGGTCAAGCCTTTACACAAACTAGTTCTTCTTCTTCTATTTGCCGTCTCTCTTCACGAGGTGGGTGATCATGACTCTCCACAACTTCCTATCCTTTGTAGCTTTTATTAAAGTTTTGTCTTTTTGCTATCTCTCCTAATCTCTGTTCGGTCAAGCCTTTACACAAACTCGTTAGGTAAGTTATTCACTCCTTTCTCTTCTTGACTTCAGAGACTGTGTTTGTCAAATTTTCTAAATCCTCTTTCCTCATAAAGTGCCCTAGAATTTTCGACTGTTTCTCTCTGATGTTAGATATAAGTGACCTTTGTGTTTCGTCATTGTTAACATATTCAGATTTCAGATTTTAGTTGTTTCCTTCTCATTGTAAGTATACGTGTCGTTTTTTCATTTCTCATTCTCAGTTTATGGTATTCTCAACATCTTTCTGTAGAACCATATATATGTTGTTGCAATTCTTTTCTTCATCTGCAAGGAGATTATCCAACATTCACTGAAAATATAAGAAAACTGAAATTATATAACAGTTCAGTATATTTTTCTTTGTTTCTAACGAAATTTTCCTGTTTCTTCATAGTTTGCTTGGTGTTTAGAAAGCATCTTTTGCTATACCATTGCGCCTTCAGATTTCAGTGTCGCGTGTTTCATCCTCAGGAAAATCACCCCAGAAAGTTAAATAATTGCACATGTTTGATTTTGGTTTCTCTAATTTGTAGTTTGCATGTCGGCTGTTTCTTTTGCTAACCTATCATGTATTCTTGCAATTGAGGCTTATTCCTTTCTTCTCGCTTTCATTCACTGCTTTCTGAAGGAGTTTTTGTTTTGTTAGAAACTAGAAATTTATAATATACCGCTGTTTCCAAACCAAAATAAAAATATAGCAACTGTTGCTTCAAGTCTGTTCTTCGTCTTTGAGGAGATTGTCCGCCATTCACTACCATATAGGAGGACAGATATCACCTAACAGTTCAGTACTCTTTTCTTTGTTTCTCTTGCTTCAAGTCTCTTCTTCATCTTTGAGGAGATTGTCCAGCATTTACTGGCATATAGGGGGACAGATATCACGTAACAGTTCAGTACTCTTTTCTTTGTTTCTCTTGCTTCAAGTCTCCATCATCTTTGAGGAGATTGTCCAGCATTTACTGGCATATAGGGGGACAGATATCACGTAACAGTTCAGTACTCTTTTTGTTTCTCTTGCTTCAAGTCTCTTCTTCATCTTTTGGGAGATTGTCCAGCATTTACTGGCATATGCGAGGACAGATATCACGTAACAGTTCAGCACACTTTTCTTTGTTTCTCTTGCTTCAATGTTCTTCTTCATCTTTGAGGAGATTGTCCAGCATTCACTGCCATATAGGAGGACAGATATCACGTAACAGTTCAGTACTCTTTTCTTTGTTTCTCTTGCTTCAATGTTCTTCTTCATCTTTGAGGAGATTGTCCAGCATTCACTGCCATATAGGAGGACAGATATCACGTAACAGTTCAGTACTCTTTTCTTTGTTTCTCTTGCTTCAATGTTCTTCTTCATCTTTGAGGAGATTGTCCAGCATTCACTGCCATATAGGAGGACAGATATCACGTAACAGTTCAGTACTCTTTTCTTTGTTTCTCTTGCTTCAAGGTTCTTCTTCATCTTTGAGGAGATTGTCTAGCATTCACTGCCATATAGGAGGACAGATATCACGTAACAGTTCAGTAATCTTTTCTTTGTTTCTCTTGCTTCAAGGTTCTTCTTCATCTTTGAGGAGATTGTCCAGCATTCACTGCCATATAGGAGGACAGATATCACGTAACAGTTCAGTACTCTTTTCTTTGTTTCTCTTGCTTCAAGTCTCTTCTTCATCTTTGAGGAGATTGTCCAGCATTCACTGCCATATAGGAGGACAGATATCACGTAACAGTTCAGTACTCTTTTCTTTGTTTCTCTTGCTTCAAGTCTCTTCTTCATCTTTGAGGAGATTGTCCAGCATTCACTGCCATATAGGAGGACAGATATCACGTAACAGTTCAGTACTCTTTTCTTTGTTTCTCTTGCTTCAAGGTTCTTCTTCATCTTTGAGGAGATTGTCCAGCATTCACTGCCATATAGGAGGACAAATATCACGTAACAGTTCAGTACTCTTTTCTTTGCTTCTATTGCTTCAAGTCTCTTCTTCATCTTTGGGGAAATTGTTTTTGATCATATGTGCTCGAAGCGTATCTTAGCGTAAATAAATGACATCGTGTATTATGAAATGGATTAAGTCCGACAATTATTTTAATATATTTTCTGTTTATAAGTTCTTTTTATAGATGCAAATATTAAAATAAATGCACTGTTTTTAATAAATAGTATTAATATTTACCCTCCTGGATGTTCGAGAAATTATAAATTATTATAGCCAGAGCATTTACTTAAGTATTTGTATCTATAAAAAATAACATGGCCCAGTGGATAAAGACGTTGGTTAGATCCAGTGATTAGACCCAAAGAGTTGTGAGTTCAATACCAGGCCACAGCAGTGGTGAGCCAAAACTTGCCGAGTTGAGCTAAAGGGGAATAACTGAGGCATCCGGAAGAGGCATGGCATGTGGAACTAGAACAATATATCACGGTGAACGAAATAAAAATTAAAAATTCCAATCGCCTGAACGGCCGAAGCGTTTTTGAATATGGCAATGAAGATGAGGATAACAGTCCGAATAATGTAAATAATTCAAGTAATCATAATACCTTATCTCAGAAATATAGACAGATATATAGGGAGACATAGACATAAAGGCCGGAGCGTACAACGGCCCAAATCTTGTGAATATGGCAATGAAGATGAGGATAACAGTCCGAATAATGTAAATAATGTAAGTAATAAAAATTGTCTATATTTCTGAGATGAGCTATTATGTACACTATTTAACGATACATTGCACAGTGGATAAAGGCATTGGTTAGATCCAGTGATAAGACCCAAAGAATGTGAGTTCAATACCCAGTTAAGGCAGTGGAGAACTTGGAGAGGGGAATTAACAGGAGATAACTGACATCCATTAAATATGGCACGTAGAACTAGAACAGTCTACCCCAGTGAGCGAAATAAAGGGTTAAGTTCGACATTCCAACCACCTGAAGAAGGCCGGCGCGTACAACGGCCGAAACGTTGTAATAAATATGGCAACAAAGATGAGGACAATAATTCGAATAATGTAAATACAAATCAACCATTCGCCCTTGCATGGAGTATTGCTGCCATATATGATCTGCAGCCCCTTCTGTTTGCCTCAATGTCCTTGATAAAATGCAGAGACGGATATGCAATATAATTGGCCCTGATCTGGCATCTCGTCTGCAGTTGCTCTCTCACAGACGTGCCGTTGCCTCCCTCTGTCTTTTTCACGGTAACTGCTCCGATGAGCTGCTTTCACTGGTTCCCAGACTTCATGAATTTAAGCGTTCAACTGGACTGGCATCTCGCTCTCACCCTTTCACTGTCGAAACTGTTAAATGTAGCCGTCTCTTCTACTCCAATAGCTTCATGTCTCGCACTTCTCGACTGTGGAACTCCCTTCTCTTTTCTTGTTTCCCTGATAGCTAAAATCTACAACTATTCAAATGTAATGTCAATCGACGTCTCCAGATGCCCTGATCTATCCCCTATCCTTCTCTTCATCCTTTCCTCTGTCACTCCTCTTTGCTCCCGGTCCAAATCTCTGTAACCCCTTGCGTGCTAGTGGCTTCCCACCTTGCTTGGGGTGAAAGGCTTAAAAAAATAGCGATTAAAAATTGTTTATTGAAAATCATGCTAAAACTACAGGACATATTACATCATAATATATTAGGTTGGTGCAAAAATAATGACGTAATAATGTCGTTTTTTGACGTTAAAAATACGTCAAAAAACGACATTATTACGTCATTATTTTTGCACCAATCTAATAGCAAAATTGTTCAATATATAAAAAGTGAAGTGTGTGTGTTGGAGGGAAGGAGATAGAGAGAGTGTAAATTTGAATGAAAATCTGACGGAATTAGGCATAGAATAAAAATCAATAAGAAAATCGATCACTAATAAAGGAAATATCTCAAGTTAAAAATAATCTTGAGATATTTCATTATCACTGAGGGATTTTCTTATTTATAAATCCGAAAGATTTTTATTACTTAAACGTTTATTTAGTGGATACTCATATTTGAGTAGACGCCCCGTTTATTTATTAAACAGTATATTTATTTATTTTCGCTTACCGGCTTAAATATTCGGTAAATCTTATTAAATAAAAATTTGGAAATCGTATCTTTTTCTTTAATAAGGTGTCTATATACAATCTGTAAAGCTTCAGTAAATTATAAGTTTTAGGTTTTCACGGATCACCGGAATTAAATTCCAACGCTATGATTTTGAAACTAAACTTAACCTTTCGACTCATTTCCTCAAAAAAATGGTATCGATTTAGAAATGAATATTATCCTATCAGACCACAACTTACAAATCGAGTACAATACGAAGATTCCAGAATCGGCCTGTCATAAATTAAGCTTACAAATTAAGTCGGTTATTCCAGATTATGTTGTTAGAACATAATTAATAAAAATAAATAAATAAATAAAAGTGTAGATAACACCGTAAAACTACTGGGTACAAATTATAAGACAAAATGATTTAAATTTGCTTTGTTTATTGAAAATCACACTAAAACTATTGCACTGTATAACAAAACATCATTATATAACTAAATTGTTTAGTGTTAGGTTGGTGCAAAAATAATGATGTAATAATGTCGTTTTTTGACGTTAAAAAATACGTCAAAAAACGACATTATTACGTCATTATTTTTGCACCAACCTAATATAACTTCCACTTTGAAGTAAATGAAGGTCTTATTTGATGGCACAAGAATTTAGTAATAATGTGCTTGTGCCAAGAAGCTTGTCTATATACAATTTATAAAGCTTTAATAAATGATAAATTTTATAAGGCTGTTCTATAAGACTTTCGCTGAATTAAATTCCAACGCTGCGATTTTGAACCTGAATTTAAAAATGAAACGCATTTCGTCAAAAAACAGTAACGATTTAGAAAATAATATTTTGTGGCATTACTTATCACGTCCGACGCCGACAGGAAAATTAAGTGCAGTGACACGGTTCCAAAATCGACCTGTTCTAATATGCAGTTATTATGAATAAAGATAATTTGGATTAGTCCTCGTATGTTGAAAGCGTTCAATATCGACTGGCCAATAATTTCATTCTTAAAGAAATACTGATTTGTATGAAAAAAAAAAAAAAAAAAAAAATCCCGACACAATTTCGATAGACTTGATGAGGGGCGGTTTATTTATGATAACCAATTGTTGACTCATACTGAGCCACGGTTTAGACATATTTATACTGAAATATTATCATTGAAATTCAAATAAAGATAACACGTAATCACCATTTGCCAATTTGGTGGGATTGGCTGATACAATTGAGCGCCTATTAAGAAAGTAGACGAGCGTAGAAGACACGAAGTGCGTTAGAATGCGTCGAATTAATGAGGCTTTTTTTAAATAATAGTGAACATGTTTCAACTTAAATAGATTAAAAATATTTTGTGAGGTATGCAAGCGATTTCAATAAAAATACAATTCGCAATTTCCGTTTCTCAGGGTTTAACGATATCAATTTGCGTCAGTGCATATATGCAGTTCAACAGATACAGGCAAGACTATCTATCTATCTATCTATCTATCTATCTATCTATCTATCTATTATACTCTATTCACATCTATCTATCTATCTATCTATTATACTCTATTCACATTTTTCTATCTATCTATCTATCTATCTATTATACTCTATTCACATCTATCTATCTATCTATCTATTATACTCTATTCACATTTATCTATCTATCTATCTATCTATTATACTCTATTCACATCTATCTATCTATCTATCTATCTATCTATCTATCTATTATACTCTATTCACATCTATCTATCTATCTATCTATCTATTATACTCTATTCACATCTATCTATCTATCTATCTATTATACTCTATTCACATCTATCTATCTATCTATCTATTATACTCTATTCACATCTATCTATCTATCTATCTATTATACTCTATTCACATCTATCTATCTATCTATCTATCTATCTATCTATCTATTATACTCTATTCACATCTATCTATCTATCTATCTATCTATCTATCTATCTATCTATTATACTCTATTCACATCTATCTATCTATCTATCTATCTATCTATTATACTCTATTCACGTCTATCTATCTATCTATCTATCTATTATACTCTATCCACATCTATCTATCTATCTATCTATCTATCTATCTATCTATCTATCTATTATACTCTATTCACATCTATCTATCTATCTATCTATCTATCTATCTATCTATCTATCTATCTATCTATCTATTATACTCTATTCACATCTATCTATCTATCTATCTATCTATCTATCTATCTATCTATCTATCTATCTATCTATTATACTCTATTCACATCTATCTATCTATCTATCTATCTATCTATCTATTATACTCTATTCACGTCTATCTATCTATCTATCTATCTATTATACTCTATCCACATCTATCTATCTATCTATCTATCTATCTATCTATCTATCTATCTATCTATTATACTCTATTCACATCTATCTATCTATCTATCTATCTATCTATCTATCTATTATACTCTATTCACATCTATCTATCTATCTATCTATCTATCTATCTATCTATCTATCTATCTATCTATCTATCTATACTCTGTTCACATCTATCTATCTATCTATCTATCTATCTATCTATTATACTCTATTCACATCTATCTATCTATCTATCTATCTATCTATCTATCTATTATACTCTATTCACATCTATCTATCTATCTATCTATCTATCTATCTATTATACTCTGTTCACATCTATCTATCTATCTATCTATTATACTCTATTCACATCTATCTATCTATCTATCTATCTATTATACTGTATTCACATCTATCTATCTATCTATCTATCTATCTATCTATCTACAGCTGTACCTATTTACGGAAGTATATTGTCAAGTGTTTTTTCTTGAAAATTTGAAGGATATCCATATATATATATATATATATATATATATATATATATATCTTTCTCTTTTCTGTCTCTCTCTCTAGTTAACTTTTTTTTAACTATCTTAATATATTTCGACCTATAAAAACAAATTTTTGTATGCCTGTATATTTATTTTGATATATTCAATATATGTTCGTATCTGTCTATTTTGTCCCTATTTATCTAAATTTCTTCCTATGTGCGTAATTATAAAATCTTTTTCATCTGTCATTTCTTCAACGGTGAAACGAAATCAAAAATGTCTCGCTAGAATAATTACGATTGAGTAGAGAGTTCGCTCCTCACTGGGCGCCCCCTACTTTCGGCCTTGTGCCACATCTAAGCTACGTTTGGAAAATCAGTAAGTGAATCCGCCGTTGTGATTCTTCGATAATCTCTCCTCAAATCGCGCCTACCTTTTGTTTGTGGAAGGCAGTCATCAAATATTAACCCAAGGCGGATACGAGAATAAATTCTAAGTATCCGGTGTGTGTACCATTTTTCAAAATAGTTGTCGCTTATCATGAATACAATCTTTTTTTTTTTTCGTGGGGGGGTGCAAAACGGAGGCATGATTATTGTTGTAGGCTCTGCATTTCTTACAATATAATCTCAGAGGGAGGGAAAATGGAGTGATTAATACTGATAGATAGATAGATAGATAGATAGATAGATAGATAGATGTGAACAGAGTAACATAGATAGATAGATAGATAGATAGATAGATAGATAGATAGATAGATAGATGTGAACAGAGTAACATAGATAGATAGATAGATAGATGTGAACAGAGTAACATAGATAGATAGATAGATGTGAACAGAGTAACATATATATATATATATATATATATATATATATATATATATATATATATATATATTGGGAGTTGTTGGAAAGTAAATTAACCCCACAAGTAAAATGGAGAATCGTCTCGAGAGCTAGAACTCCGTTAAACTTCAGAGACCGATGTAATTTGTGCATTAAAGAAAAAATCCTAATAATAAAGCATAAGGATCCGGAAATATTACTGAACAAACATAACGAGTTCATTTTTAAATGCAGACATAAAACCACCTCAATTTAACTAAATATGTTTAGAAACAACTATATAAAAAGGGAAAATATTAATTTTGTTTTTGAAATGAATGTATGAACACATGGATACTATACTTGTTAGTATGTACTCTAAAAAGTAGATGAACTTAGACATTTGTATGTGAATTTATATATATATGTATGAACATTTTGGATAAGGGTGCTTATATGAATATATTTACTTGTATAAATTGTTGGCACATGTGTATAGAGGTATGTGTGTGTATATATGTATATATATACATATGTGTGAGTATGAATATGTAAGTATGGGGTATGTTTAGGTACTAGCGTTGTTTTTGTGCTAGGTATCGTTATATATATATATGTATATATGTGTTTTGCATATGTGTAGGTGTATGTATATAAATATATATTTGTGCATATGTGTAGATGTATGCGTATATGTATGTATATATATATATATATATATATATATATATATTTGTATATGTGTAGTATTTTGAATATAAAATTACTTGTAATCTGCATATGTATATAGATGTAAATATCTTAGAATTAATATTTGTAATATATCTGTGAATAGATGTATAACATTGTAATATAAATACATATCCATGTGTGGATAGTTATGTGTAGAATCCTTTTCATATGCTTTTTTATGTATATAATCGTGTGTATATGTAGGTATATGTATATATGTGTGTATATGTGTGTATATATATGGATGTATATGTATATAAGGGTGTGTGTATGTATATGGGTATATATATATATATACATATATATGTATATATATATATATATATATATATATATATATATATATATATATATATATATATAGATAGATAGATAGATAGATATATGTGTATATATGTGTATTTGTGTATTTTCAAATGGAAGGACATGGGTCATTCTAATGGTGTTTTAAAATTATACTTTTTAATATTTAATATCACTTTCTCTTTTAATGTTCTATAATTAGAATTATGAGAATGTATATTTATCTTCTGGAGGGAGTTTCATTTTAAAATTGTTAACTTGATTTAAATTTAAATATACAACTCTTTAACTATTAATAGTAATAATAATATTAACGAAATTCCTTTAATAATGAAGCACTTCAGAAGTCACCTAAAGTTAAACTTTAACTATGAAATCAAACTAAAATCTAAATAAATTTCAAATATTAAAATATAGGTAATGATTGATAAATGTATGTATATATAATTTATGTATGAAGATAGATGAACATTTGTGTATATTGTTACACGTGTGTCTATGTGTGTATATATGTTTGTGAGATATATATAAGAAGAAAACAAAATCTTTAATATTACCCTCAAATATTATTCAATAATGAAACCTAAACCTTAAGTAAGTTTACCCATATAATATATTAAGAAAAATTGCATTCATAAATTAGATTAAAAGTAAAACTAATAAAGATATTACCGAAAACTTTTTGTACAATATTAAGGAAGTACAATTGGTCGGGTAAATAAACTATTATAATTTGAAATATTTCTTTAATATGTTCTCTATAAATGTGCAAATAAAAATAGTAGTTAACTTATATTAAGTCCCTAAACTATTTACTTAAAAAATTAAATATTTAAACTGATGACAATCATCAATCTTTTTTTTTCTTTTTTTTTTAGACATCTAAATTTCTATCAAGCATTGAAATCTATCCTTTACTTAAATTTGTTAAAACACAATTACAACCTCTTTCGATTTACTTCCCTCTCCCCCTCTCTCCTTGCCGTAACACTCATTTGTATATATCTGTATTACTGTCTTCTGTCTTCTCGTCTCTTTTCCATTTTTCCTTTTCTTTTCTCCCTACCCCCCTCCCACTTCTATATATCATTTCTGTTAAGTTAACCATCTAAATAGGTCATGGTCTGGTCACTCCTCCTACCCCAATATAACGCACGCTTAAGAGAGATATGAAATTAACCCCTCCCTATACTCTACCTTGTCTCTTTAACTACCCCACTCACCCCCCCCCTGTTAAATTACAAAAATTACACTATCCATCAATTTTTAATATCATTTTTCCTTTCATTTCGTTGTTGGAAGTGTTACCTGATGATCCGGAGTCCTTTAAAAGGATTTTGGTGAAATAAATTATTGTAATGGTACCTTAAAGTGGTCTGTTTTTCATTAAATATATATATATATATATATATATATATATATATAGATAGATAGATAGATAGATAGATACGCCCTTGTGCAAATTGAAACAAAACAAATAATTCCGTTATTAGTTTTACATTTGTTTTCCGTACTTTTCCAATGAAACATGACCCAGTGCACATGTTACTAATTCGTATGTTCATTCCACGAAGTCGTTCCTTGCACATTCTCGATTGGATTTGAATCAGTAGAGTTTCCGGGGCACTATTTTGATTTGCTCACTGGTAAAGCTTGTCAATGTGTTCGTGCAGCGTTACAATTTTTGTATGCCTCTTTGGAGTAACGCCCATCGCAGACAATGGTCGTAGGACAACTAATCGACACTCGAGAAAATAGTGTCTGGGCGGGATAAAAATCTGATGCAATCACGGATGACAAAATATTTTTCAAGGCCAAACAATTTTAATCATACATCCCGAAAATAGATTCATATTACTACACACCACTGCAAATGAACTAATCTGAGGAAAAATAAAAATCGATTACACCCTGTCACTCCAGTGGGTCTAAAACTGACCGTATGGCGAAAGAAAGGAAACTAAATTTGCACAAGGCTGTAGATAGTTAGATAGATAGATAAAGAGATAGGTGGGTGTGGCAAGAGTATAAAGTATCTGATAGTGAGTTAAGATCCTGCTAACTTTGAGGGTCGTTATAATATTAAACTAATCTTGCTGCAGTAAGAGAAACAGAGGATGATAAGAGGAAAGCGGGAAAATCTGACTGAGAAAAGAAATGAAAAAAAAAAATAAAAAAATAACAGTAATTAAAGACGAACTCAAAAGCAGGATACAACGTCTTTGCATAAAAAAAGAAAGAGCATTAGAATAACAATGTGTCGCTAATATTATATACATTTTCGCTGTGTAAGTTTGGGATAGCGAAAGATGTCTTCCGAAAGCTAAGCAAATTATTAAGAAACAGGAAAATTTCCGCTATACATGTTCACCAAACTTTCTCAGAAATAGAACTCAAGATAAAAAAAAAGTATTGGAATTTAATTTGCGAATCACGAATGCAATATTTTACAATTTCACATTCTAGTCTATTTCTCCAATCCTCACTCCAACCTTTTTTCTTACTTTCAAAACCGGCTCCCAAAGCCTTGATTCTTATCAGAGACTAGCAGCATGGCCCGGCGTTTCCCGTGCTTGATTAAAAAATAATACGACTCATACAGCAATCGCTATCACTTGACTTAAAATATTTTTGCCCTTCCTTGCCTTTAAAGGAGTGCCCTTTGCCATGCTGATGTTGCTACATGCTTTACTTCTTGCCTATCTCACACTGCGAATTTTTTCTAGGCTCTATACTAAACATTAAATCTGTTACGAAAAAAGAACTAAACAAAATGAACACAAAACGATCAGCTTTAAAAAAGGACTCGTAACTGGAAAAACCGAATGAAAAAAGAATGTTAACAACAAATACTTTTTCACACCCAAACCCAGTTCTGCGGAATCAGAATCAACGTTAAGCTTAAGCAAGCGAATGAGCCAATTGCAGTAAAGTGCCATGCAGATTTAAATTATTCCTACTTGTGACGAATGTAGCTATCGATTTTTTGCATGCTAGCATGCTAGTTAACATTCGTGTCAGTCAGCTGTTGGCTCTCATGCTGGCCAGTAGAATCTTCCTGCCTATTCGTGGTAGCGAGCTATTGGCTCTCACTCTGGCTAGTAGAAAATGGCCGCAAAATAGATGAAAACTGCCGTAGAAGCATGAAAAAATCGATTATTTCCACTATCGATGGGAGTTGGGAAATGCAACGTCAGTCGTGGCCTTCCCGCTAACTTGGAGCATGTGCATGTAAATTTTGGTGCAAATCCGTCGAGAATGGCGGCCGTGCATTCTTTACACACACACACACACACACACACACACACACACACACACACACACACACACATGCCTTTTATAGATAGAGATAAGAATATATTTTCTGATAAACGAGAGAGCTGGAAAATATAAAAAGGAATTCCACCACCATCTTTCCATGGTGCCATAAAGTCTGGGAGAAACCTCACAGCTTGTTCACTCCAACCTTTTTCATTCCTTTCAAAACCGGCTCCCAAAGTCTTTATTTTTATCAGAGATAAGAATATATTTTCTGACCAATGAAGTGGCCGGGGAATTTGTATAACGATTTTGGAGGGAAAAGTCCCCGATTCTTTTCAGCCTCCCAAATGTCTATAAATTTGGGGAATCTTCGCATATTCGGCAGTGAGAATTCGGCCCACCGTCTGTAAGGTCGGCGATAGAGAGCACTAATCAACTTCGGAACCACTTTCAACCGAAGAACTACCTACTAAAAAGGGCAGTCGAGAACAAACGTTGGCTCACAATTCAAGACCAACTGAAAGCTGCCTTCCTTTCATCTACAAGACTATAGTCGTCGACCTACGTACTCACTCAACTGAAGAATTCCTGTATCTACCAACATTTTCCTACTCTTCAAGAACTTTGAAGAAAACAGTGTTTCTAACAATTAAGAAACATTTACTCGCTTAAAGAACTTTTAGGCGATCAGAGAAATAATTTGGGCAAGAATTTTTTCAATTAGGAATATTTTTAGTTCCCATAAAGGAACTTTTCTTTTCCCTTTCTTTCTCTCCTAATTATGTTTTTATTTCTTTATCCGTTGTTGTATATGTAAATAAACAATTCCTTCTTTTATTGTTAGACACCAAGCAGGAGTTTTTCTTTATCTGTTGCCCTAAAAGAGAGAGTTTTTCCGCTCTAATCTCGCTGTTTTTATTCGCGTTTTGTCGCAATTTTTTTAGCCTCAGCCCTTTGATGTAGGAAAGCCGGGACAACTTTCCCAACAAAAGTGATTTGGTACGTTTCTCCTAAAAGTACAAGATTATCTACAAAATATCAGAATTTGATGGAATGAAACTGGGTTCAAAATATGATATAAAACTGCGATCAAAATATTTAGATTTCAGCTTTAAATAAACAATAACGGTTGATATGTTACTAAAAAAAATTAACGAAACGAAACCAGTTGAGACTTTTCCGTTTAGGGTTAGTATAAAATTATGTACAAAATATAAGGAAATGAGGACATCGAACTGCGTTCAAAATATATTTAGTTGAAGCTATAAAATTGTGTGCAAAATATTCAGATTCCAGCATTAAATAACGCATAGAGTTGTTAATATCCCGTTTGATTAAAACAAGCAACCAATCAAGATGTGCAGCGTAAGGTAAGAATATAGGTCATGATGAGTCAGCAAAATGTCTGCTGTAACTTTCTGGTACACAGGCTCTCTTATAATCGTTATTTGAAGTTTTTATTACTTTCTTTTTATTCCTTTATTCAGACCTGTCAAATACATTATTTGTCGCATTTGTCTATCTCTCTTGCCTTCGACACAAACTGCAAATGATACATTTTCATGTCTGCTTTCATTATTTTACGCCATAAATGTTACTTTTTGATGATTATCAGCCCATTCATTTTTTTTCTCCTTGCTCAGTCAGTCAGTTAAGTGCTGTACGTGACACACGCTTGGACGATCATGTCTCTTTTGATTCATGACAGACTAGGCATAAGATTTTTCCGCAGTACGTTGCCGTTTCCTTCTATGGTAGACTGGTTGCCAATCAAGGCTATAGGACCCAGTCTACCCTGCTATTTAAACCATGATAACAACAGCCAGTCAGTTAAATGCCATACGTGATACACGTTTGGGCGATCATGTCTCTTTCGATTCATGACTGACTAGGCAGAAAATATTCCCGCAGTAGGTTGCCATTTTTTCTGCTGTTGACTGTTTAAAAATGAAAGACCTAGCCTACCATGCTATTTAACCCATAGTTGGGGGAGAAGAGATGGATTCGAACTCAGATATCCGACTTCTGAACCGATATTCTTTACACAAAATCACACATTACACTCTTTATTTCCACCAGTTCAGACCTTTACAGACAGCTAGGAAATACACACTCTATCCCTAATTCTATTTTCAAATGTTCAGATGAGCGCCCCATTCTTTACTTCCACTAGTTCAGACCTTTACAGCTAGGGCATGCCACGGAATCGAATCATACTCATTTCTTCCTATCACTGTTACTAATTCTCTTTTCAAATGTTCAGATTAGCGCTCCATTCTGTACTTCAACTACTTCAGACCTTTATAGCTAGGACATGTCACAAAGTCGAAACGTACTCATTTCTTCCTATCACACTTGAAAATGTTCAGATAAACGCTCCATTCTTTAGTTCTTCCAGTTCATAACAGACATCTAGGACATGCCATGAAGTCGAATTCTATTCATTTCTTACTATCGCTTCTCTTAGGCTATTTCTATATTCAAATGTTCAGATTAGCGCTCCATTTTGTACTTCAGCCAGTTCAGATATTCACAGCTAGGACATGTCACGGAATCGAACCCTACTCATTTCTTTCTATCGCTACTCTATGGCTATTTCTATTTTCAAATGTTTAGATTAACACTCCATTCTTTAGCTCCACCAGTTCATGCCTTTAATGCTAGGATACGACACCCTACTTCCACAGAGTCGAATCATCCACGTTTCTCAAATATTTTCTAAGGAGAAATTTCCACTTAACTCCCCACTCCTTTCCCTGAACACGAGAATTTCTTCATTCATATCACACACATATTTACTAAAGCTCTACATTGAGTAGCTCTCGAGCACGGTTTTGGTTGAACTGTAGTTTAAAAAACGTCTCCTCTTCATGACCGAGTATACAGATTCTCGATGTCAACGCGGACGTTCGATCCCAGCAAACATTTGCGGTTAAAAGACCGGAAACCTCGACTTGGAATACTGGGTTCTGGTTCAGTGAATTAAACAAATTTTTTTTTATCTATATAATAAATGCCAATGTCAGTGTGTCACAGTTCTTCAATTAAAGGGACACAACTCTCAACAGCTCATCTTCTTCGATATGATAAATGCCAATATCAGTGTGTCACACTTTTTCAATTAAAGGGGCACAACTCTCTGAGATATCTTCTATATAATAAATGCGAATGTCACTGTGTCGTATCACACTTTTTCAGCTTTACTTCTAGAGGCCGTAGCTCAATATATGCATTTTGGAATCAGGCCGACCCCGTGAGCAGATTAAAAACATTTTGTGTCGGATCCGGAATCGAAATCCTAAAATTATGGATTCCAAAGTTTTCATTATCTGCGATTGATTTCGGCGATTTTTTCATGTGTTTTTTTTGCGGCAAAATTTTGTACGATAACAATTTTTATAACTTCGAAATAAATTTGGGAGTAATCAAAATTAATTGCGAAATCCAGCAAAAGTCACTCATGATAAAATAATAATTGTTTTTACGGAAAGTAAGAACCTACGTACATCAAATTGTCTTTAAAAACTTTAAAAAAAGTAAGCTTAAATATTAATGCAATACTTAAATGCAGAGATCAATTTTGAGTTCTTCTGTAGTTTATTGTTGCCTATTGTGATGATGGCCCAATCAAGAACCTTCCGCAGGAGCTAGCTTAAATGCTGCTCGATAGGACGTCTTTAAGCTAGTTTTATTTATACAGTGTAACCCGGATATAAGAGACCCGGATATAAGATAAACCCGGATATAAGATACTTCTTATCCGGTCCCGTCAACTCTCTTATATCCGGGTTACACTGTATATCTATTTATTTAATGTGATGAAAAAACGCTTTATTTTTTATTTATTTATCTTTTTTTTTGCGGTATTTTTCAGTGTGCCCCGGTTGCAAACGAATGTAACACAATGTCGGTTTTGAAAGTGGTTTTTAACTGCAATACCGTAGAAAAATTGCTCAAGAGTCCTCGGAACTTACCCTTTATGGGAAGGCTTCAAACGCCGGGTAATGACGGCAGACCGTCCCCGAAAGAGCGTTACGGCCTGGCGTAGGTGCCCCCTATTTCCACCGCTGGGTATTGAGCTAGATATTATTTAAAAATTTTCCCGGCAAAAGAAAATAATAATATGTGAATTGCTTTGATGACATCAATGAGACAAAGATTGAATAATAGATCTGATAAAATAAAATCTGACAGCTGATCTGGAAAATGGCCTCGAATGAGTTGTTAACTGGGGCAAGCAATTCCTCCAAACGTAACTCGCTCTTTTAATCATCTTGCTTCGTCGTTAAGTTGGATCTTCAAAACTTTAAGTAGGGTGCGTAAATTAGTATGTGGAATTTTAGTGTCTATTTCCACTGATCTGGAAATTCTTGCAAAAATCAAGTAATTGTCGGATTTTAATGAAACTTCTTGGACGTATTCACAAATGAATGAAATTAATTTGGAAATAGTTATTTTAGAAAATCCTGGTATTTTTTTTTTACATCTGTTTCCTCTCACTTATTTAATTTTACGGTATTTTTAGAAATTTTTATATTAGTTATAAGCAGAAGTCCTTGGAGATTCGAAATCATTAATTCGTTTTTGCAAAAAACGACCTGCAGTTACCTAAAGTCTGCTCTGAATCGTAAAATCAAGAACGCAATAAGATATTTAATTAGAAAAGCCCTTATGAATAAATTGTTATAGGCACTATTTTCTTAAGAAAAAATGTTTTCGAGGAATAATAAATTTTAACAAGAATTATTTTCATTTTGAAAAATATAAATTAGAATAATGTATAAAGTTTTAAATCTTTAAAAATTTAGTATTATTTTGTACGGATTAGGTATATTGTTATTAAGTAAAAACTATAATTACCAATCATAAACAGAAAAATTTGCTACAATACAGTGACTCCCAGTATTTTAAAAAGAATTTAAAATTTTTTTACGAGTGTATATTTTTTTTTTAGATACGACCTTATCAGAAATTATAATAAACCAACTATATTATATTTAAAACCAAATACCTAAAATTTAATAAAACATTATATTACTTAGAATATTTTAAAAATAATTAAGAATACTCAATAGTCCAAAAATTCTATATAAAAGCGCTCACATTATATATATATATATATATATATATATAGATAGATAGATAGATAGATAGATAGATAGATAACTAGACTCGTTTCGAAAAACCCTCGAATTTTTGATTTGCAAATAATCAAATCAACCTCGAGGGAAAAAAAGGTTTTAAAAAAAGAAAGAGCTACAAACATGAACTACTGTCGAACAAATCGCACAGATGCAGGTCTGAAGCCCAAAGAAAAAACCCCGATACGAGTAGACAACTAACTAACAAAAGAGCTCAATAGCAGTCCTAGATACACCTAGTGAGCCAGACAAACCTACCTAGGTTTCACCTAAACGGATCGTCTATGGACTTTCCCTGACGATCCGTTTAGGTGAAACCTAGGTAGGTTTGTCTGGCTCACTAGGTGTATCTAGATAGATAGATAGATAGATACATAGCATTTAATGACTGAACAGTGTACCTTTTTAAAAATGTAATATCCTTAAAAGAAGAGTGAGTTTTTCGCACATTCTTTTTCGTAAATTAATTGTAGATAAATTTTAACAAGATACACTGTAGCTTGTTATAGATAAACATCCGGCTGTCAGTCAAGCTGTCAACACCTTAAATAAACTCCTACCTCCGTTTTAAAAATACTTGTCTGTGATATTTTAAACTAAAAGAAAATAATATTTGTTTCCAGTCAGGTTAATTAATCTTTCCATCAGCTAATATTCCTCAAAAAAGGTTTCAGAAAAGTATATTTTATTTTCGAAAGATTTTTTTTTATTAAAGAGAATTTTATTATAGTGACAGATGGCTAAAAATGGCAATAAAATCAACGATTTTTAGCGATTAAAGAAATTTAATTGATTTTGAAATACAGCAAAGTATTTTGCTTAATGGGAATCGTAAATTTAATCCATGAAATTGAAATTAAAGATAAAATTTTAAAGCTTTAAGGCAGATACTCAAGTTTTTAAAATGCACTTTAATCGCATTTTTGTGGAGGTTTATATATATATATATATTTATATTATGAAATGGACAAAGTCCGACAATTATTTTAATACATTTTTATATTTATACATTCCTTTTATAGATACAAAAAATTTAAGTAAACACTCTGTTTTATAATAAACAGTATTAACAACATTTACTGGCCTGAATGTCCGAGAAAATGTCATAGAAAATATTCGTTCTTCGACAGGAATTGAACCTGTACCCTACACTGAACAGTCATATAGCCTGGCGTGACTTTAACCGATTTGGCCACAGAGATAGAAGTCGATTTAACTGGCTTTAAACATTTGGACGCGCTTTGAGCAGATATGAATGTACGTGAGAGATTCATGGAAGATTGAAGTTTAAAGACAGTAAATTCGACCTTGCTAACTGAACGCTCCTTCGTGGCCAAATCAGTAAAGGCACCTCAAGCTAAATGACGGTTCCATATAGGATACAGGTTTGAATCCTGTCAGAGGACGAATATTTTCTGTGAAAATTTCTCGGACATTCAGGCCAGTAAATGTTGTTTAATACTGTTTATTATAAACAGAGCATTTGCTTAAATATTTGTATCTATAAAAAGAAAGTATAAAAATGCCTTGAAATAATTATCGGACTTTGTCCATTTCAATATATATATATATATATATATATATATATATATATATATATATATATATATATAATTATTTATTTAAAAATATGATTCCAACACGCTACATAAGAGTTCTCATGTTTCAAAACAAGAGCCAAAAACTTCAATATAATTTTTTGAATTAAATTGAATTAAAGTAAGCTCTGTTCCATCTTCAAGCGAAATTTTTTTGGGAATAACTTATCTCTGAAATTTACGTGTTTTAATAGCATATTCATTATTGAAATAAAAATTTCCATTAAAAATAATAACAAAAGTATCGAGCACTATTTTTTTAAAATAATCACAAGAATACTAAAGAACTTTGGATTATTTACGTAACTAGTTCTTTCCTATTTATATATATATATATATATATATATATATATATATATATATATATATATATATATATATATAGATAGATAGATAGATAGATAGATAGATAGATAGATATATATAAACGGTTTTTTGCCGACATAATCAAATTTTCGCATGAAATAATTAGCATAAAAACAAACAAACAATAAAAATGTTTTAAAATTCCATAGTCTAAATAAATAGTTTAAATGCCCTATAAAAAAAAATAAATAAATAAAGATAACCCTTTATGAAGTCGTGAAAAAAAGTTTTTTTTATATACACAAAACCCTTTCTGAAAAGAAAAAAAAATAAAAGAAAAAAATAAATAAATCTCCATAGACACTTAACCAGACTAGACGATGTCATCTTCCGCTTTTAATTTTAGACACCCCAACCGTACCCTGACTTGACATCTATGTATGTAACTGAGATATTGATACAAATTATTAACACCTTACGCCCCTTTTTCTTTAAACAATTGCTCTAGCCGTTACCATAGTAATCTTAATTTCAATAATGAATATGCTTATAAAACGCGTAAATTTCAGGAATAAGTTATTCCATTAAAAATTTCGCTTGAAGATGGAACAGAGCTTAGTACTTTAATTCAATTTAAATCAAATAATTATATTGAAGTTTTCGGCTCTTGTTTTGAAACATGAGAACACTTATGTAGCGTGTTGGAATCATATTTTTAAATAAATAATTATATATATATATAGAGAGAGAGAGAGAAAGAGAGAGAGAGAGAGGGAGAGGGAGAGGGGGAGAGAGTAACGAAGAATGTTTTTTTTACCTGTCGTCCCTTCAATACGTCACTAATACGTCGGCAAGGGAAGGTACTTGGATTAAATCCTTTTAAGAGTTGCCTCCCTTAGCAATTTTTTTTATTTAAAAAAGCAAAAACAAACAAAACTGAATTACATGTCAAAAAAAATTTTCAGTTTCATTCATGCATTTAGTTAGCGCATTTTGCACGACCGCTATGGCTAGCGCTTCCCTCCATTTCACAATTGTAGCTCATGGTGACAATTCAGGCCGAATATTGCAATGGCAAGCCAGTTGCAATGTGAAGTTTCTCCGTCTCACTGATAAAACCGTTAACCTCTAAGGTGCAGCCCCTACATATTATTATTTTATTTTTTCATATTTTTCTAATGAAACATGACCCAGTGCAAATGTTAGTACTTCTTTTGTCCATTCAGGGAAGTCGTTGCTTCAAGATTGACCACAGATTCTCGATTTAAATCAGGAGAATTTCCGGTCCAATCTATAATACTTTGATTTGCTCACTGGTAAGTCTAGTCATTGTGTTCGTGTAGTGTTACAATTTTCGAAAGCTTCCTTGGAGTAACGTCCTTCGCAGACAATAGCCGTAGGACAACTAATCGACAGTCGAGACAATAGTGTCTGGGCGTGACGAAAATCCGATGCAATCACGGATGACAAAATATTTTTCAATGCAAAGACAAATTTCATCATACACCCCGAAAATAGATTCATATCATTGGCCACCACTGGAAATGACCCAATCTGAGGAAAAAAATAGAACTCGATTACACCCTGTTATCATAGTGGGTCTAAAATTGTAGATGATGGTGAAAGAAAACTAAAGATTGGTTTCACAAGAGTGTAGGAGCTCCTGTCATCCATCTAAAATAAAAATAAAAATGACACAATTTTCCTACCACCATGTTGGTAGAACAAAAAGAAAATGTGACCCACGTTATTTTATTAACATTTTTCATTGCTCGAGGCCCGCATTCAGGTGTGCCTCTTCCCCATCGGGGTGGGGGTGGGTGGTGGTTTCGGGTGTAGTACGCGCCGGCCCTGGTAGCAGTGACACTATTTTTTGAAATCTGCCAGGGGGAAATAAATTCAAAATGCTGTTACTTATTTTTACATAAAGTTACTAAAAGTTCTTGAATATTCTAAAATTAATTGTACCGTTGAATCCTGTATATAATGCTTTTTTTAGGGGCCTGTATCTGTCCAGATTATAAATAGTACAAGGGTTTTACAGTCGACAAAACACCATTGAGAGTAATCTTACTGTTCTTTACCCTATGTGAGGGAAAAAAAAAGGTTAAATCAAATGTACGGGGGCCCGGAAGAAACATGATACAATAAAAACATCACGTGACTTGATTTGTACGGCAGTGTTATCGGCCTTTACTAACGAGGTAAATAAGTTGTTAACGTAAAGATAAATTGTCACTTATGACCTTCTGTACTATAAATTTCCGCACGTAATATGTCAGTGCGTGATGAAAAATAGGCACTTGTCATTTGTCACTCAACACCGCAGTTCAGACCGGCTATCTCCCATTTGAAAAAACATGTTTTCATCACAGAAAATAAGCAATCATTGTTTTAAAATATATTAAATAAACTTTATAATTTCTAATTTTTTAAAAATTATTTAAAAAAACATCATAATTGATTTTTTAAATAAATTTTAAACGGCAACATTCACTTTTGTAAACAAAAGTTAAAAAAACGGGAGATTATCGATTTTCTGTCAATTTTTCCAATTCAAAAAAATTGAAGATTTTTAACGAAAATTTTGGACGTGCTAGAAATTATTAAAAAATCTAAAAAAATATTCAAAAAATACTTTGATCATTCCTCTTTAACATTAACATTTAGACGATAAAAAATTATTTTAATCAAGTTTAAGGCCTTTTTTATGCATGGTATGCTATTTTTTTAGCGATCTCATGAACATACCTACTTATTACCACTTACCGCCGCTATACTAAGAGAGTGATGGCCTACTGCAACATTGTTTGGCATCCCAAAACAGACAGATAGACAGCAGGAAGAAAGTTCGTTCTTTCTTTCTTTCTTTCTTTCTTTCTTTCTTTCTATCTATCTATCTATCTATCTATCTATCTATGTCATATCCTTTTAAAATGTATGTAACTATTATATCCACCCTCAGTTGCTTTCAGGAAGCAAGGGAAATTACTAAGAGATTATATTTTCAGAGTTGCTTCCCTTAGATCAGTTTCCATTTTTCTATCAAATTTGACCGCGGGAATTATATGAAAACTTTAAATCTAATTCTTTAAATAATTTCACGGTCTTCTTAATGTGCCGTACCTCTTCAGGACGAAAGAAATCATGGCTCTCTACAATTTTTGTAGTTCGTGGTAAATTTTTGTTTTCTGTTATTTCCTCTAAAAATGTGCCCATTATCCATTTAGTGAAGTTCATCAAGTAGATTAGGCGTTGTTTTCCTCGGTTTTCTTGCCTTCAATCTGTCCTGTGAGTATCAGATTTTCCAAGCCTTCTTTATTCATTATTTGCCCAGTTTTCATTTTATTTCATTTTCTCTCAAACTTAGTAGTTACATACATTTTCAGTCCATGGTTTAAACATCATCTTTATGCAGAACCACAAATCTGTTGCTTCAAGTCTCTACATCTTTGAGGAGATTGTCCAGCATTCACTGCCATATAGAAGGACAGATATCAAGTAACAGTTTAGTACTTTTTTCTTTGTTTCTATTGCTTCAAGTCTCTTCTTCATCTTTGGGGAGATTGTCCAGCATTCACTGCCATATAGGAGGACAGATATCACGTAACAGTTCAGTACTTTTTTCTTTGTTTCTCTTGCTTCAAGTCTCTTCTTCATCTTTGGGGAGATTGTCCAGCATTCACTGCCATATAGAAGGACAGATATCAAGTAACAGTTCAGTACTTTTTTCTTTGTTTCTCTTGCTTCAAGTCTCTTCTTCATCTTTGGGGAGATTGTCCAGCATTCGCTGCCATATAGGAGGACAGATATCACGTAACAGTTCAGTACTTTTTTCTTTGTTTCTCTTGCTTCAAGTCTCTTTTTCATCTTTGGGGAGATTGTCCAGCATTCACTGCCATATAGGAGGACAGATATCACGTAACAGTTCAGTACTTTTTTCTTTGTTTCTCTTGCTTCAAGTCTCTTTTTCATCTTTGGGGAGATTGTCCAGCATTCACTGCCATATAGGAGGACAGATATCACGTAACAGTTCAGTCCTCTTTTCTTTGTTTCTCTTGCTTCAAGACTCTTCTTCATCTTTGAAGAGATTGTCCGGCATTCACTGCCATAGAGGAGGACAGATATCACGTAACAGTTCAGTACTCTTTTCTTTGTTTCTCTTGCTTCAAGCCTTTTCTTCATTTTTGAAGACATTGTTCAGCATTCACTTCCATAGGAGGACAGATACCACGTAACAGTTCAGTACTCTTTTCTTTGTTTCTATTGCTTCAAGTCTCTTCTTCATCCTTGAGGAGATTGTCCAGCATTCACTGCCATATAGGAGGACAGATACCACGTAACAGTTCAGTACTCTTTTCTTTGTTTCTATTGCTTCAAGTCTTTTCTTCATCTTTGAGGAGATTGTCCAGCATTCAATGACATATAGGAGGACAATATCACGTAACAGTTCAATACTTTTTTCTTTGTTTCTGTTGCTTCAATCTCTTCTTTATCGTTGAGGAGATTTTCCAGCATTCACTGCCATATTGGAGGACAGATATTACTTCACACTTCAGTACTCTTTCCTTTGTTTCTCTTGCTTCAAGTCTCTTCTTCATCTTTTAGGAGATTCTCCAGCATTTACCTCCATATAGGAGAACAGATATCACGTAACAGTTGAGTACTCTTTTCTCTGTTTCTCTTGCTTCAAGTCTCTTCTTCATCTTTGAGGAGATTGTCCAGCATTCACTGCCATATAGGAAGACTGATATCACGTAACAGTTCAGTACTCTTTTCTTTGTTTCTCTTGCTTCAAGTCTCTTCTTTATCTTTGATGAGATTATCCAGCATTCACTGCCATATAGGCGCACAGATATCACGTAACATTTCTGTACTCTTTTCTTTGTTTGTATTGCTTGAATTGTCTTCTTCAACTTTGCGGCGATTGTCTAGCATTCACTGCCTTATAGGAGGTCAGATATCCCTTCACCGTTCAATACATTTTTCTGTGCTTCTAACAGGATTTTTCTGTTTCTTAATACTCTGCTTAGCTTTTGAAAGGCATGTTTGGTATTCCCAATACGTTTTCGGATTTCATTGTCACACATTCTGAATAATTGATCACTGAGTATTTATTGCGAATATTTTGATCAATGCTGGTGTAATTATTCGGGATAAATTTATTGCTGAGTATTCTTATTTTTAAACACTTTAAAGATTAATTATTATATTAAACCAACTGCTTTAATCTTTTTTTTAACCACGCTCATATTCAGTGAATCAGATGTGAGTTTTAATTTATCTTTTGTGGTAGGAAAATTTAGCGGATTTATTTTGGCGAAAAATTCTGCACGTCAGAATTGTTTTAGCCATTTATTTCTAGTTGAATAAAAGTTTTTTTTTTCAGTGATTTTTACGACAAATGGTGTCAAGATGTCTTATCTGGAAACCTGGAAAAAAAGAAATTTACTCTTTTTGGATAATCATTGCATGCGGTTACACGAATTGGACAATTTTCCTGGAACACCCCTATATATATATATATATATATATAATTACTTTTGTCAAATATTCTTGATTTCAAAGGGGCCCTTTT
The DNA here is from genome assembly GCA_963932145.1 of Acanthosepion lycidas. Taxonomy (NCBI): domain Eukaryota; kingdom Metazoa; phylum Mollusca; class Cephalopoda; order Sepiida; family Sepiidae; genus Acanthosepion; species Acanthosepion lycidas. The sequence continues at coordinate 5,794,975 of OZ010606.1, read as the reverse complement.
ATAAACGCCTTTCGGATTTAGCTTCCCTCATCTCCCCCCCTTTTTTTCCTGTCCCTCTCGCATCTTCTGATCTTTCAGTGTAGATTATATCGTCTATTGTGTCTGTGTGTCACCACAAAATGTCTACTCTTTACCGGTGTTGATCTTTAATTTATTTTAGGTCAGCTATTCAGAAATGTATTAGACATCTGAGAATTTTCATATTAATTTGTATCTGACACCCCTCTTTAAAACTTCTCTCTATTAAATTTTAATCCCCACTTCATCTTTAGACCTTCCTGTTCTTCTCTCGTCTGTTACCCCTCCCTATAGCTTTCATTTACTCTCGCATTCCTCCCACACTCTCATACATACACTCTCACTAAATTTTTTTTTTTTCCCCGGAGTTATTTTTTCTGATTTCTTTTTGAATTTTTATGACTGATGAATTGGATCGTATTTACAATTTTAATGTAATAAATTATGACCATGGGGTATTAGTGTTTAATCCTTTTTATTATATATATATATATATATATATATATATATATATATATATATATATATATATACTAGTAGCATTGCCCGGCGTTGCCCGTGCTTGATTCAAAAATCGTACGACTCATACAGCAATCGCTATCACTTGACTTAAAATATTTTTGCCCTTCCTTGACTTTAAAGGAGTGCCCTTTGCCGTGCTGATGTTGCTACATGCCTTACTTCTTGCCTATCTCACACTGTGAATTTTTTCTAATCTCCGTACTAAACATTAAATCTGTTACGAAAAAAGAACTAAACAAAATGAACACAAAACGATCAGCTTTAAAAAAGGACTCGTAAATGGAAAAACCGAACGAAAAAAAATGTTAACAACAAATACTTTTTCACGCATAACCCAGTTCTGCGGAATCAGAATCAACGTTGAGTCTAAGCAAGCGAATGAGCCAATTGGAGCAAAGTGCCATGCAGATTTAAATTTTTCCCACTTGTGACGAATGCAGGTATCGATTTTTTTTTGCATGCTAGCATGCTAGTTAACATTCGTGTCAGTCAGCTGTTGGCTCTCACGCTGACCAGTAGAATCTTCCTGCCTATTTGTGGCAGCCAGCTATAGGCTCTCACTCTGGCCGGTAGAAAATGGCCGCAAACTACATGAAAACTGCCGTAGAAGCATGTAAAATTGATTATTTCCACTATCGATGGGAGTTGGGAAATGCAATGTCGGTCTTGGCATTTCCGCTAACTTGGAACATGTACATGTAAATTTTGGTGCAAATCCGTCGAAAATTGCGGCCGTGCATTTGTTACACACATCCTGCCTTATATATATATATATATATATATATGTATATATATATATATATATATATATATATATATAAAGTCTTCCCACACTAAACACCTGAAAGAGAACCTTCCGTATTCACAAGCACTTGGACTCAGAAGGATATGTTCCAACAATGAACAACTAAATAAACACATTGAAAATCTGGAGCATCAATTCAGAACACGTGGCTATAAACAACACCTAACAAATAAATAAAACAATTTCCACACCCAGAGTAGACACCCTAATGTACAAGATTAAAAATAAACCCAGCCGCATCCCTATAGTAACTACTTTCAACACCACTCTTCCTGTACTGTCCCAAATAATCAAAAGTCGTTGGCAAATACTACATCTCAACCCTAAAAGACCTAAAAGTATTGTTTGAGGAACCCGGCCCGACTATTATATATTAACTGTTAAAATTAGAAATAATTTGTTGTAATCCTGATCAATCAAAATTCGTAAATAATTATATAGGCCACACTACAACATGTTTGACACGCAGACTCACTCTACACCTTTCTAACCATAGCTCAATTAGATCTCATTTAAATATACATGGAGACCGGACACTATTCGGAACATACTTGTCGATAACACTAATATAATAGCATCATCTACATGAAAAAAATAAGGCTAAAAATAATGGAAGCCTTATTAATAAAACAAACAAACCAACACTTAACAATATTAACTTTGAACATGGACATAATATCTTGACCGTGTTTTGAAAAAAAAAATTAAAACATTTTATAAAACATACATACAACCAACTATTTCTAATTTTAACAGTTAAAATATAATCCTTGAAAATGGCTAAATGTATAGCCGAAAGCGCTCGGATAAAAAGAATATTCGGAGAGTTTTTATATAATTTATTACCCGAAAAAAAATATTAGATCGGATAAGAAATTGTATAAAAACTAAAGAAAAGCACCTTGTCTGTCGTTTATAATGAAATAATATAGACAGACGTTGTCTATTTTATGTAAATTCTTTTCATAACGTCTTAATAAAATTATCATGAAACGAAAAAAGAAAATCACAATATTGATCCATATTTTTTTTAATCCAATCTAAGCTTTCAGCTTAGATAAGCCATTATCAAAGATGTCAATTACTGTGCAATATATTAAGCAATATACGGACAAGACAGTGATGATAGTCTGTAATTGTTTACATGGATGATTTCCAAGCAACGATAAACACGTGCATATAAGACGCTAGAAGCGAAAATCGCACCGCATCTCATGACGTCACACATGACCACGCGAGAGTGAATTCAAGAAGTATTAAGTATGGGAAGCCGTTGGTATAAACCAATGGCTTCTTTTACCAATTATAAATATTTAAGGATATTTGTGAAGATTTCATAGTTTATTTTGTTTAGGTTGGGTTTCAACTGTTTGATGTATAATGCTTCGAGGATTTTTAGTTTTTGTCTATTGTTTTAATGTCGAGGTATAATTGTGTTTTCGACAAGGATTTTACGGAATTGTGTGAGGCCAGGCATGTTGCTTTAAATGCCTAAAAATGTTAGAGTTTTCATTCAAATGTAGTATCAAGCGTCGTGAAAGCGAGTTTGTGGTGTGACCAACATAAATATTATTTAATTCGTTGGAGATACAATCTTCCAAAGGGCATTTAAATTTATAAACTATGTGCTAATGTCCCAAAAATCTAAAAATATATATTGTCCTACAAACTAACTCTGTCACAACTACAATTGAAAATAACTTTATTTACATTAGTCGGACTTATATCCTCATCTTCATCGCCATATTCTCAACGTTTCAGCCGTTTACGATACGGCCTTCGTCAGGTGATTGGATCTCTGAAATGAGATACTATGGTTACTCGCATTATTTACATTATTCGGACTGATATCCTCATCTTCATCGCCATATTCACAACGTTTCGGACGTTGTACGATACGTCCTTCTTCAGATGTTTGGAGCTCTGAGATGAGGTATTATGATTACTTGGATTATTTACATTATTCGGACTGATATCCTCATCTTCATCGCCATATTCACAACGTTTCGGACGTTGTTCGATACGTCCTTCTTCAGGTGTTGGATCTCTATGATGAGGTATTATGATTACTTGCATTATTTACATTATTCGGGCTGATATCCTGATCTTCATTGCCATATTAACAACCTTTCGACCGTTGTATGCTACGGCCCTTTCAAGTAATTGTATTTTCACGCTGAAACCTTTATTTAGTACACCTTCGTAGATTGTTCTTGTTCCACATGCCATGCCTCTTCCAGATGTCTCAGTTATTTCCCTTTAACAACTTTTCAAGTATTTGGTTCACCATCTCACGCACACATGGCACCGTAGATAAAGTCGTTGTTTAGTTCCAGTGACTCGATCCAAAGAGTTGTGAGTTCAATACCAGGCTACAGCTACAGTGGAACTGAAAAGTAGAAATAATTAATATAAAGTACGAAAATTATTTAATATAGTTTTTCTTTTTACGTTAGATACAATTTATTTAAGTAAATACACTGTTTCTTTTTTAATTAAACAGTATTAATTACATTTACCGGACGAGAACTTTCATAGAAAATATGCGTTTCATTAAATTTTGTTCAAGAAACAATGCAGTTTTTAATAAGAAGAGTTGAAATGAATGCATGCAAGATTTCACGGCTCTAGCATCACTCGTTCATAGTCAGCCTATGAACTTTTCAGTCCACCCTCGTACCTGCAAAGAAACAATGCAGTTATTAATAAGAAGAGTTGAAATGAATGCATGCAAGATTTCACAGCTCTAGCATCATTCGTTCATAGTCAGCCTATGAACTTTTCAGTCCACCCTCGTACCTGGAAAGAAACAATGCAGTTTTTAATAAGAAGAGTTGAAATGAATGCATGCAAGATTTCACGGCTCTAGCATCACTCGTTCATAGTCAGCCTATGAACTTTTCAGTCCACCCTCGTACCTGCAAAGAAACAATGCAGTTATTAATAAGAAGAGTTGAAATGAATGCATGCAAGATTTCACAGCTCTAGCATCACTCGTTCATAGTCAGCCTATGAACTTTTCAGTCCACCCTCGTACCTGCAAAGAAACAATGCAGTTATTAATAAAAAGAGTTGAAATGAATGCATGCAAGATTTCACAGCTCTAGCATCATTCGTTCATAGTCAGCCTATGAACTTTTCAGTCCACCCTCGTACCTGCAAAGAAACAATGCAGTTATTAATAAGAAGAGTTGAAATGAATGCATGCAAGATTTCACAGCTCTAGCATCATTCGTTCATAGTCAGCCTATGAACTTTTCAGTCCACCCTCGTACCTGCAAAGAAACAATGCAGTTATTAATAAGAAGAGTTGAAATGAATGCATGCAAGATTTCACAGCTCTAGCATCACTCGTTCATAGTCAGCCTATGAACTTTTCAGTCCACCCTCGTACCTGCAAAGAAACAATGCAGTTATTAATAAGAAGAGTTGAAATGAATGCATGCAAGATTTCACAGCTCTAGCATCATTCGTTCATAGTCAGCCGATGAACTTTTCAGTCCACCCTCGTACCTGCAAAGAAACAATGCAGTTATTAATAAGAAGAGTTGAAATGAATGCATGCAAGATTTCACAGCTCTAGCATCATTCGTTCATAGTCAGCCTATGAACTTTTCAGTCCACCCTCGTACCTGCAAAGAAACAATGCAGTTATTAATAAGAAGAGTTGAAATGAATGCATGCAAGATTTCACAGCTCTAGCATCACTCGTTCATAGTCAGCCTATGAACTTTTCAGTCCACCCTCGTACCTGCAAAGAAACAATGCAGTTATTAATAAGAAGAGTTGAAATGAATGCATGCAAGATTTCACAGTTCTAGCATCACTCCTCCACTTAAAGTCTGGATTTAATCCGAGATTTAACAGAATTCTCGTTGATTTATGGTAACTTCCTTTGGTTATATATATATATATATATATATATATATATATATATATATATATATATATATATATATATATATATATATATTAATGATTTTAAAATCTGGTTTCTGTCACACATGCAAATTTACTGTTAACTGTGTAAATAAAAGTCCTGGATTTTTCTTCAGAAATCATAACCAAAGTAGCTGCAAAAATACTTAAATATAATCGCCATTTTTGAAGGTACGGGCCATATTAACTTCCTTTGGGCATTTCTACTTGAAATGATTTCAAAAGCAGAATTTTCTCTCACAGAAAAGAACAAAGATAATTCTATAAAACAAAAAGCTAGCTTACGCCCGCTGAATACATAACAAATGCATTTGCCAAATTACTTAAACATGGCCGTCAATTTTCAATGCTATAGGTAATCTGGTGTAAACACATAGATTTCTATTATCATAAACGTGTACTGGATACACGCTCTTGATTTGATACTCCCGGTTTTCTTTTTGGTCTTATAAACAGTGAAATAAATCAGAAGCGGGCTAGACCCTGAAGTGATACTAAAAGCAAATTCCGTCAGGAATCGAAACTAAAACCCTTATTCCACAAAGCTAACCACTCCCATAGTCGAAGCGTGCAGTTACCAATTTGGCTACGGGAGGCCATCTTCGTAAAGCGAAGTTCAAATTACCTATTTACGGTACCTACTTAAGGTATCCGTCCCCTGTTGGGATTTTAATGAATCTGTAGGGATCCAGAAGGCGCTTATCTCTCTTTGGTTGAGGTAAGTCATGTGGTCAAATGACGGCGGCTTCGTGACGTCACTCAATACAGTGACCCAAAGCGGCAGTCGTTTTACAGTTGGTGAACAGCAACCAAACGAGAAGGTTGCTGAGGTGAAATCTACCTCCAGCAGTAGCTTACAAGCACATAGTGCCGTTTCCCTTTCGGACATAGATGACTCCGGCCCAGTTGAATCTGGCGTTCTAAAAATGGCCTCTCCAGGTACTAAATTATATGTAAAACCTTTCCTCCTTATACTTTGCGCTGCCGTCTACATGTATGTGATATACCGGGTGTAACAGCAAAATTGTCCGAATCGTGTAACACCAAGGGTTAATTGTCTATTTCACACTATGTTTACTATATAAAAAAAAAAGTTTTCTTTTTCCAGGTTTCTAGATAAGACGGTTAGCCATCTTGACACCATTTGAAGTAAGTATCAATGATAAACCTTTTGAGTTATTCAGCTAGAAAAAGAGAACAGGTTAAAATCATTTTGTGTCAGCCCTACTATGTCTCCACAACTGAGCAATGGTGAGAGGAAAAAGATCATTTAGGTCATTAGTGATGGTACCAACATTCATACTCTGGCTTCCATCTTTAAAGTCCACTCAAGATGCATCAAGAGAACGGTGAATAAATTAAAAAAAAATGTAACAGTAGAGAGAAAAACTGGATCAAGAAGTCACAACATTAATAGAGTTCATCCTTTCTCAGTGCTAAATACATTCTTATTATTCAAATTAGAGTTCCATAGTGTTATAAAAACCTGGGAGAATTCCAGTAAGATATCTTTAATTATTTCTAATATACAACAGTTCAAAGCTTAATCTAACAATCGAACAATTTTGCTGTTACACCTTGTATAGTTCTCCACGTGAGACACGTGTATATATATATATATATATATTAGGTTGGTGCAAAAGTAATGACGTAATAATGTCGTTTTTTGACGTATTTTTTAACGTCAAAAAACGACATTATTACGTCATCATTTTTGCACCAGCCTAATATATATATATATATATATATATATATATATATATATATATATATATATATTAACATGTAACGTGTGTTAGCACGTGCGATACCCTGTCTTCATCAGCCACCGACCAGGGGTGATATTGTTACAGTTTTTGTGTATATTATGTAACTTATGTAGCCAATTCAAATGCCTTGACTCACTTTATAGTCTACCAATAGAAGGTTAACCAATCAGAAGCCGCAGAACATTCTATCTGTCGTGTATAAAGGCGGCCATTTTTGTTTTCCAACCCGAATGACCAGTGCCAACTTATCAGGCGAAAATGACAGAAGGAAGTACTACGCTCTGCTACTTTGCTGCGATATCCACTGCTAACCTGAACTACGCTTTCCTACTGTCTCCGAAATATTCACTGCTAACCTCTGGATTCTATACTCGAAGACGACCGTCAAAATGTCTAACAGATATAACGGTTTCGGTGGCTATGGCGGAACCGCCACCCCTGGCGCCACCAACAGCGTTTGCCACCAGGATCAGTCCAAGGCATTTGATAGGGTCGACCATCGCTACCTTGCAGCTGTCCTGCAGGCAGCTGGATTCGCACCCAACTTCTGCCGCTGGATTAGCCTCCTGTATCGCTCCCCCAGTGCGTTGGTACAGGTGAACGGAAGGCTGTCGGACGCGTTCGTGCTGTCTAGGTCGGTTCGTCAGGGTTGTCCGCTGTCGCCTCTCCTTTATGCTTTGGCGTTGGAGCCTCTCCTTCGCCGGCTGAAGGACGAGACCGGCAGTCCGACCCTACGTGGAATTGCCGTTCCTGGAGGGTCTCGAGCCAGGGTTTCCGCGTACGCCGATGACGTATCTGCTTTCGTGTCGTCCCGCAACGACATTGAGGTGGTACAGAAGGCGCTTGATCGGTACGAGAAGGTGACAGGGGCCAAAATAAACCGCGACAAGTCGTCCGGCTTGCGGTTAGGTGCCTGGAAGGGGGTCGCTCTTCCGGGCCGCTTCGGTTGGACAGACGGTCCTGTCCGCATTCTTGGAGTGTGGTTTGGGCCTGACCTCCAGCTGGAGAAGAATTGGTCTGAAGTACGAGCAAAGGTCGATTCCGCCGGTCAGACTTGGAATCGACGGAGGTTGTCCGTGAAGGGCAGGGCGGAGGTGTGTGCTACATACATTTTCCCCCTGATTCTTTATCGATTGTCCGTACTTCCTCTCTGTAAGACTCACAAGAAGGCGCTCGAGCAATCGCTATCCTCCATTTTATGGAGGGGACGCGGGAATCGGGTCGACAGACGAGTCTGCACTAAAAGTCCGTGTCATGGGGGGCTGGGAATGCCGCACCTGCCGAGTCACATCCGTGCCTCTAGGTTGGCTTTCCTACGCCGTGCATTGACTGGAGGAGATCCGATTCTGGAGGGGATTGTTAGGGACGCGTTCCCTGGCCTTACCATCAGTCCCCCCATCTCGCGGGTTGAGCGCGGTCGTAAACCCCGGGATCAATCGGTTTTCCTTCGCGAGTGTCGGTCGGCCTTGAGGGCCGTTCCCCGGTCCAGTGACCTTTCTCGGCCTAGGAAGGTCTTCTATCGTGAATTAGTGGAGAGGCCCGCGAAGGATCTCCTACGAGATACGCTCGGCTTGTCGGAGGAGGAGTACTGCTCCTACTGGTCTTGGGCGCCAGCGGCGGATTACCTCAGTAACCCTGAGTTTTCGCTTAGCTGGCGATTGGCTCGGAATCGGCTGCCTCTCAACGACAAGGCTTTCATATGGGGCTTGGCGGATTTGCCAGACTGTGAACGGTGTGGCCTTGGCTTAGAGGAAACGGCTGCGCACGCCTTCTACCATTGCCCCCAGGTCCGCCCCTTATGGGACCATGTCGGCGAGCTGACGGCTCGTCTCGCTCCCGAACAGCTTGTGTCCATTGATCGCGCATACGCGTGTGACAATGTGTCGCCCCCGTATTCCGGGATGAAACGGATGGTGTTTCTGACGCTGATAGCCACGGCTCGAATGGTGATTTGGACGACGCGAAAGGAGGAAGTCTTGCGAGGCAATCGTCTTTCTCATTCGGATCTGATTCGATTGTTTGAGCATCAGCTCAAGATGAAGATTAGATCGGATAGAAAACGATTGCATTCGACAGTCTTTAGCGAAAGGTGGGTAAAAGAAGCGAGCTTGCTTCGTGTGAACGGGGCTAGCCTTGATTTTCTCTTCTAGGTCAACCTTTTGCACATCGGGGTGGCTTCCTGTGGAACCCTCCCCTTGGTTAGGTTAGACAAGCTTCAGTGTACCTAGTTAATGTGAGTAAGTGTTGTTCCTGGCCTGCATCCCGGCCGTTCTTTGGTTATGATCCAAGTCGAGATTCCCATCCTCCCCAGTTTGTTTTGACCCCCGCCCCATTTTCATCTCGACTGGGTCAGTTTTATATTTTCCCATTCCAGCCTAATATTTTATACTTTTTCCCACTCCCTTAGCGAGAGCGTCTCTTGATTTTGTCCCCTGGGCAGAATACAGTGGCCTCTGTTTTATGGGTTGGACGGTCCATACTAACATCAATTATGTTTTGTTTGTATTTGTGTTTATTTTAAGTTTATTATTGGGTTCATTTCCCTCCCCTCTCATTTTATCATGATTAGAATTGTATATATATATATCATCATTAGAATTTTCATGCTATGGGGCGCGATTTTGGTAGGTCTCCCTTGAGAGCACGTGGTATTATGGTGGTTGAAGGATTGTTTGGTGATGGACGAGTTCTTTTGGTGAATGTGTAAAATATAATGTACGAATGGGTCGCGAATATGATTAGCTAGGTATAAGATAGTTAGTGTTGACCAGCCTCTACCCCTCCCCTTTATTGGCCTTGTGCCACAATTTGTACTTTTTGTTCAAATAAATACCAGGCAGGGTATGAAGATAAGCTAACTAATTGTTCCTTTAAGTAAAATCTATCTGCAATGAAAGTTTCTTGAACGCGTTTGCTGTTATTGACGCGCTCGTAAAAGTCGTTATAGACGACCACGCAAATATCTCATTTGCGCATGTTCGGTCGTGATGTTGCGCGCATTTTATTTGCTTGTTTTGATCTCGACCAAATCCAACTTGACGCGTGTTGAACAGTTTTTTGAAGGTGATGCGAAACGCTTTTCAACCAACGGCCATATATATATATAAAAAAAAATGTACACAATGTAATGTAATGTATAAAAGTGTATAAAGCCGTCATACTTACCACACTACTGTATGCATCAGAGTCATGGACACCCTATCGTAACCAAATTGAGCAACTTGACGTCTTCCACAAGAGATGTCTTCGTACTGTTTGCGGTTTTACTCTTAAAGACCGGGTATCTAATGCAGACTTGTTTACATTTTGTGGCATCAGTGGAATAGAAAGTTTTCTGATCCAATCACAACTTCGCTGGGCAGGTCATGTTGTTCGCATGGACGATAGTAGGATACCAAAGCAACTCATGTACAGTCAGCTTGATGGTGGTAGCCGAAATGTTGGACGACCTTGGCTTCGCTACAAAGACAAATTGAAAGCTAACCTTGCAGCTGTCCAGATCGATAGCAGAAATTTTGAGCTCAATGCTAATGATGGAGATGCTTGGAAGAGTATGTGTCACCAGCGAATCAAACATTTCTCCACGGCTGTTATTCACAAATTAAAGAAAATTAGGCTTAGAACAAAAGCGAATGCAAATATACCAGCGACGCTTTCTCTCAACACTCACGCCTGCATCAACTGTGGCCTTGTGTGCAGGTCTCTAGCTGGACTCAAATGCCATCTTCGCCTGAGCGTGTGCAGGCACAAAGAACCGTAAACAGGGATATTTGTCAGGACCTCATACGTCGAAATCGACGGGAGAATCCATTTATATATATATATATATATATATATATATATATATTACGAAATGGACAAAGTCCGACAATTTATTTATTAAAGACATTTTTTATGTTTAACGTTCTTTCTTTTTTTTTGTTTTTATAGATGCAAGTATTTAAGTAAATGCTCTGTTTATAATAAACAGTATTAAATAACATTTATAAACGGAGCATTTACTTAAATACTTGTATCTATAAAAAAAAAAGAAGAAAGAACGTTAAACATAAAAAATGTCTTTAATAAATAAATTGTCTGACTCTGTCCATTTCGTAATATATGACGTCATTTGTTTACATTCAATACACATGAGCAGTTATGAATGTACGAGATTCATAGAAAATTGAAGTTTATAAGCAGTAAATTCGACCTTGTCCACCGAACGATCCTTGGTGTCCGAATCGGTTAGGCACGTCAGCGTAAATGACGGTTCCGTATAGGATGCAGGTTCGAGTCCTGTCCTATGACGAATATTTTTCTATGAAAATTTCTCGGACATTCAGGCCGGTAAATATTATTTAATACTGTTTATTATAAACAGAGCATTTGCTTAAATACTTGTATCTATAAAAAAAAAAAAAAAACGTTAAACATAAAAAATGTCTTTAATAAATATATATATGTTTTATATGTCTTGTATTATAAAAGTTTCTCTGATTACAAAGCATGCTTTCATTGTTTTTCCTTTCAGCCATTACAGTCTGTCATGTCCGCGGGCTGCGGCGTTATTGTATCACGGGTATAACAATCCTTTTCTTATTTGTTTGTAGTGACGTAACATTTTTTTTTTAGGGACGTGGACGTATTTTCAAATTTATCGGAAAAGCGTTTCATTTTGTGACGCTATTTTGATTTTTTCTGCAGTGAAATTCTTCTTTTCTTATTTATCTGTCAAACATTAATTTTTTTAGCAACAACAATAATAAAAAAAATGTCGTTCAATCTGATCTCTCTAGGGATGGTGTAACCCCTATTATTCGACACGTTTTGTAGCCAAAATCAATGTTTTTGAAACGCAATAATCAAATTTATATGCAGGTGCCAACAATTTGGAACCGTTTTGAAAATTTCCTTTTTATCTTATGTCTTTCAGTAGTAAAATTCTTCCTTTATTATTTATCACTGAAATATTCCTCTTTTAGCAAGAGCAATAATAAACAAATGTCATATATTTAATGGTAATTCTATACTTATATTAGTTTTATTCTTTTCTCATTTATTTATTCGTTCTTGTGTTGCGTCGCAGCTCAGACCAGACACCAAATTCGTTGACAGGGTGCAGATTCTTCCAATCAAACGCTTGTGGCTTAAAAATAGCCTTTCGGACAAATCGTTACCGACGAGTGAAAAACGTAACAATTTCTAGTAGTAAACCATATTTTATTCTTAGGTTAGTAACTTACTGCTATAGGCGAGCGAAGGCGGGTTGAAGCGTAAGTGAAAGGGGTGGCTCAGTTCAGCGGCAGTCGTCTATGTCAGTCGGTCAGTCAGTCGACTGGCTGTTCGGTTGAACTCTCTGCCTACGGGCGGGGAAGAACCCGAAGGAGGCTACGCCGAAGGGCGGATTCTCTCTGACCCGTTTATGAAGGGTTCAATGGGTATATTTTTGGCCGAGCCCACGGGCTCGGAGATCCCAAGTTAAACTGGCCTTGTGCCCACGTGTGTCTGTGTGGGGGGGGGTGACTAAATATGCCCACGTAGGGGGGTGACTAAATATAGTCGTCTATGTCTTTCTGTGTGTCCAGCTTCATTCCTTCTTTGTTTCTTTGCGCGAGATGGTCAGTTTTATAGGCAACAGTTTTCTTTGTCCTGTCATCTTCCCTTAAAAAATCTTCCTTCCGTCACTTTGTCTCGGTCTGAGCCTCTTGCTCTGGTAGTTTGAAGTTGACTCTAATTACTGACAGCCATCGGTCGAAAGTAAATGTTCCGTATTGAGTTGTGCGAGAGGTCCCGCTGTTTTTCAATTTAACAAGACCCCTGCTTGACTCCTATCTTTTACATTTATTATTGTTATTAAAGTAATAATAAGTCAAAGTGGTACATTTGATAACGAACTGTTCTCGCCGATCTCCAGTGTAAAATATTTATGGTCGTTATGATTAAAAAGTTATTTTTTAATGGGTACGTGTTGGAGTTGGTGACACCATTTTGTATGTAGTAACAAGATATACATTCAAATTAAAATCTATTTAAAAATTACAACCATTTATAATACGCCTTTCTGGTTATATGCATTAATTTACAAATATTATCAACTACGTGTAGGTTTTTTTTTTCTTTTTTTTTTTTTTTACAATGGGCGGAGACCGGAATAGTTTTTCAAAATTATTATTATGTATCACCACAGATTAGCTATAGTGAAAGTTCAAAAGGAATTTAAAAAAAAATGAAAAAAAATCTTTTTTGTAGCTTTTAATTTAGTTTGTAATTTCAAGCTAATAGATTAAATTTAATATTATGTTGGTGCAAAAATAATGACGTAATAATGTCGTTTTTTGACGTATTCTTTAACGTCAAAAAACGACATTATTATGTCATTATTTTTGCACCAACCTAATATTTGCAATAAGCAAAATACATAGTTCTATGTCAAAATTAATTTAAATTGATTGGAAGAGGTTTTATTTTTGTTAAAGAAACTGATTTCAGCGCCATTTTTACCGATCGTTTATCACAATGTAATTATCTTTATTAAAAAAAATCTAGAAATAAAATATATTTTCCGAAACTTTATTTAAGGAATATTAGCTGATTTAAAGTATAATTAATAGGATTTGAAACAAATATTTTTTTACTTTAAATTTAACATATCGCAGAAATGCATTTTTAACTCAGCGGTAAGTGTTTATTTAAGGTGTTGGCATATTGACAGCTTGAATGACAAATGGATGTTTATCTGATGCTTTTCTATAGTGGATATATCTGTAGAAAATAACTGAAGAATATAACGTTAGCGCCTTTTTATGTGCTCAGTAATTTTAGGTAATGTAGTTGTAAATTTACTATATTTGTTGCGCTTATTTTCTCGCAATGCAGCTGTATCTATAAAAATAGGCACCTTTATGCGCATACAAAAAAATCAAAATTCTTTTTAATATACTGGTGTTCATTAAATTGTACTAAGCTTTTCATTTTATTATTAGTAAATAAGGTTTTTAGTTAATAACAACATCACTTAGCTGTTACACTAATAAAACAGAATTTTAAGATTTAAAACTATATATTATTCTATGCAAACAATTTTGTAAAAATTCATTAATTATCGAAAAAATATTTTTCTTAAGACAATAATGTCCTTAATATAACTTATTCATAAAAGTAATTAAAATCTTTTCTAAGACAATAATGACATAGTTTTATCGAATTTTTATTTAACAATTAAGAGCAAATTTCCGGTTTTTGGTGGACAAAAACAAATTGATGATTTAAATTCTCCAAGGACTTCTGCTTTTAATTAATATAGACATTAAACGCTACACCATTGAATTTGTCCAATTTTCATAATATTAAATAAGTGGGGGTAACCGACGTAAAAAATATTTTTACCAAGATTTTCTAAAAAGAAATCATAAAATAATTTAAATTCATCATAAAATAATTTAATTCATCTCTATAAAAGGCAGGATGTGTGTGTGCGTGTGTGTGTAACGAATGCACGGCCGCAATTTTCGACGGATTTGCACCAAAATTTACATGCACATGCTCCAAGTTAGCGGGAAGGCCACGACTGACGTTGCATTTCCCAACTCCCATCGATAGTGGAAATAATCGATTTTTCATGCTTCTACGGCAGTTTTCATGTAGTTTGCGGCCATTTTGTACTGACCGGAGTCGCTGCTACGAATAGGCAGGAATATTCTATTGGCCAGTGTGAGAGCCAACAGCTGACTGACACGAATGTTAAATAGCATGCAAAAAAAATCGATAGCTGCATTCGTCACAAGTTGGAAAAATTTAAATCTGCATGGCACTTTACTCCAATTGGCTCATTCGCATGCTTAAACTCAACGTTGATTCTGATTCCGCAGAACTGGTTTGGGTGTGAAAAAGTATTTGTTGTTAACATTCTTGTTGCATTCGGTTTTTCCAGTTACGAGTCCTTTTTTAAAGCTGATCGTTTTGTGTTCATTTTGTTTAGTTCTTTTTTCGTAACAGATTTAATGTTTAGTATAGAGCTTAGAAAAAATTTGCAGTGTGAGATAGGCAAGAAGTAAGGCATGTAGCAACATCAGCATGGCAAAGGGTACTCCTTTAAAGGCAAGGAAGGGCAAAAATATTTTAAGTCAAGTGATAGTGATTGCTGTATGAGTCGTACGATTTTTGAATCAAGCGCGGGCAACGCCGGGCCTGCTGCTAGTTTGTGAATAAGTCTTGAAAGTTTCATTAAAATCCGACAATTTTTGGAAGAATTTCCAAATCAATATGTTTTTCACTGCAAAAAAAGAGGCCAAAATTTATTATGCTAATTTAGAGTTTATAATTTATATGATAATTCATATGAAAGGAGGAATAATGGTTAGTGGCTCGGATTGAGGAATCGGAGAGCGGAGTTCGAATTCAAGTCATATCCATTCACTTAAGTGCTAATATCATTGGTAAAGGTATGAATCCCCCTCTTCTCCTCCCAGCTATGGGTAAGTAGCAAGACAGACAGGATATGTCTTGGAGAAGGAAAAACTTTGAATTCAAAACGGGCCTGGAAAGGGTTGGACTCCGTCAAGCTGTCTTGCCCACGAAACACCACTTCTACTCCGGCTGCAGTACGCATGGTCTCCCTACGACCCTACGGTTCAAGGCATAAAAGAAATTATATGACGCAAGAAAAACAAGATTTTCCACCGTAAAAAAGACGCTAAAATTTGCTATGCTAATTTACCCCCCCTCTCCTGTTGACGCAAGCAAACCAAAATTTCGAACGTTCTGAAAAAAATATTTGATCTTTCCTCTTATTACAGTAGAATCCCTGACAACCCGACTAAGAAGGCCTTCTGGATATGAGGAATTGGGTACAATGTCTGGATATGAAGGGTTATATTTAGTTTAAAATAAAAGAGCTGAAATCGGGTTTAACATTTATTTTCAATGTTTTATAGTAAGTAAAATAAGCTAATGGTGAGTGAAATCTAACGGAATTGATTTTAAGGAAAAAGAAATAAATTATGTAATGTTAATGAAAATTCATTAAAATTAAGGATGCCACGTTTGCAAAACAAATAATGTAACGAGGATTTGTTTAATCGCTGTTGCGTGATGATTCTTTCTCTTCTAATGTCATTCTCAACTTTTTCCGCATTTCGTTTTGCTTTTGTTCTTGAAATTTTTAAACAAAAGACACTTTTTAACTCTGTGTGCGTTATTGCAATCGTCATAGCTGAATGCTGTCTTTCTTTCCATAAAACTGACAACCTTTTCAATAGCTTTTTCAGTTTCAGTCCATGTTTCATCAAAATCATGTTTTTTTTTATTTCCTTGTTCATTGTGACAGTGTGAACGCTGAAGAATAGTTTCTTTGGAAGATTTTATATCCTACAATGTTGATTTTCCTATGTTGAACTCAGCCATTAGTTACGATAAACTTTCACCAGCGTCTAGCCTGTTTAAAATTTCCACTTTTGGCGATAAAAGTTGTTCTTTTCCTCTAATTCCCATCATCTTTTGTACAAATACAAGCCATTATGGTGAAATAAGCAGAAGCAATTATCTAAAGTAAATTTCCTGACAAACAGAATTTTCAAATCAGTTACATATCACCCAAATAGTTCAAATATACACATCAAAATCATGTCTGTATATGCAGGATTCCGGATATGAGGCACTCTGGATATAAGGGATTCCAGATATGAGGAGTACCAGATGTGAGGTATCTTACTGTAATAACATAAAGATTCTGACGATAAAAAATTTGTTTTTATCAAGTTTTGGGCATTTTTTCATCATGGTATACTCTTTTACAGCGAATCAGTTGCGATAACTAATGCATATAAAACGTAGTGTTCATTTTAAAGGCTTGGTATTTATTAATCCACCCACGAGGATTAAATGTGGCACAAGGCCGGTTTAATGTGGGTAGCCCACGAGCCCGTAGGCTCGGCCAAAAATATGACCTTTGAACCCGCCTTGACGGGTTCAGGTCCTGTCTACCTCCCCGAAGGAAACCTTGCCCTTCGGCAAAGCTTCCTCCGAGTTCCTCTCTGCATTAGAGAGTTCGACAGAAGCCAGCCCGGATGATCACAAAGCACAGATACTACACTTTGATCCTAACCGGGCCGGGCAGTTCATTTTAAAGGCTTTTTATAAAATAGAATGATTTTGATGGCAGCCGTTCTCATTCAATGCATACTGCAGATTCCTGAAGAAATCATTTCCATGTAAACTGCCTGTATTTTGTAATGTTGACATAGTATCACATTTGAAAGTGCAGCTGTTGTTGCAGCTGTTCCTTGTCGGCTTCAGAAACTGCGATGTTGTTCCCGTAACATTCCCCGTTTCAGTTGAGGAAATGCAAATGTAAACAAAACGTGTAAATAATAAGTTTTCTATTTGATAAATTATTGAAAAACAAATGGCGACAGCTAAGGAATTTTATGGAGGAGATTAAGCGAAAAATACTGTCTCCCTCCCAAAATGCTTGGTATATATATATATTACGCGCTATATAGAACAAAGACGACGGGGTAGAAATTGCATATATTATTAACTCTGCCCCCTAATAATTGTCATAACGGCCCATATATTTTATGCACACTATCAAACAAATATTATGGGACAGAGATTGCATATATTATTATTTCTATATATAGGTCTATATATTTTATGTGCCACATGTAGCAAATATTATGGAACAGAATTTATATTGATTATTATCTCTGTCCCATAATAATTGTTACTGTGTTCTATGTATTTGAGTTGCTATATGGAGCAAATATTGTGGGACACAATTTATATTGATTATTATGCCTGTCTCATAATAATTGTCATATCGGCACATATTTTTTATGCGGAATATGAAATACATACTATGGGACAGAGATTGCATATATTATTATCTCAGTTCCATAATAATTGTAACATAGGTCTATATATTTTAGGTGCTATATGGAGCAAATATTATGGGATTGAATACGTATTGATTATCTCTGTCCCATAATACTTGTTACATTGGCCTATATAATTTATGCACAATATGGAACAAATATTATGGGACAGAGATTTCATATATTATTATCTCCGTCCCATAATAATTGTTACATTGGCCTATATATTTTATGTTCTGTATAGAGCAAATATTATGGAACAGAATTTGTATTGATTATTATTAGGTTGGTTCAAAAATAATGACGTAATAATGTCGTTTTTTGACGTTATACGTCAAAAAACTACATTATTACGTCATTATTTTTTAACCAACCTATTATCTCTGTCCCATAATAATTGTTACAATGGCCTATATACTTTATACGCAATATGGAACAAATATTATGGGACAGAGATTGCATATATTATTATCTCAGTCCCATAATAATTGTTTCATTGTCCTATATATTTTATGTTCTATATAGAGCAAATGTTATGGTACAGAATTTGTATTGATTATTATCTCTGTCCCATAATAATTCTAAACATTGGCCTATATAATTTATGCGCAATATGGAACAAATATTATGGGACAGAGATTGCATATATTATTATCTCAGTCCCATAATAATAGTCACAACGGCCCATATATTTTATGCGAAATATGGAACAAATATTACGGGACAGAGAATGGACATAATATTAGGTTGGTGCAAAAATAATGACGTAAAAATGTCGTTTTTTGACGTATTTTTAACGTCAAAAACGACATTATTACGTCATTATTTTTGCACCAACCTAATATTATGTCTTTGCCATAATAATTGTTACATTAGCATATCTATCTTAATTTAATTAAGGAAGGTTTTACTTTTCTCTAAACAGGGCCATATTGCACTGGTTGAATTTGGAATTTAAAATTATTGCTATTTTCAACAACTTTTGTATAGTCCGCATTAGCATTGATACATCATATTTTATAGTCGTATAAAAATATCCTTGAAAAAGCTTCATCTTTTAGCCGAAATGACTCGGGAGCATCAAAGTTTTGGACAATTTTTTGGACAATTCTTGGTATTTGTTCTATGTTGATGGGGTACTTTAATCGAAAATCCTCACACGATAACATCCCACCCACACAAATCATTGCATCATTATTGGAGATAGGGATTGGTCTAAGACCGTTTCGTCTTGAATATCTGGGTTCTGCAGGGAGTTTAAAAGGAAACACATTCCACATGTGTATCTCCGTTTGTTAAAGCAAGAATGCCAAGTGGGTAAGGCTATGAATAATAATAATAATAATAATAATAATAATAGATATTTTCAAATTGTTGTTTCCGACTGGGTTCCTGGTAATCTACTTAGAGCATAAAGTAGACACTTTTGGTTAACAAGTGGTACGTGATGGAAAAATAATCAAGAATTGACGACTGAATTAAGGAATATAAGAATCTATTGACAAAAAATAAAGCAGAAAACGACGTTCCTTGTTCCGCCTTGAATTGATTGATTTTTTACGGCTTATCAACCTTTTGCAGTTTGTTTAAATCTAGAAAATATTTTTGGATCTTAATCATCCACCCACCTAGATACTGGCAGTTTCAATTTTGCTTAACTTTTTAATATATTAAGAGTTCCAAAGGACGGAAATTGTGGAGAGCCATTATCGCCTACGTCCTGAAGGGTCACGGTGTATAAAAGAAGAATGAGCTTGAGCAAATGAATGGCGGAACAAGGTTTAAGAGAGATAACAAAAAGACAAAATTTATTAAGAGCTACAAAGGACGGGAAATTGTGGAGAGCCGTGACCTCCAACATCTTGAAGGTGCACATCACATAGAAGAAGAACAATGAGCTTGAGTAAATGGATTTTGGAACAAGGTTTATTTAGGGGAGAGAACAAAAGACAAAATTTATTAAGAGCTAGAAAGGACAGGAAATTGTGGAGAACCATGATTGCTAACGTCCTGAAGGGACACGGCACATAGAAGAAGAAGAATGAGTTTAAGTAAATGGATTTTGGAACAAGATTTAGGAGAGATAACAAAAAGACAAAAATTATTAATAGCTACAAAGGACAGGAAATTGTGGAGAGCCACGACCGCTTACGTCCAGAAGGGACACAGCCTCTAGAAGAAAAGAATGAGTTTGAGTAAATGGATGTCAGAATAAGGGCTAAGAGAGATAACAAAATGACAAAATTTATTAAGAGCTACAAAGGATAGGAAATTGTGGAGAGCTGTGACCATCAACATCCTGAATGGACACATCACATAGAAGAAGAATAAGCTTGAGTAAATGGATTGCGGAACAAGGTTTAGGGGAGATGACAAAAAGACAAACTTTATTAAGAGCTACAAAGAAGAGGAAATTGTGGAGAGCCATGATCGACAATGTCCTTAGGCACAGTCCTTCAACCAGTGATTTTAAGCTTGCTCCTTTTTTCTTCCCAGGTAACATAGTTTTGTCTAGCACATATTCCTCCAGTCTGGGCTTGAAACACGTTCTCGTATGATCACTGAAGTTAAGCAACGTTGAGTCTGGTCACTAACTAGATGGGTGACCGCTTAAGAATATCTAAGACCCGAGTTCAAATTCCAGTCTGGTTCGTTGTATTTATTTACGCGCAAATCAACTTGGGAAAGTTATGAATCCACCTCATCTCCCTAACGCCAGCTACGGCATAGTACCGACTCCCAAGAGGATGCTTACCCTTTCACTACAAACTTAGCCTGTTGAAGTTTAGGGTTAACCGTAATCTTCCCTACATAATCTGCGCCTGATGCTGCTGTAGTCGTCTACATCGAGAGGCACTGGGGCCTTGTGGATGATTAACATCGCTGTAAAAATGTAATAGGACTTGTACCTGCAAAAGTATATAGTTACTATCTTCAAAATAGTTCTTCGGATCCAAAAATATTTTCTGCCTTTAAACAAACTGAAGAAGGTTGATAAGCCGTAAAAAAATCAATCAATGATTCATAGGGCCTGATTCAAGGCGGAACAAGCAATGTAGTTTCCTGCTTTATTTTTTGTCAATGTCCAAAAATGGTGGTAAAAGTCCCTAATTCAATTGTAAATTCGCGATTCTTTTTCCGTCATGTACCGCTTGTTAACGACAGCTGTCGACTTCATGCTCTAAGTAGATTACCAGGAACCCAGCCGGAAACAACAATTTGAAAACGTGTTATTATTATTATTATTCATAACCTTTCCCAGTTGGTATTCGTTGGTATATACAAGACGAAACGGTCCTTAGACCAAGCCATATCTCGAATACCAGGATATGATTCAATGCCTTGTGTGGGAGGAATTTTATCGTCTAAGGTATTTTTGATTATAGTGGATTCCATCAAAATAGGAAAAATTCAAATTATGTAAGTGGAAAATAGTTTCAGTTACTGATAATGTAAAAGACAAAAACATTTTCTGAAAAGCGTAAAGTGCGTTATATAATTGTGCTTCACCTATTATCAAGAGCTTGATATACATATTCAGTGATGACCATCAGCAGTAGACCTGGAAAAACGGAAGTTATACTGTTTGTCAGAGAGTAGGTCATGAGAGGTAAGATGCTTAACAACTACAGCATTGATTAAAGCGTTGAATACTTTACCTAAAAGCGGTGGGAGACTAAAAGGGTGATAATTAGAGGGGTCAGAAGGTTTTCCAGACTTCTTTAAAACAGGTACTATAGAGCAGAACTTCCAACAAGTTGGAAATCAGGAAGCAGAGAGGCAATAGTTGTAGAGTTTGAAGAGAACTGGAGCCAGCTCGGAGGTATATATCTTTGGGACGATGGCTGGTATCTCGTTCCCTCCGTTTGTCTTATGAGAGTCTAATTTAGAAATGTTTTCTGAGACCAGTGACGGGGTTATGCGTATAGCAGTCAGTAGGATCTGTATCCTAAGGAGTCGTCTGTTGAGTTAGAAGATAATTTACGAGCAAAGCATTCAACCTTGTCTGCTGTAGATGTCAGATCAACTGATTGGATTGAGGAGGCATTGAGGATTTGCAATTGTTCCGCATACTCTTGCTGAGCCGTCAATAATCTATAGAACCGAACTTCCGAGATGCTATACGTTGTTTCATTCTATCAGACACTTGGCTTCTGGGGCCGGCATGTTTCTCATCGCGTTGGCTCTTTCTGGATCCGGCCGACGCCCGTCTTTATTTATGATGTGCCCTAAGTATTTAATCTCTGGTAAGAAAAAGTCACACTTTGCCTCCTTAACCTTAAATCCGTATTCTTGTATCTTTTCGAATACGTTTATTATATGGTTCCGGTGCTCTGCCGTAGTTTTACTAGTAACCAGTATATCATCCAAATAGGCTGTCAAGATCGCCCAGCATGGCGTCCATGACCTGCTGGAAAATTGCAGGCGCAACCTTTATTCCAGAAGCCAGTCTGTTGCATCTGTACAACCCTCTATGGGTGTTTATGCAGAGCAATTTGGAACTTTGTTCTTCCACCTCTATCTGAAGGTATGCGTCCGAGAGGTCGATTTTAGAAAAAAAATTTCCACCATTGAGTTTATTGAAAATTTCTTCAGGGCTTGGGAGAGGATAGTGGTGATCTTGCAGGGCATAGTTTAACCCGGTGGAAAAATCTGCGCATACTCGTATTTGATTTGACTTCTTTTTTACGTAGACCGTAGGTGCTGCCCACTTGCTGAAATCTGTTTTTGACAGAATACCTGCTTGTTCGAGTCTATCTAACTCTTTGTTGATTTGCTCTAGAGCAGCGAAAGGGACATTCTGTTTCTTTTTGAATACCGGTTGTGCACCTTGAACTTAGCTTTCATTTTAGTACATTTCCCAAGGCCGCCAGAAAAAAACTGGGGAAATTGTTGTTTGAGTTCCTTTTTTAGATTTACCAAATTGGACGTTGTACTTTGTATCTTGCGACAAAATGTACTCATTGGGCAATCCCAAAGATTGAACTTTTCTATCCAATCAGTTCCAAATAAGTTGTCTGAAGTTTTTAATACGTAGGCTTTGAGCTTTTTGGTAACTCCATTTAGTGTTACTGTAAGTATTACCTCGCCTAAAATGTTAATATTTTCGGCAGTTACGGATTTTGCTGTTTTATCCGTTTTTAATAAGGTCGGCTTGTTTAATTTTCGCCAAGTACGCCAGTTAATTGTTGAAATATCAGAACCTGAGTCAAGCTGGAATTTAATGGACTTATTGAAAATATCCACAGTTACATATTTCCTTAAATTCCTATCGACAATATTGTCAGATTGAGCTTGCCTAATTTTATTTTTTGGGTTTTCTCGTTCTGTTGGCGTACCAGCACGAAGTTAAATTATGACCACTTTTATTGCAATTTTTGCAATATTTTTTGTTCTTAACTGGACAGAATTTCATCCAATGCCATTTACCACAATGGTAACATGGTCCGTGCGGTTTCTTTAACCTATTTGGGTTTTGGTTACTGCGTAATTTAGGACATGAGATTTGCCTTTTGTCTTTTTGAGGGGAATAGGAGGTAGACTTACTTCTGATTTTATTAATCTGAGTCACACCTGATTCCTCGATAGTGTTTGAGTCACGCTTTACAGATATTACTCTTTGACAGTCCTCTGCCAGTTTTTGAAGAGTCAATCCTTGTTCGTTCTCAAGTTTAGTCAGTACCCGTCGTCTGACTTTGGCGTCTTCTGCAGATACTAGACCTTGTGCGAAAATTAAGTATTTAAAATCATCAGCAGTCAGTTCGGCTAGTTTAAAATCATTACATAGCTTGTTCACCGATACTGCAAACGTTAGAAAATCTTGCTGGTTGTCTTTTGACTGTGTTCAGGCATTTCCAACGTTTATGGAACAAAGTTGTGTTAGGCCCGAATAATTCCGATAGGAGCTTAATCGTCTCTGAAAAATCCAAGTCAGTCGTTTTCTTGGGTAGTATGAAGTTTACGAACCTACTATGTTCTGTAGTTCCCAGTTTTCTCAATAGTAATCTTTTTTTTTACTGGGCCATCGTCCACAGTCTACGTTGAAAATATCTTCGTAGCGCCTGCAAAAAGCCTGGAACGTTTTGCCGTTCTCTGATATGTATTCAAAGGTTTCTATTGAATTGTAAATTGTACTCTGGGAGAATATTGTATCTTTTTCAGAGTTTGAGCCTTTTAATGCCTTTACGAGTAATTCTTTACGTTGTTTCTGTTGTAGTTCAGCATTCTGAAGCGTAATTTTTTGGAATTCCATTTGCTGTTTATGTAAATCCCAAAATAGTTGTTGCTGTCTTTCTTCTGATTTTTGTTGCTTGTCCAAATTTAGTTTTAACATTTGGGCAACTACTTTTTGCAAATCTTACATATTTAAAAATGACAGCGCTTTTTTGTTGCTTTGAAACACGTGTACTAAGAGGAGGTACACAATAAAAATCTTGATAGATTTTTGTTCCTTTTTTTTTTCTCTTTTACAGAAAGAAAATATGGACAGACAATAGTTAAACTAAACTAATTATGTGTGTTTAGCTTTTTTTTTTTCTGTGGTTCTGTTAATTTTAACGTAATTGAATAATCTTTGACCACACTTATGTATTTTTTCTTTCGACGTGAATGCGTTTCTAGAATTCTTCGTCGACCCAGATGTGGGATTGGTAAGGTATTTAGGTTTCGCCGTGAGTGCGTTTCTAGAATCCTCTTCGCCACTGATGTGGGTGCCAAAGTTGGGCCCACAGAAGTAAAACACGGAACACGGATTAGAAGTAAGAAAGATATATTAACAGGTTACAGAGATAGTGTAAGCAGAGCTTACTATAGCACTCTCTATCACTCTCTAGAGTGCTATGTCGCCGACTTAATATAGGCCTGGAAGAGTCTATTATGTAGGTAGTTTCCGGCCTCACAATACAGATACATTTTTCTGGTGGATCTGCAGTTATAACGGTGGATATTGATAACTTGTAGTCGGTCTGCGGCCAACAGAACTTATGAGACCATACAATGTTTAACAAAAGAGGCAGTAACAATTAGATGGGGGGTGGTCAGTCCTAGAATCATGGCAACAAGGTAGAATAAAGAGGATGGACGATTCAAGCGTGAAATTTAAACACTCAAGATACCACGGAAAATGTCAGATAGAAAAGAGAAACAAAAAGAAACAGACAAATCCAAAAGGGATTTTCGTGATTCTCACTTCCCTGAAAAAAAAAAAAAAATGAATAACTCACGTTGGAACAGTAAGCCCATCCCGTACAAAAATTCAGGCTAACTAATTGAAAACCAAGGAAAACAAATATGGCTGATAAACTCAACTAACACGATAAGAAATATACATCTCCCTACCAATCAATGTTATTTCAACTTTAGCAATAATTTTTATAAACAAAAAATCGGAATGCCAATGGGATCACCCCTAAGTATATAATGGCATGTAATTTTTTAGAATTTCTCGAATCTGGTCCTTTTCAAACTCTATTACTTAAACAATCAAAATACTTCTAATATATTGAGGATGCTCTATTAATATATCCTTGTGGTACTGATTTAGCTGATCTGGTAGATAAACTAAACAATAGAATTATCATATGAAATGGAAAAATAAAAAATACTTTACCTTTGCTAAATATCATGCTACAGCGCGTTGGTAGTAGCTTAAAGCTCAGTGTGCGTTGAAAATGAATTAATAAAAATGATCTCATAATTTTATATTCTCATCATAGCAACGAAATAAAATTCGGAATAATCATCGGATCCTACTTAAGAGCACTCAGAATTTGCAGCCCTCAATATTTACACGAAGTGGGGAAATATATTGTACGTACTTTCAAGACACTCCAATAACCTATTCCCATATTCAATACGAAACAAAAGGCTCATAAAATATTCCCAATTGGAAAAGCGGCATCTCCTAACAAACCCAACGGATAAAAAAATGTATTGTTCGACCTACTAACTGTATCACGACTACAATCGAAAGGAATTTATCTTAACTCAGCATAAAATTTGTTACAGTTACGTCTAAAATAATAATAGAGTTAATCAATATAAAACAAAACAACGAGACAAAACTTGAAGGAAGTATTTACTTTATTACTCGTAAGGATTGCCAGAAAGAATATATTGGAGAAACCTCAAACGTTTAAATAAAATAATATATGAACACAAAACAGACATTTAAAAAGCCCCAAAAAACAACATATTAAACGGATTATTTGCTCACCATAATAAGACTGACCACAATTTTGATATAAAATACTTCTACTCTAATTAATTTTTTAAATAATTCACGAAGATGACATGGTTAGAAAGTGCTTTTATCGTTAGTTCATCCACAGTAAATTCGTATCTAGGTTTTTACAATGTTACATCATTCTTGACATTCTTGATAGATCTTCTGTTATCACAATGTGCGATATTTAATAATGAAGATGGTGGAAATAAAGACAAAAATAATAAGAATAGAGATAAAATTAGATATATTAGAAAATACACACTAAAAAAATTTTTTTTAAAATTCATCAACATAAACAATCTGATGAAGTCCTATGAGACGAAACGCGTCAAACGAAAATGTTTCCGTTTTTCCTATATATATATATATATATATATATATATATATATTCTCATCTACAAACACAGTTTTGCTGTATCACAGCTCCTCAGCGTGGTTAGACGCCCGATTGATTCAAGCTGGAATCGAAACATGACTGATTTGTCTTTATTCAAATATCTTACCACTAGGCCATAGTCGCACGGCAAAAAAAAAAAAGAAGGGAATTTTAACATTTTTTGTTTTCGAAAAACACTAGCGGCTCGGAGAACTCAATTTGTACTTGGAGAGTAATGCTTAATAGCAATAGGAGCAGGTGTTTTTTAAAAACCCCTTTCTCTCGAGTGCTCAACTGGATTTCCGGGAGCATATATATTGCCATCCATAGACAGAGATTCACATACACACACACAAACATTATATATATATATCGTCATCCACAGACAGACTGTTTCTCTGTATCACAGCTCCTAAGTGTGGCTAGACGTCCAATTGCTTCAAGCCGAGATCGAACCCTGATTTATTTGACAGATATCTTACCCCTAGGCCATAGTCGCACGGCAGAAAGGAAGGGAATTTTAACGTTTTTTTTCCATACGAAATATGCCAATTCGTACTTGAAGAGTAATGCTTAATAGCAGTAGGAGCCGCTGTTATATATATATATATATATATATATATATATATACATACATAGAAATCTACATATTCAGTTACCCCCCCCCCCAAAAAAAACAATGATGGCCGAAAGCGCTCGGATATATCCAATATTAAGACAATTTGTACACACTTTATATCCTGAAAAGAAAACACGTATACGAACAAAAAAAATCGAATGAAAAGTTTAATCGCAGTACCTTTAAAGAAGCTTGTATAAAAGAGAAAAGAGGGATTGCTGCCCAAATAAACAATTATATGTATGTATATATATAGCTCCCATAAAAAAATAATTTGGTCGAGCACTCTGGGAAGAAAGCGAGAATTTGTAAACAGTGACTATTACTGCTGATAATGCAAGACTCTCCCGAATGATTGAGTTCTCTGGCTCACTGGCGTGTTTATGAAAAAATAAATATCCCCCAAATTAGCCTTTCTTTCTGTCGATATCGCAGGGTGTTAGAATCATGACTGATACCAAATCGGCCGGGTTTCAGGCTTCAAGCGATTGGATGCCTATCACACAGATGAACTGTGATACAGCGAAAAAGTCTGTCTGGATTACGATATATATATATATATAATGTTTGTGTGTGTGTATAAGAATCTCTAGCAGAGATAAATAAAAAAAAAAAACTTCTTTTAATAATGGTTGCGTAAACAACACTCTCCCACGTAGGTTAACTTGTCAGCTATAGAAAAATATTGCTATTCGTACACATATTAATCAACATATACGAAACCTCAACCCTATTAACATTAGACAACTACTTGTACTTCTTAAGACTAAATTGTAAAGCTCATTATTCTTACAAAATGATTCAACCCACATCAAAAGAGAGAGCTAGATAGTTTAAAATGTAGTTTAAAATGTGTTTAAAATTTAAAAAATAATACGATCTTTGTTCTTAGGCGTTAGGCGTTGTCACGTATCCTGACCTTTAACAATTAAAAAAATCTATATCACTTATATATATATATATATATATATATATATATATATATATGTATAAATTCCCAAGTTTTGAATTTGTAGGTCTGATGAATTGGATCGTGATTACGATTCCAATGTATCAAATCATAACTATGGAATATTAGTGTTCGAGCCTTTTTTATTATATATATATATATATATATATATATATATATATATATATATATATATATATATATATAACTGATTTAAAATAAGTTACTCCAAAATTCACTTGAGGATGAAATGGAACTAATGTTTTTAATTTAATTACAAAATTAAATTGGAAACTTTTAGCTTCCATTTTTGAAACATGGTTATTACTATGTAGCAAAAAAACGATATTTTAAATCAGTTAATTTATAATATTAATGCTCTGTAAATTTACATGGAGCAGTGTTTTGTAAAAATAAAAATATCAATAAGAACACCGGATTATATATGTTACTGTTCTTTCTTTTTATTTACACACACACACACACACACACACACACACACACACACACACACACACACACACATATATATATATATATATATATATGTAAGCAAATTTATGGATATAGATCCGACAGTATGAAGAAAAATATATGGAAAAAACAAACAAAAATCCTAATATGCAATTATGCTGTTTTAATGTTAATATAATGTCAACGTCGGACGTTTCTGTCTAGTAGACCATCTTCAGGACGCCGACGTGATCATATTGAAACGGAACGCTGATCTTGAAAAATTTCAGTTGTCTGTTTTGATTAGTTTTAGTCTTATGTCCATCGTCGTTTCATGTTGCATCAAATATAGTCTAATTTTAATTATGTTTTATGAATATGTCCTGAAGATGGTCTACTAGAGCAAAACGTCCGACGTTGACATTATATTAACATTAAAACAGCATAATTGCATACTAGGATTTTTGTTTGTTTTTTCCGTATATTTTTCTTCATATATATATATATATATATATATATATATATATATATATATGGACACGTGGCCGAGTGGTTAGAACGTTGGCCTTCTGATTATGAGACCCGCTTTTTGATTTGTCAGGAAGGAGATTTCCCGATGTTATCGCTCTAGAGGTGGGGCTATCCCAACAGGAAAGTGCCTGAAAACCATACTACGGGTTAACCCAAGCCTTCTGAGTAAAACTGGATACACGGAATCGGGGGGGGATCGATAGCTGTACAACCACGAAGTCATCGTGACCGAGGATTTGAGCGTGCTTTGTTCAGATTGTTGATCATGCTAGATAACACCAGAAACTGTAACTAAGGTCTGCTCAGTATAGTTGCAGTATAAAACACAGTTTGGCTCTGTGAGTGTTGAATAAACACAAATGCGCCTGAGCAAGCGTCTGCAATAGGGATTAGCTAGCCGCCCTGGTACACGGGTATCCTTGTATACGAGTGGCCAGCTATTTATATATATATATACATTTTTAGGCATTTAAAACAATATGCCTGGCCTCACAAAATTCCGTAAAATCCTTGTCGAAAACACAATTATACCTCGACATGAAAACAATAGACAAAAACTAAAAATCCTTGAAGCATTATACATCAAACAGTTGAAACCCAACGTAAACAAAATCAATTACGGCATCTCTACAAATATTCTTAAATGTCTATAATTGGTAACAGAAGCCATTGGTTTATACCAACGGCGTTCCATACTTCATACTTCTCCAATTCACTCTCGTGTAGTCATGTGTGACGTCATGAGATGCGGTGCGATTTTCGCATCTAGCGTCTTATATGCACGTGTTTATCGTTGCTTAGAAATCATCTATGTAAACATTGACAGACTATCATCACTGTCGTGTCCGTATATTGCTTAATATGTTGTAATTGACATCTTTGATAATGGCTTAAGTAAGCCGAAAGCTTAGATTGTATTAAAAAAATATGGATCAATATTGTGAATTCCTTTCTTCGTTCAACAATAATATTTTTAAACCTATCAGACGTTGCGAAAAAAATTTACATAAAATAAATAGACAACACTTGTCTACATTATTTAATGAAACATGTATATATATATATATATATATATATATATATATATATATATGTATAATACTTACTTTCGATAGCATATACATTTAAGAATTAAATTCTACTTCTGGCGATGATCACAGCTCTCCACGACTTCCTGTCCTTTGTAGCTTAGCTCTTAGTTTATCATTTTACTATCCATTTACACCTGCGTGTTAGATAGATCCTTCAGTGTTTACCATCGTCCACCCGCTTTCAATATGTCCTTTGAGTGTTTATTTTCTAAGCCTTCTTTTCTCATTATATGTCCGAGAAATTTCAACTATTTCTGATTCTAAGTACAAGTGTCCTTTTTGTTGCCATTTTCTCTAAAAGTTTGTTGTTGCTCAAATATATATATATATATATATATATATATATATATATATATGTCCATGAACGATAAATGAGGGTCAGCAATGGATGGTGCCTTTCATTTTGCACTTATGCATGCTAGCAGGGGCTATTATTAAGTAAATGCTCTGTTTATAATGAACAGTATTGAACAACATTTACCGCCCTGAATGTCCGAGAAATTTTCATGGAAAATATGCGTCCTTCGACAGGAATCGAACCTGTATCATATATGGAACCGTCATTTAGCCTGACGTGCCTTAACCGATCGAGCCACGGAGAATCGTTCCATTTGCAAGGTAGTGTGACGTCATTTGTTTACATTTAGATACGCTATGAGCAGATATGAATGTACGTGAGAGAATCTTAGAAGATTGAATTTTAAAGGCAGTAAACTCGACCTTGCTTAACAAACGCTCTTCTGTGGCCCAATTGGTTAAGGCACGTCAGGCTATATGACGGTTCCGTATAGGATCCAGGTTCGATTCCTGTCGGAGAATGAATATTTTATATGAAAATTTCTCGGACATTCAGGCCGGTAAATGTTATTAATACTGTTTATTATAAACAGAGCATTTACTTAAATACTTGTATCTATAAAAAGAATCTATAAAGATAAATATGTATTAATATATATATATATAATGGAAAGTGAGAGATTTAGTGCAATTCGGGCACATGTAGAGAAATTCCGGGCTTGTTTTAATACAGCAAAAACAGTCGGGTCAATAATCGCAGAACTCGATTCTCGAAAATAAATGTAGCAACATTTGAAAGTACTCGGGAAGAAAATAATATAAAAAGTGGAAATAAATATTAACTTTGCCAAATTTAATAGAACACGTCGATATTAGTCAAACAAATATAATTTTCCTATTTGTGAATTAGTTGTTTTGTGTTATTGGTAAATTTGCCAAAATTCATATTTATCTCAATTTCATATTATTTTTTCGTACCACCCTCTCTCGGAGGTTAACTTGTCATTTGTTAAAATTTAGTGCAATTCGGGCACATGTAGAGAAACCTATGGCTAATAAACAAAATAATATTAACATTAGACACATTTTAGTAGATAACACCAAAATCTTATATAAGACACAATGTAAAGAAAGACACACAATTCTGGACTTGTCTTTATACAAAAGAAACAGCCAACATGAAATGAAACATCTTTCTTCAAAGTGGAGATCGTATATTGGGGTCTGTTAAGAAAAATACACTTAAAAAATAGAGTTTGACGGTTTAAATGACGTTATCTTGAGCGACTTGAAATTGGTTCCATTAAATTTGAGGACGACGGAATTAAACCAAAACAGTCGAGTCAATAATCGCATTCTCGAAAATAAATGTAGCAACATTCGAAAGTGCTCGGGAAGAAAATAGTATAAAAAATGAAAGTAAATATTAACTCCGGCAAATTTACTGACAACACAAAACAACTCATCCGGAAAGTTGACAAATTAAAATTAAAAGAAAATTGATAGACGGAACCTGGCCATTTTATTTAACCAAATATTTTTGAGAGAATTATTTCTGACGAAATACCCCGTTTACAAATATATATATATATATATATATATATATATATATATATATATATATATATATATATATATATATATATATATATACTCGACTCTCCCGTTAAATTCGACGTATGAGGGTGAAGCAGATCGGTTCCTAGGAAACCGACAGCCCGACAACAGCCCATGAGATTTGATTATAGTGGTGAAGGTTTCGTGCAGGACCAACCACACTTTTTGAAGGGACCGAATACAGAGACCTGGTGCACTAAGTGCCACAAGGTCCCCAAACGACCCTCCGCAGGTTTTGAATTCAGAGTTGTCCTTCTCCTAGACCAGTTGCCAGCCAAGGCTATAGAACCCAGTCTGCCTTCCCATTTAACCATAGCTGGAGGGAAGAAGAAGAGGATTCACACCTTTCCAAGGGTATTAACACGTAAGTGAATGTAATGGATTCGACTGGGATTCGAACTCGGCTCTCCGATTCCTCAATCCAAGCTGGCGCGGTAGAGTAATAGATAGCGGCTTGGATATATATATATATATATATATATATATATATATATATATATATATATATATATATATATATATATATATATATATATGTGTGTGTGTGTGTGTGTGTGTGTGTGTGTGTGTACGTGTGTGTGTGTGTGTGATGTCGCATTATCATTGAGAAACAGAACCAGTTTTGTTCATTTCTTTGACAATTATATATTTACATCCTAAGCTACAGGAAATAGAGATTTTATAAAACTATGTAGGGAAACACAGGTCATGTAAATGACCCTTAATTTCGTGGGAGTCTTTCTGACATTTATACGTCAAGGTCAGTGAGAATAGCGGGAATTGGCAAATAAACGTCTTTGAACTCGAAATACTGTTTTGTCGTGCTTCTCCCATAAAGCACTTCCAAAAATAAATTGAAAAATACGAAAAAGAAGAATTTAATACCCCTTTCTCTGTCCCCACTCTCTCTCTTTCTTTCTCTCTCTCTCTCTCTCTACATATATATATATATATATATATATATATATATATATATATATATATATATATATATATGCGTGTATATATACATATATATATATATATATATATATATATATATATATATATATATATATATATATATGTATGTATATATATATAGCTATATTAGCTTGAAAACCGCCCTATCGGGCGGCGTTTAATCTAGATCCAGCGTTAGGCTTTTAATTGGGCCTTCATCACAATAGTTTGGGAGGAGTTGATGCGATAGGCAAAAATAAACTATAGAAAAACTCAAAATTGATCGTTGCATTTAAGTATTGCATTAATGTTTAATCTTAACTGTTAAAATTCATCTGTCGCCATTTAATTTAAAGAAAATTTGATGTACGTAGGTCCTTACTTTCTGTACAAACAATTATTCTATTTCATGGGAAGATTTCGCACTTAATTTCAATTATTACCAAATTTATCCCCAAGATATAAATATAATCGCCAAAAACAATCGTCGTAATGAAAACTTGAGTATCCAAAATTTCAGGATTGCGGGTCTGGATCCAGACCGAAATGTTTTTAATTTGCTCACAGAATCTGCCTGATTCCATAATGCTATGGCATGCGGGGCTACGGACTCTAGGAGTAAAGTTGAAAAAGTGTGACACATTGACACACTGACATTCGCATTTATTATATATATATATATATATATATATATATATATATATATATAAAATATTTTTTTGTTTAAAATATGATTCCTTCACTACATAAGAGTTCTCATGTTTCAAACCGAGAGACGAGACCATCCAAATAATTATTAAAATTAAGTTGAATTGAGGTGTTTAGTCCCGTTTCATCTTCTATCTATTTAGGAATTAAAACTAAACACCTCAATTCAACTTAATTTTAATAATTATCTGGATGGTTTCGGCTCTCGGTTTTGAAACATGAGAACTCTTATGTAGCGAAGGAATCATATTTTTAAACAAAAATATAATATAAGCTCTACTTCTGCATGGAGCACTGTTTTCTTAAAAAATAAAAACAAAAATACTAAGGAACTCTGGATTATGCACCCAACGTGTTCTTTCCTATTTTCTGCATGCCTCCGCACTTGTACTTATTCTCCCATGCTCGTAGAGCGAAAGTTCTAACTATATATATATATATATATATTCATATTCACAAAGGGGATTCACAAAGGTGAATTTAAGCTCAACTGAAAATAAATTTTTCAGGAGCATATATATTGTCATCCACAGACAGACTGTTTCGCTGTCTCACAGCTCATCAGTGTGGCTAAACGTCCGCTTGCCTCTAGCGAGGAGATCGAAACCCGACTGAATTGGCGTCATTCGGGGATTCTACCACTAAGCCGTTGGCGCACCACGGACGAAGGTGAATTTAAGAGTATTTATTTTTAGATAAACACATAGTGACTGAGAGAACTCGATTCGATTTACCGAAGAGTCCTGCATTATTATCCGCAATAGTCACTGTTTACAAACGAACACTTCCTCCCAAGAGAGCTCAACCGAAATAAATTTTTCAGGAGCATATATATATATATAATTATTTATTTAAAAATATGATTCCAACACGCTACATAAGAGTTCTCATGTTTCAAAACAAGAGACGAAAACCTCAATATAATTATTTGAATTAAATTGAATTAAAGTAAGCTCTGTTCCATCTTCAAGCGAAATTTTCTTTGGAGTAACTTATTTCTGAAATTTACGTGTTTTAATAGCAGATTCATTATTGAAATCAAAATTTCCATGGTAACGGCCAGCGCGATTGTTCATATAAAGAGCGGCGCAGGGTGTTAATAATTTGTGTCAGTATAGAGTTACATTCATAGGTATCAAGTCACGGTAAGGTTGGGGGGTCTAAATTTAAAACGGAAGATGATTTCGTCTAGTCTGGTTTACGTGTCTATGGAGATTTATTTTTTATTTTTTATTTTTTTTCTGAAAGGGTTTTGTGTATATAAAAAAACTGCCGTAACATTTGTTTTTTGACGACTTCATAAAGGGTTATCTTTTTTTGTAAGGTATTTAAACTATTTATTAGGATTATGGATTTAAAAAATTATTTTATTGTTTTATTGGATTATTTACCTAACCAGTTTTTTCCTATTTTCTATATATCTTCGCATATATATATATATATATATATATATATATATATATATATATATATATATATATATATGAAAAGATTACTTAACTTTTAAGTATCAATTTTATCCCGACTTCGAAGTTTCATGGTAAATTTTTCAGTCTTCAGGGGGTTCTGATTTTAGTCTCTTTACACTTTTTTAAAAATATTACAAAAGCAAATGAACCGATAAATATGTGGAAATTGTTACAAAATTAGGAGTAAATACTGAAGTTTTTTAAACAAATTTAATTCATCTCTATGTGGGCACCATTAATTGTACGAATCACATCAAAACTACTTGATTTCTTGCCATGTTCGCTGCAGCATAGCCTCAACTATAGTTCATTATTTGGCTCGTGTTGCCCTTTGCCACATATTTCGTACCTTTAACATTATATTTTCCTTTGTTCAAATTAACAAATCGATTTTCGAATCCCAAAGAAAACTTACAATCTTTTTCAAAGTTGTCGTTCTTTTTTTGCTTTTAACCACACTTCATACTGGTACAGATGGACTTTGTAGGTGAAAAGCTTGTCTTACACGATCGATGTTTTCCTCAGATGTTCTCCGTCATTCCCTCCTCCATTTATCTAACATTGTCCCTGTTCTCCAGAGTTTTTTTTCATTTTGCCTGCAGATTTTGTCCGTTGTATCCGAAGTCCTCAGGTCCTCAGATGAGAGGTTTGTCCTTATATATATATATATGTATATATATATATATATATATATATATATATATATATATATATATATATATATATATACAATTTCTCATGTGATCTAATATTTTCTTTTCAGAGGATAAATTATATAAAAACTGTCTGAATGTTCTTTTTACCCGAGCGCTTTCGGCTATACATTTATCCATTTCCAAGGTTGAAATATATTAACTGCTAACAAGAAATAGTTTGTTGCTTGTATTTATAAAATGTTTTCATTTTCAAAACACGGTCAAGATATTGTGTCCATGTTCATAGTTGATATTATTTTTTTTGTTTTTATTAATAAGGCTTCCATTACTTTTAGCCTTTTTCCCATGTAGATGATGCTATTGTATTTGTGTTGTCAACAATGTCACGAATAGGGTTTAGTAGGTCTTCGTGAATATTTAAATGAGAATTAATTCAGCGATGGTAGTGTGAGTCTTCGTGTCAAACATCCTGTAGTATATATATATATATATATATATATATATATATATATATTGTGTATATTTAGGCAGCAATTTTTCATTGATGCATGTTTCATTAAATAATATAGACAATTTTTGTATATTTATTTTAAGTAAGTTCCTTTCATATTGTCTGATAAGCTTAATAACATTGTCATTGAAAGATGAAAGGACATCACCATATTGATACATGTTTAAATCCAATCTAAGCATTCGGCTGACATAAGCCATTATCAAAGATGACAATTACATTTCAATATATCAAACAATACACGGACGAAACAATAATGATAATCTGTTTTTGTTGTATGAAAAATTTCAAAGCAACGACAAACTCGTGTATACGAGACGCGGAAGCGAAAATCGCATCGCAGCTCGTGACGTCAGACTTGGCCACGCGAGAGAAGTATTTAGTATGGGCAGGCGTTGGTATAAACCAATGGCCTCAGTTATCAATTATAGGCATTTAAGAATATTTGTGGAGATTTCGTAGTTTATTTTGTTCAGGTTAGGTTTCAACTGTTTTATGTATATAGCTTCAAGAATTTTTAGTTTTTGTTTATTGTTTTCATGTTTAAGTATAGTTGTGTTTTCAACAAGGATTTTCCGGAATTGTGTATGTGGCCAAGCATGTTGTTTTAAATGCCTAAAAATGTTAGAGTTATCATTCAAATGTAGAGTCAAGCGTCGTGAAAGCGAGTTTGTGGTGCGACCAACATAAATATTATTTAATCCATTGGAAATACAATCTCCCAAAGGGCACTTGAATTATAAACTATGTTGTTTGCAAATCGCTAACGGGGAGTGGGGAAGAATTATTGCGAATAATTAAGTTGGATTTTCTAGATTTAGCGTAGTATATGATTAACCTAATTTTTTTGCTAGGATCTGTTGTAAATGTATTTGTATTTACTAATGTTTTAAGTATATTTTCATCTTGTTTATAATTAGTATGCATTTGATTACGATATAAGAGATTAATATATTTGGGATTAAAGCAGTATTAAGACTTCTAAGAAAGCATTTTATTTGTTCATCAACTATATAGTTTGGAAAGCTGTTATTAATAAGTGTTTGTTTTATATTCTTTAGTTCACTGTGGAAAATCTGTTTTGTAGATGAATTAGTTTCCGGAAAATCCTTGTTGGAAATACAACTATACTTAAACATGAAAGCAATAAAGAAAAACTAAAAATTCTTGAAGCTATATACATAAAACAGTTGAAACTTAACAAAATAAATTATGAAATCTCCACAAATATTCTTAAATGCCTATAATGGATAACAGAAGCCATTGGTTTATACCATAGGCTTCCCATACTTAATACTTATCTTCGCATGTCGTATCTCCATTCGTAATTCTTGTTGCGTCAGTGAATAATGTTTTTGATTTGGCATGATACACGCCAGAGTTCACCGCGTCTTCTACAGTCGTAGCCGGCTTTCTCAGACGCTTACGAAAAGCTTTCTCAGAAAGAATGAATATATATATATATATATATATATATATATATATGAAACTTAAAGAAAACAAATTGAAATATTTCATTGTAAGCGGATTTTATTTATAAAATAAAACACAAATGGCGAATGTTGAGGTCACAAGTGAAACTTAAAGTTTACTTTTCTTTATTATGTTCAGGATGTCTTCTTAAAAAATATTTTCCTTGAAGTTCACAGAATGAGTTGTTAAGAAAAAGAACAATGAGGATATTCATTGGGCGTAATTTGAACTTTTGTGCTTGAATCGAATCAGAGGCAGGATATGTCAAGATGGCAATGTTTCGCATCGAGTCGAGAACATAACAGGTTTTTATCATCAAAGCCGAAACGGATGGGACTAGCAACTTGCAGCAGTTGTTATTCCTGGTGTTGATATGCAAAACTCGAAAGAATGTATGTTAATTATCAGTTTATTTGGCTACGTATATCTATCTATCTATCTATCTATCTATCTATCTATGATAGTCTATTCGTATCTATCTATGTATCATTGTCTATTCATATCTATCTATCTATCTATCTATCTATCTATCTATCATAGTCTATTCGTATCTATCTATGTATCATAGTCTATTCATATCTATCTATCTATCTATCTATCTATCTATCATAGTCTATTCGTATCTATGTATCATAGTCTATTCATATCTATCTATCTATCTATCTATCATAGTCTATTCGTATCTATCTATGTATCATAGTCTATTCATATCTATCTATCTATCTATCTATCTATCTATCTATCATAGTCTATTCATATCTATCTATCTATCTATCTATCTATCTATCACAGTCTATTCATATCTATCTATGTATCATAGACTATTCATATCATCTATCTATCATAGACTATTCATATCTATCTATCTATCTATCTATCTATCTATCTATCTATCTATCTCAGTCTGTTCACATCTATCTCAGACTATTCATATCTTTCTTACTTTCTTAGCTTATATCTATCTATCTATCTATCTATCTATCTATCTATCTATCATAGACTATTCATTTCTATCTATCTATCTATCTATCTATCTATC
This sequence comes from Acanthosepion lycidas, assembly GCA_963932145.1. Lineage (NCBI taxonomy): Eukaryota > Metazoa > Mollusca > Cephalopoda > Sepiida > Sepiidae > Acanthosepion > Acanthosepion lycidas. The sequence continues at coordinate 5,756,108 of OZ010606.1, read as the reverse complement.
ATAGTCTATTCATATCTATCTATCTATCTATCATAGACTATTCATATCTATCTGTATATCTATCTATCTCAGTCTGTTCACATCTATCTCAGTCTGTTCACATCTATCTCAGACTATTCATATCTTTCTTTCTTTCTTAGCTTATATCTATCCACCTATCTATGTATCATAGACTATTCATATCTATCTATCTATCTATCTATCTATCTATCTATCTATCTATCTATCTATGATAGTCTATTCGTATCTATCTATGTATCATTGTCTATTCATATCTATCTATCTATCTATCTATCTATCATAGTCTATTCGTATCTATCTATGTATCATAGTCTATTCATATCTATCTATCTATCTATCTATCTATCATAGTCTATTCGTATCTATGTATCATAGTCTATTCATATCTATCTATCTATCTATCTATCATAGTCTATTCGTATCTATCTATGTATCATAGTCTATTCATATCTATCTATCTATCTATCTATCATAGTCTATTCATATCTATCTATCTATCACAGTCTATTCATATCTATCTATGTATCATAGACTATTCATATCATCTATCTATCATAGACTATTCATATCTATCTATCTATCTATCTATCTATCTATCTATCTATTTCAGTATATTCAGCATCTATCTATCTATCTATCTATCTATCTATCTATCTCAGTTTATTCATATCTATCTATCTATCTCTCTCTCTCTCTCTCTCTCTCGATATATATATATGTTTATTTATATCTATCTATATCAGTATATTCTCATCTTTCTATCTATCTCAGTCTGTTCACATCTATCTCAGACTATTCATATCTTTCTTACTTTCTTAGCTTATATCTATCTATCTATCTATCTATCTATCTATCTATCTATCATAGACTATTCATTTCTATCTATCTATCTATCTATCTATCTATCTATCTATCTATCATAGTCTATTCATATCTATCTATCTATCATAGACTATTCATATCTATCTGTATATCTATCTATCTCAGTCTGTTCACATCTATCTCAGACTATTCATATCTTTCTTTCTTTCTTAGCTTATATCTATCCACCTATCTATGTATCATAGACTATTCATATCTATCTATCTATCTATCTATCTATCTATCTATCTATCTATCTATCTATCTATCATAGTCTATTCATATCTATCTATCTATCTATCTATCTATCTATTATACTCTATTCACATCTATCTATCTATCTATCTATCTATCTATCTATCTATCTATCTATCTATCTATCTGTTGAAGGACATAGATAAATAGAAACCAACATCAGTGGAAATTGCAGTGAGTCATTTACTTTTCAAATCTCTGTCGCGATCATTTCAGTGCAACATAAACACTCACTTTTACAAATTCCTGCTCAAGTAGCCTTCTTTAAAATCCCCAAAACCTCAAAGCCTCTCTAAACAAACATTAGCAATAAAAAAAATCTTGTTGGGGATAATGGTTAGCACCTCCGCTTAAAGAAAGGCGAACAAAATAAGACTCTTGACGCTCTGACATATCGAATATCAACAGAATTCGTAAGGATTGTTTTTAAGCCCGTAATTTTGACACGGATCTGTTTTTGCTTTGGTCTTGAACGATTATCAATCAGTTTGAAATGCAATGCTTCAACCAAAAATAGTTTTTTTTAATGCTAAACAAACGTAAAAGCATCGCTCGTTTAAATAAATAATAAAACTTGTTTTTTTTTGTACAGTTTTGTTTTTCTTCTCGTCTATAAAACTTGTCATATGGGTGTTGTTTATAAATTGTCACATGACTCTTTTTTTTTAAAATCATTTCACCGTAAGCAAGGTAGCAAAGCCTCTAAGAAGTAAATGTAGACTGTGAAGGAATACGTAAAAAAATCTATGTGTCAAAAAGAACAATAAAAGAACTTAGAAGACAGAAGATAACGATTGACATTGCATTTAAATTTTTAAGATGAAAGGCAATAAAGCCACTAGGATGCAAGGGTTTACTGAGTGTGAAAGAAGAGGAGAAAAACTACTATTAAGGAGAGAGTACAATAAAAGAAGAAGAATTAAGAAGATAGAAGATAACGATTGACATAGCATTTAAATTTTTGAAGATCAAAGGCAATAAAGCTACTAAGACGCAAGGGGTTACTGAATGTTAGAGAATATGAGAAAAACTATTATTAAGGAGAGAGGACAATAAAAGAACATTTAAGAAGACAGAATATAACGATTGGCATTGCATTTCAATTTTTGAAGATCAAAGGCAATAAAGCCACTAAGACGCAAGGGGTTACTGAGTGTTAGAGAATATGAGAAAAAACTACTATTAAGGAGAGAGGACAATAAAAGAACAAGGAATTAAGACAGAAGATAGCAATTGACATTGCATTTAAATTTTTGAAGATCAAATTTGACTGTAAATCAGGGAGGCAGAAGAGAGTTCCACATGCGAGAAGTGCGAGAACCAGCACAGACCTGTTACATCTCGTCATTTCAACTCTCAAATGATGAGACATTGCCGCCAATCTATTACTGCGATTAAATTCATAAAGTCTACGTACCATAGAGAAAAGTAATATTTATTTTCCGAATACAAAAATATGGCACAAGGTCAAGAGGGGGGTGAGGAAGGATAGTCTTCAATCTGTCTTATCTACAATTTAGCTAGATACAATTACTGACCGAAACATACCATAGTATTTCTGACACTAAAACAACACATTCTTACTTACCATTCTTACTACAGTCACCATAATACTTCATAGTCTCTATGCAGTCCTAACTCGTCCTCGTATGTCTAATCTGTCTGTGTGTTGGCGGAAAGAATTAAAAATCAACATTTAAAATAGAGGAAAATTCATTAGAACAATTACCGTGAAAATGCTTATAAAAAATGCCCAGGAAATCTACGTTGTGGCGCTGGGAATGTGACTGAAGCCGAGATGCCAGGTTAGTACCAATAACATTGCAGATTCTTTGGTTTTTATCAAGAATCTCTAAATATATAACAACTACTTTCGATTTTATAATTATTTTTGCATCCATCAAGTGAATTGTTATGATAGGATTTCCTGCCCTCATATATTTCCCGCCTTCATTTATTTCCCGCCTTCATATATTTCCCGCCTTCATGTATTTCCCGCCTTCATTTATTTCCCGCCTTCATTTATTTATTTTACAGAAAGCTTGTTCAAACCATTTTTAAAAAATCGAATTAGAAAAAATTTCAAATAATCTTATGAACAACTTGGGAATACGAAGTGCTGTAGGCTTGGATGTGCGGGTGGTGTAATGGTTAATGGCTCGGGATTGTTAATCGGAGAGCCGAGTTCCAATTCCAGTTGGGTTCGTTATATTCATTTACGCACAAATACCCTTGGGAAAGGTAAGAATTCACCTGTTCTCTCCACCAGCTATAAATTAATTAGAAAGCCTTGTGTCAATAAATCGTTATGATCTCGAAAAGAAAAAAATAAAATCTAAAGATATTTTCTGGCTTTAAAGAACCTTCAAATATAGATAGACAGACCGTTAGAAAACAACCAATAAAAACATTGACCTAAGAACTGAAGTCATGTTCTTAAATTAGCTTAGATCGTTAAATCAATCTATCTACTTTAGTCTGAATTTATTAGATGAATCATTGTTATTATTAATTTTTTTACCATTTTTTTAATCTTATTTGCGTGTTGACAGCTAATAGTAGTCGACATAATAGTCGTAAGTTATTTGAAAACCTAGGAAAGCATCGCCGTTATTATTAATGTTTGATTAGTCTTTCTCTCATCTTTCGTCAACAACTAATACTAGTCGATGTAACAGTCGTACTTTGTTTGCCTGCATAGGAAAATCATCACCATTATTATTAATATTTGATTAGGTTTCCTTTCATCCTATTTCAGTTACTTGTTGACGCTTAATACTAGTCGAAATAATAGTTGTAAGTTGTTTGAATGTCTGAGAAATGCATCATCATTATTATTAATATTTGATTAGGTTTTCTTTCATTTCAGATGCTTGGTTACGTCTAATAAAGGGTGTTTCATTAAGACGGATCAAAGTAAATAAATCAGTGATTATTGGTGAAAATTTATTTATTTCTCTATTGGATTATGTTATTTAATTCATGGCAATTATATGTGAAAAATAATATCGCCCAAATGTCCGCCAAGGCTTTGGCGGCACACTTCCACTCGATGGTCAAAATTTTTGATGACGTCTCTGCATAGTTGCTCCTCGATCTCACCAATATGTCTTATTATCTCATCCTTCATCTGTTGAATTGTTGTTGGCTTGTTGGCATAGAGCTTAATTTTGAGATGACGCCAAAGGAAAAAGTTTAAAGGCGTCGAGTCACACGATCGTAGTGGCCAATTGACTTCGCTGTTTCTAGAGATGATGCGACCTGGGAACTTCTCTTTCAAATTCTGTTTCAACGTCCATTTTCGTAATAGGCTTTAACACGTTGTTTGATTGTTAATCTTTCCATGGTTGAAATTGCCAAAGACGTAAGTTGTTAAATCTGAAAGAAAAAAAACAAAAACATTAGACGCTTAAACTTAATTCACATTTAAAATCAGTCCAAGTTATTGGAACATCCTTTATAATGATAGTAGGTCATATCCTTGCGATTTATGTAACAAGCTAGTTTTTAAGTGAGTACGTTGTTAGTCTACTGCAGAATTCCCAGCCTGGCGGACCAGGGTGTGTTTTTCGTCTGGCTCTTACCCCACAGAATGTTGAGCTTGGTTGAAATTGCTAATGGCCAAAGCCCCCATCTACATATTTCTGATGGTCGTTGAAGAACGCAAGCCGTCGTACTACGTCAAGGCGACACACCATCAACACCAAAATCAAGTCGGTTCTACTTTAAGGCTAAGAAACCTGGCGGTTAGCCAAGGACAACACCCACAATCCTCAGGCACTTACCAACCGATGTCTCAGGAATTATTATCTCATCCTTCAGCTGTTGAATTGTTGTTAGATTGTTGGCATAGACATTACATTTGAGATGACCTCAAAGGAAGAAATCTAAAAGCGTCAAGTCGTACAATCATGGTGGCCAATAGACTTCGCTGTTTCGAGAGATGGTGTAACCTGGGAGTTTTTCATTCAATAAACATTTGAACATCCATTTTCGTAATAAGCTTCGATAACTTTAACACGTTGCTTGATTGTTAATTTTTTCACGTTTGAAATTGCCAAAGACCTACGCTGTTAAATCTGAAAGAAAAAGAAAAAAATCATTGGACGCTTAAACGTAATTCACATTTAAAATTGGTCCAAGTTATTGGAACACCCTTTAGTTGTTCGAGTTGCCTAAAGTAGCGGGGTTATTATTATTATTATTATTTGTGTATGTTATGTTTCCTTCTTTGTATCCTGTAGATCCGGGTCCAAATTATGGCCCTTAGGCCCTATAGGAGAATTGTCATTTAATTGATACTCCTTTTCTTAGTATGTAGGGGTCGGCAAGCTACGGCACGCATGCCACACGTGGTACGCCAAGCAATTTCCAATGGTACGTAGCCGCAAATGACATTACGAAGTCCGACCCAATAACTATTACAACGCAAAGATATTTAACTGTTTCAATTTTAATATATAGTAAAGTATATATACTTTATATTACTATGTAAAATATATTGTAGAACAGGTATATTGACGTATGCTGTTGGCACACTGAATGATTTTAAAACGTTAAATTAGCACATTATTAGCAAAAGGTTGCCGACCCCTAGTATATGGGGGGTTCTTAGTAGGGCGATCTCCTGTGCAACTTGTATGCTGATGTTACCTGAGACACTGTTAGTAAAATTGTCCATTCCTTTTCTCACGGGGCACAGTACTCCGATTACTATTGGTACACTCTCAGTCTTCATTCCCCACGTCATGTTAATCTCGACCTCGATCTAGGTACTGCTATGCCAATAAGCATACACTTCCTGAATTTCTTGTCTTTTATGATAATATCAGGTCTGTTGGCTTTTACTTCCCTGTCAGTCTGAATTGGTATGTCCCTGAGGATAGTTACATCGTTAATTTGGGTAACTGTGTCTGGCTGGTGTTCATACCATCTTCGATTTTGTGCTTCTTGTATACATTCCAGTGGACATATGTCTCTAACATTTTATGTCTGTGGGTTTATTCATTTTTTTGCCAGTTCCGAACATCCTGAGAAAATATGGTCGACAGTTCCATCATGTTTTCTGCAGATCCTGCATTTCGGATTAGTTCCATCCTTGATTATTTGACAGTGATAGGATCTGGTTGCAAGGCTTTTATTATTATTATTATTATTATTATTATTATTATTATTATTATTATTAATGTTTCATTTTATTTCTAACTCAAAGATTAAAACGATGATTATAACATTTGCATCGCAGCTGTTTACGGGTTCAATCCCAGACTCCGGCATCGTTTAAAATAACACACTCTTCAGAGAAAGGACCGTACGAACAATACAAAATTAACTTACATTATTTACATTATCCGGACTGTTATCCTCATCTTCATTGCCATATTCACAATGTTTCGGCTATTGTACGCCCCAGCCTTCTTCAGGCGATTGGAATTTCGAATGGAACCTTTTTATTTCGTCCACCGGTGTAGATTTTTCTAGTTCCAAGTGGCGTGCCTCTTCCGAATGTCTCAGTGATCTTTCCCTTTAACTCTCCAAATTTTTGGTTCACCACTGCTGTTGACTGGTATTGAAGTCACAACACTTTGGGTCTCGTCACTGGATCTAACCTACGCTTTTATCCAGTGGGTATGGCAATGAAGATGAGGATAACAGTCCGGATAATGAAAATAATGTAAGTAATCATAATACCTCTTCTCAGAGATCCAATCACCTGAAGAAGGCCGTATCGTACGACGGCCGAAACGTTGTGAATATGGCAATGAAGATGAGGATAATAGTCCGTATAATGTAAATAATGTAAGTAACAAAATTAAGAAATTTATGCTAATGATAATAGTCGCCATCTCCTTATCAGGAATCATTTGGCATTCATTGACGTGAAGCCAGAGTCACTATTAAAATTTTAAAAATTCATAAAGTTCACACCTTATTTTCTACCAGATGATTTTTTGGCACTCATTTCGATGAAGGTAATTACTTCTGGATTTTGGTACGTACCAAAATTAATCATGAAGAAATAGGATACATTTTAAGTTCATACATTTTTTTATATAGATACAAATATTTAAGTAAATGCTCTGTTTTATAATAAACAGTATCTATTACATTTACCGTCCTGAATGTCCAAGAAATTTTCATAGAAAATATTCGTCCTCCGACAGGAACCGAACCTGTATCCTATACGTAACAGTCGTATAGAATGACGTGCATTAACCGATCGAGCGACGGAAGATCGTTCGATTAGCAAGGTCGATTTTACTGTCTTTAAACTTCAATCTTCCATGAATCTTAGCTGCTCAAACATAAAAAATTATAAACATAAAAATGTCTTAAAAATAATTGTCGGGCTTTGTCCATTTCATAATGTGTGACGTCATTTGTTTAAATTTAGATTTTTAAAATGGTTTCTATTATTAGGTTGGTGCAAAAATAATGACGGTTTTTGACGTTAAAAAATACGTCAAAAACCGTCATTATTTTTGCACCAATCTAATAAAACAATTTTTCAGAAAGAAATCTCTCAAGTCAAGTGGCTGTTATTGTTCTTTCCAATATTGACGGGGAGTTTCTTTGCTAACCTTTTGTTTCAAGTAACGTGGAATGTCAACATCTTGATCATATTCACTTCGAGTTACATGTGACATTCACTTTAGTAGCTGTTGTTGTTGAAAGTTCCTAAACTTGGCCTGGAGGACAGACCAGCCAAGCCACCCCCACATTATCCTTCATCGCCCTGTTCGCTGGCCCGATCACGTCACATTTGGCACAGGTCTTTGTGATTCTGTGGCGCCAGGTTTGAAGTAGGATGTTCCTCGTTGAGACCTACAGACTTTAGAGGGTCGAAGAAATTTTTGACCATTGTGTAGTGGTTGTATACAGCTGAGAGTTAAAATATTTCTAAACAGATCTGGTACCATAAATAACATCCATATGAAAGTTTCGGCCTGATGAGGCTATTTAAGAACATGATTCCGCTTCTCAGGTTAATGTTTTCGTTTTCTACTAATTTGCCGTGTTGTGCGAAGCTACCTCTAGCGAAGGGCTAGGGTATTAGGTTAGGGTTAGATTTAGGTTAGCGTTAGGGTTTAGGGTTAGAGTTAGGTTTTAGGTTTATGGTTAGGGTTTAGGTTAGGGTCTCTGGTTATGGTTTAGGGTTTAGGTTTATGGTTAGGGTTTAGGTTAGGGTTAGGGTCCCTGGTTATGGTTTAGGGTTTAGGTTTATGGTTAGGGTTTAGATTAGGGTTAGGGTCTCTGGTTATGGTTTAGTGTTTGGGTTTATGGTTAGGGTTTAGGTTAGGTTAAAGTTTAGGGTTAAGGTTAGGTTTTAGAGTTCAGGTTTATGCTTACGATTAGGGTTTAGGGTGATGTTTAGTGTTTAAGGTTAGGATTATGGCTTAGGAGCTAAGATTAGAATTAGGGTTTTGAGTTAGGGTTAGGGTTTATGGTTGGTGTTAGATTTAGGCTCTAGTGTTTATGGTTAGGGTTTTGATTTAGAGGTAGGTTTACTGTTAGGGCTAGGGTTATGGTTTAGGGTTAGGGTTTATAGTTAGGCGTATGGTTAAGGTTAGGGTTATGTTTATGGTTTAAGGTTAGGATTATGGTTTAGGCTTAGGATTTGATTTTTGGGCTAAGGTTAGGGCTAGGTTTTAGGTTTAGGGTTAGGGCTAGGATTATGGTTAGGATTTATGCTTAGGGTTAGGACTTAGATTAGGTTTAGAGTAATGGTTTAGGTTTAGGGTATTGGTTTAGAGTTTATGCTTACAGTTACGTTTAATGTTAGGCTTAGAGTTTCGGCTTAAGTTTATGGTTTAGTGTTAGGGTTTCTGTTTAGGCTTAGGGATAGGGGTAGGGTTTCAGGGTTAGGGTTAGGGTTTAGGGTTATGATTTATGTTTAGTTTTAGGGTTAGCGTTTTACGATAAGTTTCCCTAACGTGTATAGTAAATTTGTTATAACTGATCCACACACGTAGGAATTTGAACTTTTTCGTATTTAATCATTGTATATCCTGAATTTTTTTTAAGGATTCAGTGTATGTGCCATCACTGTTTTCGTTTAAGTTTCTTATTTAGAAAATTTTTTCTCGAGTCTTATTTCTTGGAACACTTGGTAGTAGATGTTGATTTCTTTTTCAATACCATTCTTATCGTGACAATGAATACCAATAATTTTAATATTCCTTAAAATAAACTTTTAAAAATAAAAATAAAATATAAAAGAAAGCGTGCTGAAATAGAAAAAAGAAGTTTATGAAACCTATTTTATAACTACGCCCTCACAATAAAAAAGTTTTTGCTTTGTTAGGAGTCAAAATGGCCGCCATTGTCGTCTGACTTTTGAACATTAAAATAAAAAAAAAATGAAGTGAGAAAAAGAGTGGGGAGAAAAAATGATAGTCATTGACAGCAGACATGACGGACCCACCTAAATTTATGGTGGGAAAAGATCTTAGCAGAAATGCTAAAAATTCATAAAGTCCACACCTTATTTCCTGCCAGATGATTTTTTTGGCACTCATTCCTATGAAGGCAATTACTTCAGGATTTTGGTACGTACCAAAATTAATAATAATAATAGGATAAATTTTATTTTAAGACATTTTTATGTTTATACATTTTTTTATAGATACAAATATTTAAGTAAATGCTCTGTTTTATAATAAACAGTATTAATAACATTTACCGGCCTGAATGTCCGAGAAATTTTCAAAGAAAATTTTCGTTCTCCGACAGGAATCGAAACTGTATCTTATACAGAACCGTCATATAGCCTGATGTGCCTTAACCGACGGAGACACGGAGAATCGTTCGATTAGCAAGATCGATTTTACTGCTTTTAAACTTCAATCTACCATGATTCTCTCACGTGCATTCATATTTGCTCAAAAATAAAAAAAATTATGACATAAAAATGTCTTAAAATAATTGTCGGACTTTGTCCATTTCATAATGTGTGACGTCATTTGTTTACATTTGGATAGGCTTTGAGCGTTGGCCCCACGAAAGCCACCATGTCCCGCCAGCTCTTGCGGCCTTGTCAGAGCGTCGAAACATTTCAGATTGATCTACGAATGTGGCCCTGTCGGACGAGGACATCTCTAGTCGGCAGATGGAGAGTCGAAAAGGTCGCTAACTTTGGTAGTTTCTAGTCGTCACTGGACCCGATCGGGTCAGCGAACAGGGCGCTGAGGGATAATGTGGGGGTTGCTTAGCTGGTCTGTCCTCCAGGCGAAACTCCTCGGACACAAGATCCGACCAGTGCACCCCCTCACGCTATCTATCTATCTATCTATCTATCTATCCCGGCTGTAACAGCAAAATTGTCCACATCGTGTAACAGCATAATTGTCCATCCCACAAAATGTTTAGTATCTAAAAAGACACTAAACTAATTGAGTTTCTTTTTTCCAGGTATTTAGATAAAAAGTTTAGCCATCTTAACACCAATTGTTGTAAAAATCACTGAAAAACCCTTTCAGCTAGGATGAGAACAGGTTAAAATTGTTTTATATCAGCCCCATTATATCTTACCAAATGAACATTCAAGAACCATCAAGAGAATTGTGAATAAGTTTAAAACCCTGTCCAGGGGACAGGAGAGAGTAAAACTGGATAAGGAGGTCACAACAGCAAAAGGGATCATCATTTCAACTTAGAGCTAAAGAGATCAATTAGAAAAGATCCAACTCAATCCATAAGAAGTTTGGCACGTGAGAGAGGAGTTTCAGCTATGACAGTCCAAAGAGCAATGAAAAAAAAATCTTGAAAAGTATATCGTACGGGAAACGTGTGAGGTACCTTGTTACTCCAGGACAGAAATTTAGAAGGATAGAGGATACAAATATTCATAATCTGGCTTCCATATTAAAGGTCCAATCAAGTGAACGGTGAATAATAATAATAATCAGTAATTCGGACATTGTCGACCAAACGCTTCTTTGTTGCTGGATTGTTCGTCATTAGGCTTACAGGTTCGATTCTTGTCGGAGATCGTATATATTTCACGATATTTCTCGAATATTCAGGCCGTTAAATGTATTTAATACTGTTTATTTAAACAACGGGCCATTTACTTAAATAAATTATATCTATAAAAATAACGTATAAACATAAAATATTTTATATATATATATATATATATATATATAGAGAGAGAGAGAGAGAGAGAGACAGAGAGAGAGATAGAGAGAGAGAGAGATAGATAGAGAGAGAGAGAGAGAGAAAGAGAGAAAAGATAATCTTAAAAAAATACTAGAGGAACATGAAGACAAATGGATATTGCGCCTTAAAACACTTCGTCCAGACGGGCTTAACCACAAATTTAACAACATGGACAGAATTAATATTAGGTTGGTGCAAAAATAATGACATAAAAATGTCGTTTTCTGACGTATTTTTTAACGTCAAAAAACGACATTATTACGTCATTATTTTTGCACCAACCTAAAACCCATAAATCAAGCCCTGCCTATATTTCTCACTCACACCAGACAGACATGCTTGTAGAGGTGTTGAGGCCTCACACTTATACACATACTCATACTAATATATGCACATACACACATCATACACACTCCCAAAGCACTAAAAGATAACATACACTTAACACACACATCCCATTCCCAGCAAACAATAAAACTGCCAAAATTACCAAGGAGGGAGTTCTGAAAGTCAAGAATCTCCATCCTCTAGCTTAAAAACAACTTGAAAGAGGCCGTTTGACCAACACAAGGTCTGACCAAAATTAACGATAAAAAACAAATGAAAGCTACGGGTAAAGTTCCTTTTCTTCAGAAACAGTCATTCTCTCCTCTAGTTCACTGCTACTAACAAGCAGGGATGGTTTTCTCCTGATGATAGCCATGCTGGCCGAAACTAGTCGAGGAAGCGAATTGAAAGAATAAAATAAAAAATATTAATATACAACGTAGTGTGTCTGAACATTTTAATTTTTAATATTTTTTATTGTTCAAAACACACACACACACACACACACACACATATATATATATACATACATATATATATATATATATATATATATATATATATATATATATATATATGACAAATTTTTTTAAAAAGGTGGTGGATAGAATTTTGGCTGCTTTTTTTAAATAATGCGTGTTTTTTGTTTGAAACTAATGTCGCACTAATATTTTCCAAGGTTGTATATTGAATGACGAAATTTGAAAAAATAATAAAATATTTTCCAAAATTTATATCTCTGCCCCCTTGCTAGCAACCTTTGGCAACGTCGACACTCAAATATCATAATCAATTTACAATTACTGATCAATTTACAATTACTGATCAATTTACAATTACTGATCACACAACGCAAATAACAGAAATTCAAAACAATCTGATTTTCGGCCACACACAATGCTCAAATAAACACTTCGCTTTCTACAGATACCACGCAAAATAATACACGTGGTTCTCTGTTTCCTTCTTAGCTTCAAGCAAGATTTGTTACCTTACTATCTCCCCCAGTGTCAGTTCTCGAATATGAGTTACCTCGGACAATCAACCTAATGAGCCACATAACAAAACTCTTCATCCGAATTCTGATGAATAGGCTGGTCATCAGAATCAAACCGAAACTTGGTCAAGAACAATTACGTTGAAGAGACTGGAACAAGGAATGCAATATTTATGCCCAGAATGATATCTGAAAGAGAAATACAAATGCAAAAGGATATATACCTATGTTTTATAGGTTATGCAAAAACGTTTCATAAAATATGTCACAAAGAATTGATGGAACTGATAGGTAAGAATGTCATATTTAGGAAGGGTGTTAGAATAATCCAGTACCTATACTGGCAGCAAATCGCTTCTGAGAGGATAGAAAATAAATTCAGTAAATATACAAAAATAGAAAGGAGTGTAAGGCAAGGGTGTGTCTTCTCGCCGGACTTAGTCAATCTTTACAGTGAGGCGATTCTGAGAGGATTAGAAATCCTATCAAGATTCATTATTGGCGGCGGCCATATTAACAACATAAGATATTGTTATAGTTGAACACACCTATTCTATAGTTAATAGACTCTCCCACCTATAATAAGTAGGAGTAATAAGAGTAACTGAAGAGTAAGTCAGTCGTCAGTGAGTTAGTCAGTCAGTCGATGTTGGACGACCGTTAATCGGATATTAAAGTATCAGCTACCACAACTAGATTACTATGTGTTATACCTATTATATCAAGTTCCTAACGTTTTTGTACGTCGAACTTATTTTAGGACCGACTTAGTACAAATACAAGCCTCCACTGTGAAACTACTACATAACAAATATGCAGACGACAATATTGATAGCAGACGCGGAAATGAATTTACAGGAACTTCTAGAGAAGGTACTAAAGGTTATCAAGAGGAAAGTACTAAGCAACAACTGCAAAAAGATATATGGTTGTTAGCTAAAAGGAACAGGTCATCATACAAATTAATAATTGGGGATACCGAAATAAAACTAGGACAATGATTTAAAATATTGGGGAAGTGTTTTAACAGAGGGCAGAAAGTGTGACAGTGAAATCCGAAGGTACATTGGGATGGCGAAAGATGCCTTCCAAAATCTAAGCAGGATATTAAGAAACAGACAAAAAGAAATTGTCCTGAACTGGTGCCAAACATTGGTCCTTCTATATGGCGGTATATGTTGAACATAGATGAAGGGATGACGTGAAGCAACAGAAAGATGGTTCTACAGAAGGATACTGAGAATAACATGGACTGAACATGTGAGCAATGACGAAGCTTTAGAGAAACTGGAAACAAAAAAGACATAATTAACGTAAGAGACAGCTGAAGTTTTTAAAATACACGAGGAAAGACGGCTTGGAAAATTTGACACTCACAGAAGATATTGAGGGCAACAGAGAAAATCGGCACATAACATGCCTAACGAGCTTGTGTAAATGGTTGTCGGAGTTTAGGTGAGAGATTAAAAAGACAAAATTTGCTAAAAGCTACAAAGTGCAGGATATCGTGGAGGGCCATGATCGCCAAAGCACTAAAGGGGCATGGCACATGGAAGGAAAATGTTAAGTTATTTACTATTTTACCTCTTTACTTAATATGACTTTTGAGTGTTGAATTCTCTATACCTACTTACCTCATTATATCTCTATAAAACTTCTCTATTGTTCACATGTTCTGTCGAAGAATTTCTCAGCATCCTTCCATAAAATCATATTTTTTTTTTACCTCAAGTTTCTTTTATATCTGTGAAGAACTTTCCCAATATTCCCTGGCATATAGGGGAACTTATATTACGTAGTATTTCAGCATTCTTTTCTTTGTTTTAACGAAATATTCCTGTCTCTTGATACCTTGTTTAGATTTCAAAAAGCATCTTCTGCTATTATAATGTCCAGAACTTTTATGCAATATTAATCGTTTTATCTAACAGCGAATGCAAAAGAGAAGAAAAAAATGTAAGCAACAGGCATTTCTGATGGATCCTGATAATGCCATGGAAGAACAAAACAAACAAACAAACAATGTAAATAATGCAAGTAATCATAATACCTCATCGGAGAAATCCAATCACCCGAAGAAGGCCGGAGCGTACAACGGCTGAAACGTTGTGAATATGGCAATGAAGATGAGGATAACAGTCCGTATAATGTAAATAATTGTAGTATATGGCACTGAATACGAGACAATTTCCTCACAGATGTAGAAAGGATATTGGAGTCAGTGGTTCTACAGAAGGATGCTGAGAATATCATTACCAAAAACTTCAAATAAAAATTCTCTTGTACCTTACATGATGGCGTTTATTGACATAAGACATATTTAATCATTTGTCTGGCCGTAAAACCTTTCAAACGGGCAATGTTCAGTAGCCTCTTGTATAATTTTGCATTTGTGTGTGTGTGTGTGTGTGCGTGTGTGTGTGTGTGTGTGTGTGTGTTGTAAGGAACACAAGGAGGACTCGAGTGAAAAGAGGTATATTTCATTTCGTGGGGGAGACATGTTGATATAAAATAAGTTTATAAATGAAGCCATTATTCAACGAGTCAACATGATTCTCCGATTAACAATTCCGAGCCACTGTCTATTACACCACCCACACACCCAAGCTTACTGCACTTGGTGTTTCCATGTAGGTACTAACCAGGCTAGTCGTTGCTTAACTTCGGGATTCGTACGATAATCGGTGTTTCACCGGCATTCGCTTCTTCATTTCTTTTTCTCTTTCTTTTTCTTTTCTTTCTGATACTTATTTTTACTCTTGTGTTCTTTCTTTCTTTCTTTCTTTCTTTCTTTAATTTCTTTTTTCTTTCTTTCTTTCTTTCTTTCTTATCTCGTTTTCATTCTTTCTTTCTTTCTCCTCTTCCTTTCATTTTCAATTCCTCTTTCTTTCGAGTGTTCTTTCTTATACTTCTTTTTCCTCCTGTGTTCTTTCTTTCTTTCTTTCTTTCTTTTTTATCTCGTTTTCATTCTTTCTTTCTTTCTCCTCTTCCTTTTATTTTCAATTCCTCTTTCTTTCGAGTTTTCTTTCTCATACTTCTTTTTCCTCCTGTGTTCTTTCTTTCTTTCTTTCTTTTTTCTTTCTTTCTTTTTCTCTCGTTTTCATTCTTTCTTTCTTTCTCCTCTTCCTTTCATTTTCAATTCCTCTTTCTTTCGAGTTTTCTTTCTTATACTTCTTTTTCCTCCTGTGTTCTTTCTTTCTTTCTTACTTTCTTTCTTTCCGCTTCTTCCTTTCTTTTTCACTTTCCTTTTCTTTCCAGTTTCTTCTTTGGTGTTTCATTCTTTCTTTCCCTGTCCCTTCTATCACGTTTATTTAATGACTACTAATAAAGAAAAAAGTTGTTGATTTTTCCCGAGCGCCGATGTGTGCCGGTGTAAAAAAATAAAAATAAAAATAATGATTCTTTGAATAATGGCTTAAGCAGTTATTTTATCTCCTCAAGTTTCCACCCGAAATGAAATATACCACTTTTCACTTCAACACACAGGGCCGGTGTCAGTAAACGCTAACTTTCGAATTATATGATGGAAGGGTATTTTATTTTTTATATATGGCCTCAGTTGTAAGAAATACAATCACTGTACATGGTAATTGGAAAAGTGAACATCCTATCTATAATTCCCTTAAAACAAACAACCTCCCCCACACTCAATCTATGAATGAAATAAAGGAAAACTTCTGTTTACCAACGCGTTTCGTCCTCGGATGTGCTTTACTAAGGCAAATGTAAGAATATTATTTTGCAACAACTATTTCTAACTGTCTATATCTCTGAGATGAAGCATTATGATTATTTAGATAATTTACATCTTCATTACCTTATTCACAACGCTCCGGCCTTCTTCAGGAGATTGGAAGTATTGTGTTCGAAATTCCAATCACCCGAGGAAGGC
>OZ010606.1:5732094-5737094 GCA_963932145.1 Acanthosepion lycidas | reverse complement strand
GCGCTGGCCGTTACCATGGAAATTTTGATTTCAATAATGAATATGCTATTAAAACACGTAAATTTCAGAAATAAGTTATTCAAAAAAAAAAATTTCGCTTGAAGATGGAACAGAGCTTACTTTAATTCAATTTAATTCAAATAATTATATTGAAGTTTACGGCTCTTGTTTTGAAACATGAGAACTCTTATGTAGCGTGTTGGAATCATATTCTTAAATAAATAATTATATTTATGCTCTACTTTTGTATCGAGCACTATTTTAAAAAAATAATAACAAAAATACTAAAGAACTTTGGATTGTTTACCTAACCAGTTCTTTCCTATTTTCTATATATTTTCACACACACACACACACACACACACACACACACACATATATATATATATATATATATATATATATATATATATATATATATATATAAGTGTTCAAGGGTTCATAGGATTATACTTTAGTTCCCCAGGGACGGGATTTGCGTTGGAAATGGACCAGAAAGAAAATTCCTTTCCTGGGGAAATAAACTATAATCCTTGAACCCTTATATATATATATATATATATATATACGTTTTCTTGTCACAAATGAAAACGAGGCTCGATGCGACCGAGAAGTTGTTTACAAACAGCTGCTGTATGTACCTATGTGATAAAAAAATACTTTTATGCGACATTTTAAACTAAGTAATATTTATTTCATTTCAGATTAATTAAACAAAATCTTCTCAAATAACGTTTAAGAAAAGTATATTTTATTTTTTAAAGATTTTTGATCGACAGAATTATGTGATGTTGACAGATTTCTCATTATGAACGATTTATAGATTTTACTTATAATAAAAATAATTCCAATCAATATAAATTCGGTTTGAAACACAGTAAAGTAGCTTGTTTATTGCAAATCAATATAATAAATGCGAATGTCCGTGTGTCACTTTGTCACACCTTTTCAGTATTACTCCTAGAAGCCATTATGGAATCAGGCAGACTCCGTGAGCAAATTAAAATCATTCTGGGCTGGATCTGGAGTCGCAATCGGGAAATTTTGGATTCCTAGGTTTTCGTTACTGTGATTGTTTTTCAGATTCTGCCATCTTGGCTTCTGCTGATAAAAGCGATCAAAAGAAGACAACTCTCTAACTTTTAATAGCTCATGTTCAAATAAAATTGTCCAGGCTTTCAACTTTACTCCTTGAGGCTGTAACTTTACCATTTTGGAATCAGACCGACCCCGTGAGCAAATTAAAAACATCCCGGGATGGATCCAGATTTGCAATCTTGAAATTTCGTATTCACAAGTTTTCATAACTGCGATTGTTTTCGGCGACTTTTATGTGATTTTTTGCGACGGAGTTTTTGTACAATAACAATTTTTATACCTTGGAAATAAATTTGGGAATAACTTAAATTAATTGCGAAATCCAGCGAAAGTCTCCCATGAAATAAAAATAATTGTAAGGGCCTACGTACATCAAATTGTCTTTAAATTAAGTGGCTGCCGAATAATTATCGTTGATCTTTTAAAAGGTAAGCTTAAATATTAATGCAATATTTAAATGCAGCGATCAATTTTGAGTTCTTCTCTTGCATATGGCAGCAGTATCCCTCACAAAAAGAAATCTCTGCCAACAGAGGGCCAGATTGCAATCAAAAGAGCCAAAGCTTCAGCGAGGAAAATAAGGTCCCGTGCCTACGAGAATACAGATAAAACAGCAACCAGGAGAGCTTCCAGCGCTGAGAATATGCAAACACTTAGGGACTCTCAAACTTCTGAAAAAGCCAAAGGCCCGACCAAGAGCCCTTCCCTAGGGCGGCTTTTAAGCTAGTCTAAAAGTAAAGTACAGTTAGATTGTATTAAATTTTTTAAAGTTCACCATTATTTGCAATGACCTGTTGTCGCTTATCAGTCAGCGGAATAAAAACATTCCGATCTGGATCCGAATCCGCAATCCTGAAATTTTGGACTACCAAGTTTTCGTTACTGTGATTGTTTTCGGCCATTTTTTCATGTGTTTTTTGCGACGAAATTTTGTACGATAACAATTTGTATAATTTGGAAATAAATATGGGAATAATCGAAATTAATTGCGAAATCCAGCGAAAGTCGGCCACGAAATAAAAATAGTTTGTATGGAAAGTAAGGACCTACGTGCATCAAATTGTCTTTAAATTAAGTTCGCCAAAAGAATTATCGATGATCTTTTAAAAGGTAAGCTTAAATATTAATGCATACTGAAATGCAGCGATCAAGTTTGGGTTATTCTGTAGTTTATTGTTGCCTATCATATACAGCAGCAGTATGCCTCGCAAAAAGAAATCTCCGTCAACAGAGGACCAGATTGCAATCAAAAGAGCCAAAGCTGCAGCAAGGAAAAGAAATCCCGTGCAAATTAGAACAGAAAAAGCAGCCAGGGGAATGCTGAGAATAAGTAAAGATTTAACGACTATCAAAATCCTGAACAAGCTTTTATTGTGAATAAAGATTATTTGGATCAGTCCTCGTATGATGAAAGTGTTCAATATCGACTGGCCAATAATTTCATTCTTAAAGAAATACTCATATATATGAAAAAAAAAAACAAAACCCAAAAACCCCAAAAAAACTCCCAACACAATTTAGACTTGATGACTAAATAAAAATAAATGTTTGTACGGAAAGTAAGGACCAACGTGCATCAAACTGTTTTTAAATTAAGTAGCTGCAGAAGAATTATTGTTTAACTTTTAAAAGGTAAGCTTAAATATTAATGCAATACTTAAATGCAGCAATCAGTTTTGAGTTCTTCTGTAGTTTATTGTTGCCTATCGCATCTACTTCTCCATATTTATTTTGAATAAGGCCCAATCAAAAGCCCTCGGTAGGAGTTAGCCTAACTGCCGCCCGATTAAGCTAGTATTAAACATAATCTATTAAAACTAAAATAAAAGCTTCAAGAAAAAAGATTCAGTTTTTCAAAACGGATTTATTTTTTATTTTAGTTTTAATAGATTATGTTTAAACTGTTATGCAATATCGGTCCTCCAATATCGTAGTGACAATCTCTTCACAGTTAAAAACATGAGGCGACAGAAATGTGGTCCTACAGAAGGATGATGAGAATACTATGGGTTGAATATGTGAGTAACAACAAAGTTTTAAGGAAAGTGAAAAAAGGATACTTATGCTTAGAATCAGAAAGAAACAATTGAAATTTCTAGGGTAGAAAATGGAGGCAGAGGGCTTGGAGAATTTAACACTCACAGGGCAGATTGGCGACATAAGGGACAGAAGAAAGCAATGAAAAATTTACCAAACGTATTTGTTAGTGGGAAAGTCATTTGGGGTTGGGTAGAAAAACGAGAAACTTTATTAATGGAGAATCATGATCACATACCATGTGGAGGGACAAAGTAAGAAGAAGAAGAACGAAGAAAGGAAGAAGTGGGAGATGAAGAACGAGAAGAAGAACGTGGAAAAGAAAAGAAGAAAAAAAGAAGAAGAGGAAGATGAAGAACGAGGAAAGGAAGAAGGGGCAGAAGTAGTAGTAGTAGTAGTAGCAGTAGTAGTAGTAGAAGAAGAAGAAGGAGGAGGGGAGGAAAGGAAGAGGGGCAGAAGAAGAAGAAAAAGAAGAGGAGGAAGAAGAACAAGGAAAGGAAGAAGGGGAAAAGAAGAAGAAAAGGAAAAAGAAGAAGAGGAAGATGAAGAACGAGGAAATGAAGAAGGTGCAGAAGTAGTAGTAGTAGTAGTAGAAGAAGAAGAAAAAAAAGAAGTAGGAGGAGGAGGAAAGGAGAGTGGCATAAGAAGAAGAAGAAGAAGAAGAAGAAGAAGAAGAAGAAGAAGCGGAAGATGAACAAGGAAAGGAAGAAGGAGAAATTGAAGAAAAAGAAGACGAACGTAAAAAGAAGAAAAGGAAAAAGAAGAAGAGGAAGATGAAGAACTAGGAAATGAAGAAGGGGCAGAAGTGGTAGTAGTAGTAGTAGCAGTAGTAGTAGTAGAAGAAGAAGAAGGTGGAGGAGGAAAGGAAGAGGGACAGAAGAAGAAGAAAAAGAGGAAGAAGAACAAGGAAAGGAAGAAGTAGATGAAGAACGAGAAAAGGAAGAAGGGGCAGAAGTAGTAGTAGTAGTAACAGTAGTAGTAGTAGCAGTAGTAGTAGTAGTAGTAGTAGAAGAAGAAGAAGAGGAAGAGGAAGAGGAAGAAGAGGAAGAAAAACAAGGAAGAAGAAGAAGAAGAAGAAGAAGAAGAAGAAGAAGAAGAAGAAGAAGAAGAAGAAGAAGAAGAAAAGGGAAATATTGTCCATATAGGAAAAAGAAAAATCCGAAAGGCCGTGTGTAAATAGGTTTGTGGGGGATAGAAAACGGCAAAATGTACTAAGAGTTACAAAATCTGGAAGTGGTGGAGAGCTATGATCGTTCATATTCTGCAGAGACACAGTAAATAGAAGAAGAACAAGTTTGTGCAAATGGCTGACAGAAAAGGGATTAGGAGTGATAGCAAAAGGAAAAACCCTACTAAAAGCTACAAAGAACAGGAAGTTGTGGAGAGTTATGATCTCACACTTTTTGAATAGGCATGGCATAAAAAGCAGCAGCAGCAGAAGAAGAAGAAGAAGTGTGGGAAATTATTTACTTATATGCTATTTTAGTATTAATCAACTTAATATATTTGCTTACATATGTCTGACCATGTTAAATTCATAATTTTAATGTCAAAATATACGACATGGCTAAAATCGTGGGTTCCAACAAAATGGATCTATCATTTTAGTCAGATAAAAATGGCTGGGCATTTGAAATCAACCAATGTCGTGTTTAATGTTTCCGCATTTCTTGATGAAAAGCTACAATTAATTTTAGAAGAGATGTCTTCCAAGTTTTTCTATTTCTGTCCGAGGCAAAAAACGGATTGCAATATCGACAGCTTGCATGTTGTGTTGAATGCAATTAACGTATATATATATATATATATATATATATATATATATATATATATATATATATATATTATGAAATGGACAAAGTCCG
>OZ010606.1:5692094-5729594 GCA_963932145.1 Acanthosepion lycidas | reverse complement strand
AATTTTTGAAAATTGTAGGTGGCAGAGAAGCTAGAAATCGGAAGTTCCAAAGGTGAGAATTGCGAGAAAAGGAACTGTTAGAATAGAACTTGCGGTTGCATCTAGGTAGCTCAGCAGTAAAATGGTGAGACCTCGTTGCTAATCGATTAAATCGCTTGAATTCATATAGTCGAGGCGCCATGGAAAAATTCTCATCAGAGCAGTTGCCATGAAAATATTTGTAGGAAAGAATGAGGGTCGCCATGTCACGTCGGTGAGAAAGTGGTTGAAGTCGCGATGCCAGGTCAGGTTCGATTATATTACTGACCCCTCTTTGGATTTTGTCAAGAAATCGAATTGTACAGCAGGAACACCAGATGTGGCAACAATATTCAATGCACGAACGAATAGTAGATTTATAAATGTGCAAAATGGATTCTGACGAGAAAAAACTTTCTGGCCGACACAGTGAACCAACTTTCCTTGGAGTAGATGCAGCTATTGATTCGATAAAGTCACTCCTCTTCATGTCAGTGGGGAACGTGAGCGCAAGAAGGCACCGTGTCTTGCTCACCTAAAGTTTAGCATTAGCCATACGGATGGCAGGTAGAAAAAGGTTATCTGTGGTGATTAAATGAAATCAGTTGTGTTTTGGAAACTTTTTGCCTTACCAGTTGCACCTCTGATGATGATCACAGAAAGAGATGGAAAATACTTTGGAAATAAATGTCATTCTCACTGTTACAGTGTATTTCTTGCCTTATTCAATTATAATATACGGAAAAATATTCGTGAATTTTAAAGGATTATGATCAAAATAAGCAGATGTAATGTTTGTAATTTAATTACAATCAGGCATGCTTAAAAGAGAATTTCCTGCACTAACACACACACACGCACTTATATATATATATAGATATATATATATATATATGTGTGTGTGTGTGTGTGTGTGTGTGTGTGTATAAATTTATTAGTAGTTATTAAGACTAGAAACAGTTTTACTTGTTACTCCTTTTAGTATTAATCTTATTTTAATTTTTTGTCACTGTTCGTTCACTTAAAATACACGTATGACTATCAAAAACCCTATATTGATATATTTGAGTTCCTCATAGCGTATGAGTTCAAGTCGTTTTTCTATGGCTCTGTCTTGTTTTAAGTTTAAATATCCCTTGTTTCCTGCTTAGGATTTGGATTCCGGTTCCCACTATAGCTTTTTTATTCTCTTTTACTACGAGTAACCCCTTACATCTTAGTGGCATTACGATTTACTTGTAGTGAATGAATTAAAAAAATCGAAAATTCTTGAAAACTGGAAGTATGGTTACGAGCTCTAGTATTCACTCAAGCCTTTCTCTCCCAAATGCCGTAGGTTTAACAGGTAGAAACGCCACCAAGGGAAATTATACGTAGCTAGCTGACCTGTTGGCATGCATTCTATCTGTCACATTTTCGCTTCCTCCAAGAACCGATGTCTACTTTGTGTCTATCCAGCCATAAAGCGCGTAGAAATAGAGATCAGAAGAAAATTGACTGTTGTTCATTAAACCTGTGATGCAGCATCGGGGACCCTACTGAGGAACTGCCGACTGAGCAATAGAACCCGTAGACGACCCCTACGCAACAGAGACGGTGCCGCCTATATTTTTGATGAAAACGTGTGAAGGTTTGTAGGCGAACGTCCCATTAATCTGATCTTCTTGGACAAATTTTATGGGGGGTCACACCTATTTTCAAAGTAAAATTTTTCCTTTTATCATTCGTTCGCATCTGTAATTTTTTTTTATTACTTATAAGTAAGTGAATAGAGCTATGAATCATTCATATGCTATTTTTATGTTGTTCTGGTCTAGGCCTATCCAAAATTTCCACCATTTGTTTTATAAAAATTTATAACATTTTATATTAGGATGGTGCAAAAATAATGTCGTTTTCTCACATATGTGAGAAAACGACATTATTTTAGCCCCAACCTAATACAATACTATTAAATATCCAGTTTCAGAACATATGGCTTCGTATGACCGCTAACCACATATACACTTGAAATTTTTTTTATTTCAGCGAAGCTGCACCGTTATGTAATTAATATAAGCTACACGATCTTAATTCTAATTTATGTACTCAAACAACGATTTTAACAGAAAAATATATATACTGGGTCTAACAGCTAAATTGTCCAAGATTAAGATTTGAACCGTCGTATCTTAGAAATGATTAAAGATATCTTACTGGAATTCTCCGAGGTTTTTATAACACTATTAGACTCTACTTTGAGCAATAAGAATCTATAATTACTCTCCAAGCTTAAAAAAGAATCGTGATGAAATAGATCGTAAACGAAAAAAACATGTTCATCATTAATTAATCATAGCTGAGAATCGGGAAATATATATATATATATATATATATATATATATATTTGTACACCGGGTGTAACAGCTAAATTGTCCAATTATTAGATTAAGATTCGAACCATTGTATCTTAAAAATGATTAAAGATATCTTAGTGGAATTTTCCGAGGGTTTTATAACACTATTATTCTCTGAGCAATAAGAATCTATAATTACTCTCCAAGCTTAAAAAAGAGTCGTGATGAAATAGATCGTAAACGAAAATAACATGTTCATCATTAATTATTCATAGCTAAAGATCGGGAGCTAATGAAGGATTGATATATATATATATATATAATTATTTATTTTTAAAGAAAAAAAAAATTTATAACATAAATATGTTATAAAATAATTATATCTGCTCTACTTTGTATTGAGCACTCTTTTAAGAATAGTAATTGTTGGTTATTGGAATTCATTCCATATACACCAATCATATACTTGTATATATATATATATATATATATATATATATATATATATATAGATAACTTGACTCGTTTCGAAAACTTTCCCTGACGACCGTTTAGGTGAAACCTAGGTAGGTTTGTCTGGCTCACTAGGTGTATCTATCTCTCTCTCTCTCTCTCTCTCTCTCTCTCTCTCTATATATATATATATATATATATATATATATATTATTACAGGATCATTTTTCAACTTATTCAAGACGTTCTCTAAACTTCTAACTTTCTATCCAGGAGTAACAAGTTGCCTCACAGGTCTCACGTACGATTTCATTTTCAAGTCTTTTTTCACTGTTCTTTGAACTGTCATAACTGAAACTCCTCTCTCACGTGCCAAACGTCTTATGAATTGAGTTGGATATTTTTAATTCATCTCTTTAGCTCTAAGTTGATTATCCCTCTTCCTGTTTTGACCTCCTGATCCAGTTTTCCTTTCTACTGTTCTCTCTTTTTTTAAAATAATTCACCGTTCTCTTTAATGGTTCTTGAATGAACTTTGAAGATGGAAGCCAGAGTGTGAATGTTGGTACCATTACTAAAGGCCTGAATGATCCTCTCAACATTGCTCAGTTGGGAAGACATAGTGGGCTGACACAAAATAATTTTAACCTGTTCTCTTTCTAGCTGAATAACTCAAAGGGTTTTTCAGGGATCCTTAGGAAAAATAATGCCAAGATGACTAAATGTCTTATTTGAAAACCCGGAAAAAAGAAACTCAATTAGCTTAGTGTTTTTTTTTTGTTTGTTTGTTTTTAGATATTAAACATTTTGTGGGATGGACAATTACGCTGTTACACGATCTGAACAATTTTTCACCTGGTACATCATTTACAAGGAGAAAAAGCGGGTTTTAATTTAACATAAGTTTAAAACAGATATTGGATTAGAACCTGAATAGAACTGCTTATTGTCGATTCAGTCTGTGATGCAGTGTTGGGGACCCTACTGAAGGATTGCCGATAAAATCTAGAGACAGGCAAGGCTTGCTTATTTTTTTAATGGAACAGGTAGATATTTGCAGGCCCCATCTCTCATGAATCTGAACTTCATTAGGGAATATTTTTCTAAACTATATATTTTTTCTTACGTAATTTCTTATCTTTAGTGCCATATTGACGATGTTTCGACCGTTGTACACTCCGTCCTTCTTCAGGTGATATACGATGGAATTTTCAAATTTTCGTTCAGAAATATCTAAACTACCAGCGGTATACAACCGCTTTCTAATACCAATGGTTGGGTTCGTTATATTCACTTACGGACGTGTGCCCTTGGGAAAGGTAGGACTCTAACTCTTCTCCCCAGCTATGGGTTAATTAGTGACTCGTATCACTAAATCATTAATATCTCCCAAAATAAAATAAAATTGCTTGTTGTTGAATCAAATGGCCTCTATTCACCATGCACAGTTTAGAGACTATTTCTAAAATTCACACTGAAGTCTTCCAGTTGGCATTCTTTTAAGTGGTGAATCTGTGGCCCTGATATTTTAAAGGGAAAGCAGTATCTATAGGGAGTGGTTATAGTTACATGTAAATAAGTAGCAGAACTCCCCAATAGAATTGGCAAATTTCATAATATACAGTAGAATCACTGGTAACCGGACTAAGAAGGCCTTCCGGATATGAGGAATTCGTTAGAAAGTCCGGAATTGAGAGGTTATATTTAGATTCAAATAAAAGAGCTGAAATCGGGTTTAACATTTATTTTCAATGTTTTATAGTAAACAAAATAAGATGAGTGAAATATAACGGAATTGATTTTAAGGAAAAAGAAATAAATTATGTAATGTTAATGAAAATTCATTAAATTAATTATGCCACGTATGCAAAACAAATAATGTAACGAGGATTTTTTAATCGCTGTTGCATGATGATTCTTTCTCTTCTAATGTCATTCTCAACTTTTTCAACATTTCATTTTGCTTTTGTTCTTGATTTTTTTTAAACGAAAGACACTTTTTTAACTCTGTGTGCGTTATTGCAATCGTCATGGCTGAATGCTGGCTTTCTTTCCATAAAACTGACAACATTTTCAATAGTTTTTTTTAATTTCAGTCCAGGTTTCATGACAGACATGTTTTTTTCTTTGTTCATTGTAACAATGTGAACGCCGGAGAATAGTTTCTTTGGAAGATTTTATATCATACAATGGTGACTTTCCTATGTTGAACTCAGCCATTAGTTACAATGAACTTTCACCAGCGTCTAGCCTGTTTAAAATTCCCACTTTTTACAATAACTCCAAAGTTGTTATTTTCATCTTATTTTCATCATCTTTTGCACGAATACAAGCCATTAGGGTGAAATAAGCAGAAGCAATTATCCAAAGTAATTGTCCTGTAAAACAGAAATTTCAAATCAGTTACATATCACCCAAATACTTCAAATATATACATCATGTCCGGATATGCAGAATTCCGGACATGAGAGATTCCGCCGGATATGAGGGATTCTACTATATATATATATATATATATATATATATATATATATATATATATATATATATATATATGGAAAAACTATTGAAGCCATTGTTAAGTTAGCTGCTAAGTAAATAGTATACACATCATAATCATGAGGAATTCTATTGTACATAAAAGTGTAAAAACCCGTTGTAATTTAACATAAGTTTAAAACGTTATATACTGGGTTGGAATCTAATTAAAATTGCTTGTCGTGGAGTCAATCTGAGATGCAGCGTTGGGCACCCTACTGAAGGATAGCCGATAAATGACTAGAATCCAAGGATAACGTGCAATTCAACATATGCAGGCCTGTTTATTTTAAAAACAAAACGGGTGGATATTTGCTGACCACATGTACTATGAATCTAAACATCTTTTGGCATTTCTTTTTTTTAAAGAGAAAGACTAAATTATACATCATTTAAAAGGATTAAAATGTGCGTAACTTTAGCATATGTTCGGTAGGGAAAAAAGCGTTCAAACCGCTTGCGACCCAATATGTAAATTTCAAAGACAATACTTAAATATTTTAACACAGATTTATTCAGCAACATATGTGTTGTTTTGTCTCACTATATTTTCTCGTCTTCGTTATTCTGTCTACCCATTCCATGACATATTTCTGGGTTGAAATGATTTTTGTTTGTTTTTTTTTTGTGGGGGTGGGGTTGCAGTGAGGGTCACTCTTTCCAAGGCCCCGGGGGCCACTCGAGGTAGAGAGTTACGTAAGTTCGCGACAACGATTAATCCTAGCCTTGGATAAATGAAGAGGGCAGCGATTCGCGGGAAAAATGCTCGGATGGAATTTACTTCTCACTGATGGAATATGGACGAAAGGTGGGCGTTTTGCTACTGTGTAAGTGGCATGGCGTGTTCTTGACATGAAGGTTTGAACCAGGAAATGTAGTTCGTTCGAGCACTTTCAATGGAAGTAGCGTTAGAGCAGCGAGAGGCTTGCCACACCCTGCCTGTGGGAGAGGGGTTGAGGAGTGGAGAATAATTCTTTACTCACAAGGACTCGGAGACGCTTTTGAACTTTCTCAAAATTGGAGAATAAGCTCTTGGCAGCCCCCGCTTAGATATGACAACATTACTCCATTTTCGGCCAATCTGGCTCTTGAAAAGGTAGAGGATAGGAGGAGGAGGAGTCCAGTACTTGCTGGTGCGTCATAGGGAACCGACCATTTTACCAGTAGCTTTGGTGATGGATCGTATATATACGAGTTCTGTCTGAGGTCTGAAGTCTCAAGAGGCGCTCAAGGAACGGAGTCTCCTATTAAGGTTGAGAAATGCCACTAGTACGCAGGGGGGTAGAGAGAGTGAAAGTGAAAGAGAAGACTGAGAATATGGAGGATTGAGGAAAAGACAAAATATGAATGTGATTCAAGACAACAGAAGATGACGATTGACGTTGCATTTATATTTTTGAAAATTGTAGTTATAAGGGGAGCAAATAAACGAAAGTGAGTTTCACAGGCGGGAAGTGCGTGAAAAAATTGTTGGAGTAGAAAATGGCGATTGCATTTAGCAATTTCAACAGTAAAACGCTGGGACCTGAGAGCCAATCTAGTAGCACGTTGCGAGAAGATAAACGCCTAAATTCAATAGCAGAAACTTGAAAAATATTGAAGACAATGCATTAGACGCCTAGAATTATGAGACGAAAATATATCTCCATTTTAGCGCTACAAAAAATAGTCTCTTTCTTTCCTCTCGCATCAGTTGCTTTCGATTTATCTCATTGTTTCTGTTTCCCTGAAGCAGACAATAATTTCCCGATAGATTGCTTGCTTCCTTCCTTCCTTCCTTCCTTCTTTCTTGCTTTCATTTATTTCACTGCAGAAGACAATGAGTACAGGATAGCTTCTTACTTTCTTTCTTTCTTTCTTTCTTTCTTATATTTCACTGAAGTAGACGATAAGTACCCGATAGCTTTATTCTTTCTTTCTTTCTTTCTTTCTTTCTTTCTTTCTTTCTTATATTTCCCTGAAGCAGACGATAACTACCCGATAGATTGCTTGCTTGCTTCCTTGTTTCTTTCTTTCATTTATTTCACTGCAGAAGACAATGAGTACAGGATAGCTTCTTTCTTTCTTTCTTTCTTTTATTTCACTGAAGTAGACGATAAGTACCCGATAGCTTTATTCTTTGTTTCTTTGTTTCTTTCTTTCTTATATTTCCCTGAAGCAGACGATAAGTACCCGATAGATTGCTTGCTTGCTTCCTTCTTTCTTTCTTTCCTTTATTTCACTGCAGAAGACAATAACTACAGGATAGCTTCTTTCTTTCTTTCTTTCTTTCTTTCTTTCTTTCTTTCTTATATTTCACTGAAGTAGATAAGTATCCGATAGCTTCTTTCTTTCTTTCTTTCTGTATGTATGTATGTATGTATGTATGTATGTATGTATGTATGTAAGCCGTCTCTGATATATGTTTTTCTTCGTTGCATCCTCGCAATCAAAACAGAATGGTTCATTATTTATCTGAAGTAATGACAGCGTGTAAAGCACGTGCTAACAATGTATAATAATAATAATAATAATAATAATAATAATAATAATAATAATAATAATAAAAGCAATAACAACAGCAGGAATAATAATAATGATAATAATAATAATACGATCGGCAGCGCTAAGGAAAAAAGAGGAACGAATTGCGGAGAAAGAAAAAGATAGTAAAAAGCATATAAAGAGAAAAAAGAAAGATGTCGGTTGAGGGCAAAAATAGGGTTTTTACATCCCTTAATATATTTGAGGTCGAGTTTGTCAACAAAAAATCGACGCTGAATACATCTCAGTAACCAAGCGTGACTAATATACGGGCGAGCTGAAATCTGCCGCCTCAAATATAATGGATGGACATTCTTGGCACAAAAATGTGTCTTTATAGATTTGCAACAATTTCTTCTTCTTCTTCTTCTTCTTCTTCTTCTTCTTCTCGTTATTCTACTTCTTTTTTTCCTTTTCTCGTTTTACTTCTCGTTCTTCTCCTCCTTTCCTCCTCCTCCTCCTCCTCCTCCTTCTTCTTCTTCTTCTCGTTATTCTACTTCTTTTTTTCCTTTTCTCGTTTTACTTCTCGTTCTTCTCCTCCATTCCTTCTTCTTCTTCTTCTTCTTCTTCTTCTTCTTCTTCTTCTCGTTATTCTACTTCTTTTTTTCCTTTTCTCGTTTTACTTCTCGTTCTTCTTCTTCCTTTCCTCCTCCTCCTCCTTCTTCTTCTTCTTCTTCTTCTCGTTATTCTACTTCTTTTTTTCCTTTTCTCGTTTTACTTCTCGTTCTTCTCCTCCTTTCCTTCTTCTTCTTCTTCTTCTTCTTCTTCTTCTCGTTATTCTACTTCTTTTTTTCCTTTTCTCGTTTTACTTCTCGTTCTTCTCCTCCTTTCCTTCTTCTTCTTCTTCTTCTTCTTCTCGTTATTCTACTTCTTTTTTTCCTTTTCTCGTTTTACTTCTCGTTCTTCTCCTCCTTTCCTTCTTCTTCTTCTTCTTCTTCTTCTCGTTATTCTACTTCTTTTTTTCCTTTTCTCGTTTTACTTCTCGTTCTTCTTCTTCCTTTCCTCCTCCTCCTTCTTCTTCTTTTCGTTATTCTACTTCTTTTTTTCCTTTTCTCGTTTCTCTTCTCGTTCTTCTCCTCCTCCTCCTCCTCTTTCTTCTTCTTCTTCTTCTTCATCGTTATTCTACTTCTTTTTTTTCTTTTCTCGTTTCACTTCTCATTCTTCTTCGTCCTTTACTCTTTCCCCGTTCTTCTTCTTCTTCTTCTTTTTCTTTTTTCTTTTACTCCTCTTCCTTCTATTTGTTCCTTTCGTTCCTTTTTCTTCTTTTCCTTTCTTCTACCCTCCTCCTTTTTCTTCGTATCTTCACTGTCTTCTTTTTCTGCTCCTCCGCTTTACTCATTATAATATGGTTTTATATATGTTAGTCCTTTCTTTCTTTCTTTCTTTCTTTCTTTCTTTCTTTCTTTCTTTCTTTCTCATACAACTCTCCCCCTCTCCTCTTTCTATTCCTCTTCATGCTGATTTCTCTTTCTCCTCTTCTTTATTCTTCTACTCCTCCCACCTTCTTTCTTTTTCTCCTTCCCCTCCTTCCTTCTTTTACTCGTATCCTTCTTCCACAGTCTTTATAAAAGCCTGATAAATTAGTGACAGACATTTCTCTGTCATCTGTCATCTGTGATGTCGTGAGCAAAGAAAGAAAGAAAAATAGAGGGACGATATTGTTACTCGCTCTAGACTACTGAACGAATCCATTTTGCAAACAGGCCATACAATCGTTTATACGATGACGCATCCGTCAAAGTATTAGAAGTAAAGATACATATTTCTATTTATAGTTTAAATCCTGTTATCACAGCAAATAAAGAATTGAATCTCAATAAGCGCTTGCTACTGTTATTTTTCCATCATTTAGTAACTTGCTCAGTTTCTAAATATAATCTTTACATTCGTTGTTGGATTTAAAATGTCAAAATGGCTAGCCACGAGAAATTGGGATAATGAGTGGTTAGCTTATCAAGTTGACCATTAATATTCAGTCTTCTTCTACTTGTGGACTTGTGCCAAATTAAATGAGGCATAGTATTAAGAGGGCCAAGGCAGCACCCAAACCCGGACAGACTCCTGATTGTCCCGAATGTCAAGGAGAAATAGATGGATAGTGTTGAAATTAGATACAATGGACAAAATGAAGACGAAACTACGAAATAGGAAGCATTAAGAGAAGCTTTGGGAACAACAGCAACCGAGATAATCCCAAAGAAAAAAAGACAATGGTAAAAAAGGGTTTGGGTTATAATCCCAAATCTTAAAATCCCGAAAATCGAAATACGAGATTTATAAAAACCCGAAAGATCAGAATCCCGAAATAGATAGGTAAGAACAGACAAAGATAGATAGATAGATAGATAGATAGATAGATAGATAGATAGATAGATAGATATGAAAAGACTCGGATAGATAGATAGATAGATAGATAGATAGATAGATAGATAGATAGAAACAGAATGAGATAGATAGATAGATAGATAGATAGATAGATAGATAGATAGATAGATAGATAGATATGAAAAGACTCGGATAGATAGATAGATAGATAGATAGATAGATAGATAGATAGATAGAAACAGAATGAGATAGATAGATAGATAGATAGATAGATAGATAGATAGATAGATACATATG
This sequence comes from Acanthosepion lycidas, assembly GCA_963932145.1. Lineage (NCBI taxonomy): Eukaryota > Metazoa > Mollusca > Cephalopoda > Sepiida > Sepiidae > Acanthosepion > Acanthosepion lycidas. The sequence goes on along the minus strand of OZ010606.1, from coordinate 5,719,104 downwards.
AAAAGACTCGGATAGATAGATAGATAGATAGATAGATAGATAGATAGATAGAAACAGAATGAGATAGATAGATAGATAGATAGATAGATAGATAGATAGATAGATAGATATGAAAAGACTCGGATAGATAGATAGATAGATAGATAGATAGATAGAAACAGAATGAGATAGATAGATAGATAGATAGATAGATAGATAGATAGATAGATAGAAACAGAATGAGATAGATATGAAAAGACTCGGATAGATAGATAGATAGATAGATAGATAGATAGATAGATAGATAGAAACAGAATGAGATAGATAGATAGATAGATAGATAGATAGAAACAGAATGACATAGATAGATAGATAGATAGATAGATATGAACAGAAATGGATAGATAGATATGCACACACTGAGATTGATAGATAAATAGGTAGATAGAAACAGAATGGGATAGATAGATCGATAAATGTATTGATTATAATTAGACTGAGATAGAGAGTTTATGTATAGATCGAGATAGATAGATAGATACATAGATAGATACATACATAGATAGATAGATCTGAACAGAATGAGATAGATAGATACATAGATAGATAGATAGATAGATAGATAGATAGATAGATAGATAGATAGATATATCTGAACAGAATGAGATAGATAGATAGATAGATAGATAGATAGATAGATAGATAGATAGATAGATATGAAAAGTCTCGGATAGATAAATAGATAGATAGATAGATAGATAGAAACAGAATGACATAGATAGATAGATAGATAGATAGATAGATAGATAGATAGATAGATAGATATAAACAGAAATGGATAGATAGATATGCACACACTGAGATTGATAGATAGATAGGTAGATAGAAACAGAATGGGATAGATAGATCGATAAATGTATTGATTATAATTAGACTGAGATAGAGAGTTTATGTATAGATCGAGATAGATAGATAGATAGATAGATATATCTGAACAGAATGAGATAGATAGATAGATAGATAGATAGATAAAATATGAACAGAATGAGATGTATAGATAGATATATATGAACAGAAATAGATAGATATGCACACACTGAGATAGATAGATAGATAGATAGATAGATAGATAGATAGATAGATAGATAGATAGATAGATAGATGCTTTGATTATGATTAGACAGAGATTTAGAGATTATGAATAGATCGAGATAGAAAGATAGATGGATAGGAGCATAAAGGTGTTGGTTAGATCCAGTGACAGGACCCAAAAGAGTGTGAGTTCAATAACCGGTTAGGGTAGTGGAGAACTTTCAGAGGGAAATTAACAGGAGATAACTGATAACTGACATCCCTTAGACATGGCACGTGGAACTAGAACAGTCTACCCCAGTGAGCGAAATAAAGGGCTCAGTTCGACATTCCAACCACCTGAAGAAGGCCGGAGCGTACAACGGCCGAAACGTTGTAATAAATATGGCGACAAAGATGAGGACAATAGTCTGAATAATGTAAATAATGTACATAGTACCTCATCTCAGAAATATAGACACACTCTGAAGGATCGGTACGGACTCTATATACCAAAAATATGGAGACAAATTGAAAAATCCTACCAGAAACTGGCACGAATATCAAACCATCTGACATTCCTACGCCGATGCAGAGACCTACAACTAATCCCTTCAGGCTTGGCACCAAGACTTCCCGTCAATTCAAGGAGAGCCCGTCGGATCGCAGAGAAAGCAGGACACGCCCTTGTCCGAGAGAGAATCCAGTACAATCGCTGGATAAAACAGCGACTACAAGCTCATATTTCTTAGAGGCTCGAGGATTTCTTCAACAGAATTACCAATGAATTTGTTTGTTTGTTTGTTTGGGTTTTATGGCATATCAACCACTGTGGGTTATTTAATGCCAAATCCAGTTTATATGAATTTTAAATGCCTATTTTGTATGGAATAAAAAACGTATAGCTCGCAACATTATTGTTTCAAAAACGCATAGCTGGCAACATTGTTTCAAAAACGCATAGCTGGCAACATTATTGTTTCAAAAACATACAGGTGGAATAATTTTTTTTCCAAAAAACGTATAGCTGGCAACATTATGGTTTAAAAAACGTACAGCTGGCAACATTATTGTTTCAAAAACGCATAGCTGACAACATTATTTTTTACAAAAAAACGTATAGCTGGCAACATTATTGTTTCAAAAAAGTATAGCTGGCAACATTATTGTTTCAAAAACATATAGCTGGCATCATTATTTCTCCGAAAACATTATCTGAGGCCTTGCTGTTGGATGTAGTTTATCGCCATACCCAGGACGCGGATGTAGAGAATTACCAATGAAGAAGACCAGAGAAGGATCCAAAATGACCTGGATAAATCCTTCAGACATGAATTTGATGTAGTCAAGGCTCGCCAAGTGCAAAAATTAAATAGATTGAAAGATCAGAAGATGACGCACAAGGTCCATCACCCACTAGTGAAAGCAGTAGTCAACATAAGCCAATATCAGCTGAGTGCCACTGAGGAGTCAGTATTGAATAAGGGTCTCAACTTCACCACAACAATCAGGCGAGTGCCATACTTGGACATCATTGCCAGAGTCAAGGAGGTGGCCTTGAACATCCCTCAGGCTCAGACGGATGAACTGAGATGGAAAGTAAGACAGGCCTTGGAGAGAGCCAAGCTGCCCAGGTCTAACATAACAAAACTGGAGAGGCTGGCGATTGGATCCCTACAGAGGAACGAAAACATCATCATACTACCGGCTGACAAAGGTAATGCGACTGTAGTGATGGACAAATCAGAGTATACAAGAAAACTGGAAGACCTCATTAGCAGTGGTAGCTACAGTGAAAAAGGATCCTACTATGAAAACGGAACGCAAACTGTCACAGATCCTAATCAAGAACAAGGATCACTTCGCACCTTAGACGTATAGGCAGTTATCGCAGCGTTACACCAAGCTACCTCACATATACGGTCTCCCTAAGATTCACAAAGACGGTATTCTGCTCAGGCCGATTGTTAGTCGCTAAGGCTCTGTGTGCCACCCTCTGAGTCGCTTCCTTGTAGATATAATTGACCCATTGATCGGAAAGTCTCCTTCATATGTCCGAAACTCCGTCCACTTCGTGGAAATAATCAAAGATGCTCCCATCCTATCCAACCAGATGGTGAGCTTAGACATGGCACCTTCAGTAGTCAGAGACAGATTGGCCTCTGACTCATTCGTAGAAGAACGGACCAGTATTCCAATAGATAATCTGATGGAGATGTTGACTTTCTGTACACAAACAACACACTTCGGAATGGGATCACACATATATCGACAGGATGAGGGCTTAGCAATGGGCTCGCTATTATCACTAGCAAGTCTATTCAGAGATCCAATTATATGAAGAAGGCCGGAGCGTACAAGGGTCGAAACGTTGTGAATACAGCAATGAAGATGAGGATAACAGTTTGAATAATGTAAATAATGCAAGTAATCGTAATACCTCATCTCAGAGATATAGAGTCCGTAACAATGTGAATATGACAGTGAAGATGAGGATAACAGTCCGAATAATGTAAATAATGCAAGTAATCGTAATACCTCATCTCAGAGATATAGAAGCCGTAACAATGTGAATATGACAGTGAAGATGAGGATAACAGTCCGAATAATGTAAATAATGCAAGTAATCGTAATACCTCATCTCAGAGATATAGAGGCCGTAACAATGTGAATATGACAGTGAAGATGAGGATAACAGTCCGAATAATGTAAATAATGCAAGTAATCGTAATACCTCATCTCAGAGATATAGAGGCCATAACGTTGTGAATATAGCTATAGACCATAATAAATATTGACCTCAATAATTGACCATAATAAATATTGACCTTAATAATTGACCATAATAGATTGTAATTTAATAATTTCCAATAAACACCAGAACAGATATGGCAGCAATATTAAAAGCAAGGATGAATTATCTTTCATCCGATTTTTTTATTACATCGAACGTTATTAAACAGACGCCCTATTTTTTATCTTAAACCGTGTGCATTACGTATATCGGCTTGCACATTCGGGAAGTCCGAGTAAATATGGTCTCCTGTAGGGATTGAACCTGCAACCTCCTTTGTAGGAGAAACCGCCTTTTGATCCGACGTGCTCTTCACATATTTTTTTTCGAATGCTCTTTTTCTTATCCGAAATGTCCAACAAAGTGATTATGGCGTTCCGGCTTGGTATCATGGTCGACAATCTTGTCTCGCTCGATCAATTGCCGCTGAATAATGTGTTCGATCCTCACTAGGTGCTCAGTACTTTCTGCCTTGTGCCACATATAAGCTACACTTTACAAATTGCTGGATAACAAAGCAATCTCCAAAGTACTAAGGGAACAGAGGAAAACAGTGAATAGCCTAGTTAGGCTTCTGTAAATGGAGAGTAAAACAGGGAAAGATTTATCTTTTTTACGATGAACAAGGACCCAAACTACAGCGTGTGAGGAACAGCTTATGCAGATATCTGTGGAAGATATTGGTTGAACAGGTTGTTGTATTCGCGGAAGCATCCTCTTGGGAGTCAAGGTAGTGGTTTGTGGGAAGATGCTACTCGAGTGGCACTTACATCTCACCGAAGCGAATGAAGGTAATCCGCTGCAATATGCGTGGCAAAGCGGGTCTTAGACATGAAGGACTGACAGAACTAAGCAATGTAGTTGGTGTGAACACTTTTCATGGAAATAGCGATTGAGTGACAAGAGGCTGGCGATGTCCGGTCTATGAGAAAGGGGTTGATTGGTGGAAAACAATACGCCAACCACAAGGATGCGGAGACGCTTTTGGCGTCAACCGAGAGGGGAAAGTAAAGACTGGGCAGCTTCTGTCTGTATATGGCAGCAGCACTCCATTTTCCGGCTTTTGATCTGACTTTTCTTAAGGTAAGAGACATCAAGAGGAGTCGGGTACCTACTGGAGCGGTACAGGGAAACGACAATTATCCCACCATCTTTAGCAATGTATCGTATGTACTTCCACTTGAAATGGGTGGGGGCGTGGGCTGACCTTAATTACAAATAGGTGCTCAAAGCACGTAGACACCCTCAGGGGACATCCGTTCATTACGATTGGCGTCATTAATCCGGTTCTTGGTGCACAGAAAATGACCGGCCAGTTTCCCTCCCTCCACCGAGCTGTTACAGCTCGGTCAGAGGAGAGATCAGATGTGAAGAAAAAGACTAACTTTATAAAGAGCAACGATGCATAGGAAGTTGTGGAGAGCCATAATCGTCCACGTCCTGCATGGACAAGGCAGATGGAATACTAGGAACAATTCTGGGAAATGCTATATTACTATGAGTAAACAGATGGCAGAACAATAGACACGAAGTCAAACAGATGTAATAAAGTGGCGAAAATTATTCACTGCAACAAAAGAAAGGAAGCTGTGGAGAGCCATAATCGTCCACATGGAAGAATCGGAAGACATCTATTAGACGCTATATTACTTAAGAAGTATGAGTAAACAGATGGTAGAACAATTGACACGAAGTCAAACAGATGTCAAATTATATACTGCAACAAAAGACAAGAAGCTGTGGAGAGCCATAATCGCCCAGAACCAGAGAGAGAGAGAGAGAGAGAGAGAGTGAGAGAGGGGGGGGATATACTTAACTGGAATTTCTACGATGTATGTCCCGTGTTTCCCTAAATATGTTCAGAAAATGATTTATTTTCTTGTCAACCACTCGCCTGAAAGTCATTTAATATCCATAACGGCGGCGCTCAAAAAGGTTCTTCTGAAAACTGAACTATTTTTTATGCTGTCTCTAAAACGTTTCGACCAATTCAATATACAGCCTTCTTCAGGCATTTTTCAACAGCAATGCCTGCCTAGCAACCTCCTTATAAGCTGTTAGTAGCTTAGTGGAGAAGACTTTAAACAAATATTATTATTTATAAAATTCTATTCAAATATTCAAAAAGAACAGAATGAAGTATATAATAAATGCCAGGACCTCTCCTGGGAGCTGAGTAGGGTATGGGATATGAATATTAGCAAGTGTTTTTGGAACTATCATTTTAGAGCCAAAATTAAATGAGTTATGAATACACAGACTGTAGAAACAATGATGGCCAAGGTGCTGGAAATTTGAGAAAATTTACTATCATTAATTAAATATTTACCCTGGCCTCCCCACTGATGTGATACAAGGTCGGGGTTAAAGTGGGGAACCCGAGCGTGTACACGCGAGACCAAGGACAAAAATTCCCCGAACCACCGATCTTCCTTCCTTCCTTCCTTCCTTCCTTCCTTCCTTCCTTCCTTCCTTTATTTATTTATTTATTTATTTATTTTTCTACCTGAAACCAAGTAGTATCACTTATATCATTTCCGGCCATTAAAACGGAATAGTCCATTAATCTCATTCTTTCTTTCTTTCTTTCTTTCTTTCTTTCTTTCTTTCTTTCCAAATCCCAATCTTACGAACATTTTTCTTAATAATAATTTAAAAATAATTCAGAAGACAATGTTATTTTATTTAATTTATGGTAATTGGATTTTTGACGATTGCCTTACTAAGTTTCTTTCATTTGATAAATTGTTTATTTATCATGTTCACCATGACTACTCGGCCTTGATTATACAACAGTTGGCGCCCTTTTCTTTGTTTCCAAAGAAATTCTCCTGTATCTCAATACTTTGCTAAGCTTTTGGAAGACATCTGGTATTATAAAACTTCATTGTGTTTTTTGGGGTTCATTTTGCGTCTTCTATATTTAGCGGAATATTTTATAAGCCAAACGATAAATCTGAAGACCTTGACAGAGTTTAGTTGCTTTAAGCACGAAGTGAAACAAATTATCTTAAAATAACAATTCCTCTAAATATTATGAGAAAGAAATAAACGTTTTATTCGTAGCTCCATTCAAAAATTTTGGAAAAAAGTATTTCATATATACACACACGTATATACGCAGGCGTATGAACATATACATATACGTGTACTGTTTATTTATATTCATAACGAATATCGAATAGGTACACTATCAGATTTCACACCAAGAATTTGACAAACTTGGACCCTCGTCTCCGCAAAATGTTATATTCAACGACTGAACTCTAAACTTTCATATGATTCTGTTCACTTGTCAGGAGTTCTCAGCAACTGACTATATCCCCTGGCGAGTAGTCAGATCGATTACTATTGGTGAAATCGATCTTCTAATCAGGTTTTGGTAAACATGGATAAACGTGCTCCAGATACGGGATAGTCTCAAAAGAACGGGTTTTCCCTTGACACTGCTATTATTTTAACTAGCTTCACTCCTCGGCAATATTTATTGTTTTAAAAAGCGATTATTAGAATTGGAATAAAACCTAAACATGTGGCAATGAATTATACATTTTTTGTCTTTGTGAATTTACAACAAAAGTATTAAACACTTTGTTTATTTAGAAGAATAATTTTATTACTGTTTTTATATTACAAGGTAACCAAGAAAGTTCAGTCCGTTGTTTGATTAGTCATTGAATGAAGTTGAAATATATACGAAATGCGTGTAGCAATTGTTTTCAAATTCAGACAGCCGGAAGTAGGAACATCAGACGTTATAAAAAACACGCGCACCGTGCCCGGCCATCAGTTATAAGCCGGAGAGCTGTGAGAAGGATGGAAGTGTCTAGAGATCTTGCTCGAGGATGTTTGCTTTATGACTTCAAAGCGGGCTTATCAGCAGCTGCATCAAGTCGCCGCATATGTCAAGCGTTTGGGGATAGTGCTGTGGATGAACGTACTGCAAGGCGTTGGTTTCGAAAATTCAAGTCGGGAGATTTGTCTCTCCATAATGAGCCTCGCAGTGGACGACCACAGGTCTTGAATGACGGAATCCTGAAGGTGGCCATTGAAGAGGACAATAGTCTAACGTGTGGTGAACTTGCAAGACAGTTCAGCGTTTCCGATGAAACAGTTAGACTTCACCTGCACCGCCTAGGTAAGACGTACAAACTGAGCAAGTGGGTTCCGCAAACGCTGTTGGAGGTCCACAAGGGACAACGAGTGGCAGCCTGCGTATCGCTGCTTTCTCGCCACCGTACCGCATCCGTATTCAATCGAGTGCTTACAAGTGATGAAAAGTGGGTTCTGTACGAAACTTCCAAGCGTTCCAGACATTGGTTGTCTCCTCAGGATGCTGTCCCTCACACCACAAGACCGCCTATGCACCCACACAAGATTATGCTTTGTGTCTGGTGGACAGGTCGTCAAGTGGTTCATTATGAACTGCTACCAACGGGCCAAACGGTCACTGGAGACCTATACTCGCAGCAATTGAAACGTGTGCAACAGGCATTACGCCAGAAGGAGTCAGCACTGGTGAATCGCAAAGGTGTGCTTTGCCTCCATGGAAATGCCAGGCCGCATGTCGCGCGAGTGGTCAGGGATACCATACAGCAACTTGGGTGGGAGACTTTGTACCATCCATCTTATTCACCTGACCTTGCGCCATTCGATTACCACCTCTTCCACTCCCTGGATAATCATCTTCGTGGGAAATCCTTCACCAATGAAGGAGACTTGCGCAAAGCCCTCACAGACTTCTTTGCGTCAAAACCCAGAGTTCTACCACAAGGGCATTGAACAGCTGGAGACACATTGGCAGAAGGTGCTGGATGCAAATGGCAATTACTTCAAAGACTAAATATAAGTTACACATACTGTGAAGCGTTTTATTTTTTCCTTTAAAAAACACAGAACTTTTTTGGTTACATTGTATATATATATATATTTTTTATTTATATTATATTATATTTTATATTTACAATTTTCTAAAAAAGATTATACAGTTAAAACTAATGCAATGTTTATCATTTACAAATTTATAAAGAAATAAATATAAAACGAATTTTTTATTCATAAATTTATATAAACATTACTAAATATTAGGTTGGTGCAAAAATAATGACGTAATAATGTCGTTTTTGGACATTAAAAAATACGTCAAAAAACGACATTATTACGTCATTATTTTTGCACCAACCTAATAATTAAAATACGTGAACGAAATTATTTACCATTTTATTAAGTTCAAATCGATTGACAATTAGCCAATGTTTTATCAACTGTGGTAATAAAATAAGCACATCCCATCTCCCCTCTCGCTTGTATCCATCCACAGTAATAAAATATGCATATCCTATCTCCCCATTCGCTTGTAACCATCCACAGTAATAAAATATGCATATTCCATCTCCCCTCTTGTTTGTAACTATCTACAGTAATAAAATGTATATCCCATCTCCCCGCTCACTTGTAACGATCCACAGTAATAAAATATGCATATCCTATCTCCCCTCTCGCTTGTAACCATCCACAATAATAAAATAAGCTCACCCCGTCTCCCCTCTCGCTTGTAACCATCCACAGTAATAAAATATGCACATCCCATCTCCCCTCTCACTTGTAAACATCTACAGTAATAAAATATGCTTATCCCATCTCCCCTCTCGCTTGTAACCATCCACAGTATTAAAATATGCATATCACATCTCCCCTCTCACTTGTAACCATCCATTTACACAAAAAAGAAAGAATGGAAATAGAGAAAGAAAGAAAAAAGAAGAGGAGAAAAAAATCTTTTCGACGTTACTATGTGACGTAATGTCTAATACAAAAACATTTCAGTTAACCTGATGAATATTTGTGAGCGTCTTTTAAGTTTAAAAAATTTGAGTAACTGATAAATAGATTTTCTTTCTTTTATGCGTCGTGTCCTTTCAGGACGTAGGCGATCATGGCTCTCCATTCCCTCCTGTACCTTGTCTTTTTGTTATTTCTCCCAGACCCTGTTCTACCATCCATTTACTGAAACCCATAAAATACGCTCTGCTTTCCACTGTCCGTCTTTCTCTCATTCTATTCTGTTAGTATCAGATTTCACAGTGTTGTAGCGTGGCCTAGATAATTATTTACGAATTTTGATTGATCAGGAATACAATTCCTTAATGGACATTTAAATTCGTAAATAATATTTGCCCTATTTCATTTTTTTTAATTTCTTTTTCTCACAGACGGTGCCGAACTGACGCTACTATAGTGAGCAGTCGACAAAAGTAAATAACAAACAACGCGCATGCGCGAAATTGAAAATATAAAATGGCGACAATTATCCATTGCACCCTGTAGATAGATAGATAGATATGATAGACTGACATATATATATATATATATATATATATATATATATATATATATAATCATTTATTTAAAAATATGATTCCAACACGCTACATAAGAGTTCTCATGTTTCAAAACAAGAGCCGAAAACTTCAATATTTAATTCAATTATTTACCTAACCAGTTCTTTCCTATTTTCTATATATTTTCACACACACACACACACACACAAACACACACACACACACACACACACATATATATATATATATATAGATATGAATAGACTTAGACAGATCAATATGAATAGACTGAGATAGATGGATATGAATAGACTGAGATAAATAGATAGATAGATTGTGTTATGGTGAAACACCCCTATTCTATAGTTAATAGACTCTCCCACCTAATATAAGCAGTAGTAGTAAGAGTAACGAGGGTCAGTCGATGTCCGATGACCGGCTGAACGGTTGAACTCTCTGCCTTCGAGCGGGGATGAACCCGAACGAGGCTACGCCAAAGGGTGGAGAATAGTTCGGGGAGGTAAACCAACCGTGAACCCGTTTATACGTGTTAAAAGTGTATATTTTTGGCCGAGCCTACGGGCTCGGAGATCCCACGTTAAACCGGCCTTGTGCCACAGGATAGCCTCATGGGTGGGGGAAGTGACTAAATACTAGTTGATGTCGGACGACAGTCGAACTCTCTCCCTTCGGGCAGAGAGGAACCCGGAGGAGACTATGCCGAAGGGCAGAGTTTCGTCCGGGGAGGTAGACAGACCTGATCCCGTTTATGCGGAGTCTACTGGGATTTTGGGGCCGAACCTACGGGCTCGGGAACCTCACATTAAATTCGGCCTTGTGCCACATGTGACTGCGTGGGGCAGTTACTAAATATCGTCGATGTCGGACGACAGTAGTCGACAGTTAGTCGAATACGAAAGTAGTCAGCGACCACAACTAGATTACTCTGCGTAATACCTATTATATCAAGTTCCTAACGTTTTGTACGACGAACCTATTTTAGGACCGACTTAGTACAAATACAAGGCCCCACTGCGAAATAACTCCACAGCAGATAGATAGATAGATAGATAGATAGATAGATAGATAGATAGGGACAGAATGACATAGATAGATAGATTACATTTAGTTACAATTGCTGAAATGTAATCAAACTGGAATGAGCAATTATTTAAGATAGATGGATATAGATAGATAGATAGATAGATAGATAGATAGATATGAATAGACTGAGATAGATTAATATGAATAGACTGAGATAGATAGATAGATAGATAGATAGATAGATAGATATGAAGAGACTGAGATAGATTAAAATGAATAGACTAAGAAAGATGGATATGAATAGACTGAGATAGACAGATAGATAGATAGATAGATAGATAGATAGATAGATAGATAGATAGATAGATAGATAATGAGTGAAGGAGATAGATAGATAGATAGATAGATATGAATAGACTGAGATAGATGGATATGAATAGACTGAGATAGATAGATAGATAGATAGATATGAATAGACTGAGATAGATTAATATGAACAGACAGATAGATGGATATGAATAAGCTGAGATAGATAGATAGATAGATATGAATAGACTGAGATAGATAGATAGATAGATAGATAGATAGATAGATAGATAGATAGATATGAAGAGACTGAGATAGATTAATATGAACAGATAGATGGATATGAATAAGCTGAGATAGATAGATAGATAGATAGATAGATAGATAGATAGATAGATAGATAGATAGATAGATAGATAGATAGGAACAGAGATAGATAGATAGATAGATAGATTACATTTAGTTACTATTGCTGAAATCTAATCAAACTGGAATGAGCAATTATTTCGTTCGACTGAAAGATTAAATTAAATCATTTTCTTGGAAGCAAAAACAATTTTGTCTCGAAAGAAGGGCAACGTCTAAATCAAAGTATTGGATGTCTTTCTCGCCTGCTTTATAACTTTGTCGGGAGTTGTGCGTTTATAACTTGTAGCCCTCGTTCTGACGAATACAGATCTTAACAGCAACAATCATATTTTCCTCTCCGACCTGGTGACGTAGATTAAAAAAGTTGAAAACTGTTAAATGTTTATTCTTCCGTTCATTGTGTATGGCTTGAAACCAGATTTGTCGCTTGCTTTCGTTTCTTTTCTTAAATGTTTACTTAAAAGTCAGCTTATCTTGGAAGCGAAATGTCTTTGATTCCGTTCGTGTTAATTTGGATGATGTGGAGGCGAAAAGAAAATAAAGAACCCAAGATGAAAGCTGACAGGAAAATCGGAGAATATGCAATAAGAACAATTTTACCAAAATGATATTTCTTTGAGTTTGTTGCAATTTCTTTTACAGTTAAGAAACAAGCCACTGTTTTAAAACATTTCTTAGATAGATAGATAGATAGATAGATAGATAAATAAATAAATAAATATGAATAAACTGAGATAGATAGGTAGATAGATAGATAGATGTACAGATAGATAGGAATAGACTGAGATAGATACAAAAATGAGAATATACTGAGATAGATAGATAGATATGAATAAACTGACATATATATATATGTCGAGAGAGATAGATAGATATGAATAAACTGAGATAGATAGCTAGATAGGAATAGACAGATATAGATAGATAGGAATAGACTGAGATAGACGGATCCTTAATATACTAAAAATGATAGAGAGATATAAATAAACTGATATATATATATATATATATATATATATATATATATATATATATATATATATGTAGAGAGAGAGAGAGAAATAGATAGATAGATAGATAGATAGATAGATAGATAGATAGATAGATAGATAGATAGATAAGATGCTGAATGTACGGAAATAGATAGATAGATAGATAGATAGATAGGAATAGACTGAGATAGACGGATGCTTAATATACTAAAAAAGATAGATATAAATAAACTAAATAAAGATTAATATGAATAAACTGAGATAGATGTTGAATATACTGAAATAGATAAATAGATATGAATAAACTTATATACATACATATATATATATATATATATATATAGAGAGAGAGAGAGAGAGAAAGATAGAAAGATAGATAGGAATAGACTGAGATAGATAGAAAGATAGATAAATATGAATAAACTGAGATAAATAGATAGATATGTAGATATATGAACAGATAGATAGGAATAGACTAAGATAGATAGAAAGATGAGAATATACTGATATAGATAGATATAAATAAACATATATATATATCGAGAGAGAGAGAGAGAGATAGATAGATAGATATGAATAAACTGAGATAGATAGATAGATAGATAGATAGATAGATAGATAGATAGATGCTGAATATACTGAAATAGATAGATAGATAGATAGATAGATAGATAGATAGGGACAGAAATAGATAGATAGGAATAGACTGAGATAGATGGATCCTTAATATACTAAAAATGATAGAGAGATATAAATAAACTGATATATATATATATATATATATATATATATATATATATGTAAAGAGAGAGAGAGATAGAGACAGAGAGAAAGAGATAGATTGATAGGTAGATAGATAGGAATAGATTGAGATAGATAGGTAGATAGAAAGATTAATATGAATAAACTGAGATAGATGCTGAATATACTAAAATAGATAAATAGATATGAATAAACTTATATATATATATATATATATATATATAGAGAGAGAGAGAGAGAGAGATAGAGAGAGAGAGAGAATGAGATAGATAGATAGGAATAGACTGAAATAGATAAATAGATAGATAGATATGAATAGACTGAAATAAGTAGATAGATAGATAGATAGATAGATAGATAGATAGATAACAATAAGAACAATTTTACCAAAATAATATTTCTTAGAATGTGTTTCAATTTCTTTTACAGTTAAAAAACGAGTCACTGTTTTGAAACATTTCTTTCCTCAAGTGTTTCCTATGATTGATGTCTGTTGCTCGTGTGGTATGGTTCAAAATCCCGTTGCCAGTAATAGGGTCTTTCAACAGCCCCCACCTCTTGAGCCAAGGTAGCACTACCCCCTTAAGACACCTCTTGTAGGACTCCGTTTTTAGAACATATATATATATATATAGCTCCTACAATCTTAACAAAAGCAATATTTTAAATCAGCTACAAGAAGAGCGAATGCATGGATGTTAGCAAAATGAAAAGCCCCACATTCAAATTACAAATTTCCTTTCTTTTTATGTACGGTGTCTCTTCAGGGCGTAGGCGATCATGGCTCTCCACTTCTTCCTACCTACCCCTTGTAGCTCTCAATAAGCTTTGTCCTGACAACCACTTGCTTAAGTCCGCTAGGTAAGCCATGCGTTGCTTTCTCTTGTCTTTCTTTCCCTCTATCCGCCCTGTGAGTATCAGATTTTCCAAGCCTTCCTTTCTCATTACACGTCCCAGACACGAATCGCCCACGTCCTGAATTGACGCAACAAGTAGAAGTAGAATAATTTAGCCTAAACTCTTTCCTTATTTGTCTCGGGTTGTTTGAAAAGCAAATCGCCAGACCTCGAGTGGAACTCATTCTTTTATGTGCCGTGTCTCTTCAGAACGTAAGCGATCATGGCTCTCCACTTCTTCCTACCTACCCGTTGTAGCTCTCAATAAGCTTTGTCTTTTTGCTACTTCCCATAGGCCATGTTCCGTCATCCACTTGATAAAGAGCGCTAGGTATGTCATGAGTTGCTTCTCCTTGTCTCTCCATCCGCCCTGTGGGTATCAGATTTTCTAAGCCTTCCTTTCTCATTACACGTCCCAGATACGAATCGCCCACATCCTGAATTGGTACGACATATTGAAGGAGAATAATTTAGCCTAAACGCTTTCCTTATTTGTCTCGGATAAAAGCAAATACCCAGACCTCAAGTGGAACTCATATATACGGAGGTGATCATGGCTCTCCACGTCCTCCAATCCCTTGTATTTCTCGATAACTTTTGTCCCTTTGTTGCTTCCTCCATCCACTTGCTTAAGCCCACTAGGTATGTCATGCGTTGCTTTCCCTTGTTCCTCTATTCGACCTGTGAGTATCAGATTCTCCAAGCCTTCCTTTCGCATTACATGCCCCAGAAATTTCAGCTGCCTCTTCCTGATCTTAAGTATAAGCTTCCTCCTTGATTGCATCCTCTCCAAACCCCCATCATTGCTCACACGCTCGATCTATGATATCCTCAGCATCCTTCTGTAGGGCCATACCTCCTTTGCTTGGAGTCTCTTCTTTATCTTTGAGGAAATCGGCCAACATTCGCTGCCGTAAAAGTGGACAGATGACATGTAGCAGCTTAGTACACATTTCTTTGTTACCAAAGAAATTCTCCTGTCTCGTAATACCCTGCCCAGGTTTTGGAATGCATCACCAAAACCAAACAAAAATTTAAATATCTGGCATGCAAATGAACAGAAGATGGATAGTGAAACACTGAAATCTGAAGGCTTATTAAAAAAGCCAAAGATGCCTTCCAAAAGCTAAGCAGAGTATTAAGAAACAGGAAAATTTCGTCAGAAACAAAGGACAAAAAATACCGAACTGTTACATGATAGCAATTCTTCTATATGGGAGTGAATGCTGGACAATGTCCTCAAAGGTGAAGAAGAGACTTGAAGCAAGAGAGACAAAGAAAAGAGTACTGAACTGTTACGTGATATCTGTCCTCCTAAATGGCAGTGAATGCTGGACTATCTCTCCAAAAATGAAGAAGAGATATGAAGCAACAGAAACAAAGAAAAGAGTACACAACTGTTACGTGATATCTGTCCTCCTATATGGCAGCGAATGCTGGACAATCTCCTCAAAGATGAAGAAGAGACTTGAAGCAATAGAAACAAAGAAAAGAGTACTGAACTGTTTCGTGATGTCTGTCCTCCTATATGGCAGTGAATGCTGGATAATCTCTTCAAAGATGAAGAAGTGATTTGAAGAAACAGAAAAATATGGGTCTATAGAAACATACTGATAGACCCAACATGTGCGGAATGACGATGTTTTAGAGAAACTGGAGGCTAAAAAGCAATTTATACTTGACATCAGGAAGAGACTGATCGAAATTTCTATGGTACAGAATGAGGAAAGAGGGTCTGGAAAATCTGATACTCACAGGACAGATTGAAGGCAAGATAAGGGAAAACAATGGTATACACAGGAAGCTTGAATAAATGGATGGTAGCGTTTAGGAGAAATCCCCCCCCTACCAATATTATTACGATCTGCAAAAAACAGGAAATTGTGGAGAGCCATGATCGTCCTAAGAAGAAATATTCTGTTTCTCTTTAATTTATTTCGTATTTCTTTCGGCAACTCCAGTTTTTAACATTGGTTCGAGCTACAACGAATAGAACGTTGTGGAGAGCCATGATCACCCTCGTTCAAAAGGTACATGTTTCTTATATCTTGCTATATTTTTGATTTGTTAACGTCTATAATATTATTTACTATAAGCATTAGTTTTTCTTAAATGAGCTCTTCTTTAATGTGCAGTGTCCTTTTAGGACATGGCTCTCCACAACTTCCTATAAGGCGCATCTTTAACCAGTTTTCCTACATCAAGAGAAATGAACCTCTGCTAATTATACAAAACATTCCTCTTATATGTCGTGTATATTCTGGACATGGGTGATCATGGCTCTCCACTCCTTCCTATTCGTTGCATCTCTAAGCATTGTAGATCAAGTGAAATTTACCTTCAAAAGACAACTATGTGCTGTGTACCTTCTGGATGAGGGTTATTATGGCTCTCCACACTTTCCTATTCATCGTATCTCTAACCAATGATTGTAGATAAAGTGAAATTAACATTCACTAAAAAAACAATTCCTCTTAACTGCTGTGTATCTTCTGGACATTGGAGATCATGGCTCTCCACAACTTCCTACTCGTCGTGTCTCTAACTGATCTTATTAAATCAAGTGAAATGGTCTTTCACTAAATATACAGAAGACTCCTCTTATGTGCCAAGTACTTTCTGGATGTGGGTGATCATGGCTCTCCACAACCTCTTATCCGTCGTATCTTTAAGAAATATTTGTAGGTCAAGTGAAATGGATGTACAAAATATGCATACCTGTACTTAGGTGTCGTGTGCTTTCCGAACGTATGTGAACATAGCTCTCCACGATTTCTTATTTTTCAGTTTTCTAAGCAGTGATTATAGAGCAAATGAAAGTGTGTTTTTATGTGTTATGTCCGTTCTATAGGTGGATGTTCATGGCTCTCCACGGCTACCGCTTCTTTGGTATTCAACGTGACTTCGGATTGCGGTGTCATATTTTGCACGTCCCAGCGAGTTAGATTCTTATACGTGCTTCTTGGACTGTTTCTTTCTTTATTGTCCATCCTCATTTATCCTCTTAAAGCATTTATCGCCGCCTCTGTGGTCACCACTCCCCTCCATCTCACAATTGTGGTTCCTGGGCGCATTCAAGGCAAAACATTGCAATGACTTGCCGCTTCCTTTTTCACCAAGAATGTTGAGGTTGCCCAGTACCCCCTCTAAAAAGTTCCTCCACCCACTGTTCCTCCGTTGGTCCCTGAGTCGCAGCTCCTACGCCCAGACTGACGACTGGCCTGGCCGATGACCACTTGGCACGGCTGGGTTGGGAAGAGGTGTTCCTCTTCGCCGGCCGAGACGGGGAACCCTTTCAACAACCCTCTCACAGAATAACTGGTAAGTCGATGCCGTTGACCGAGGTGTAGCCATCGCAGTGCCCTTGCCACTTCTCGGGTCCATATATGAGATCTGAGTAAAGCTGTGTCGTCCGCGTCGCTGCACCTCATGCACTCCAGTTAACGTTATCATATATTGTCTTATAAATGGCCGTTAGTCCTTTCTTCACCCTTTGCTTTATCTATCATTATCTAGAAGTTGTTTCAAGTGTAGTCACCTTAAACATAGTAGCTGTAGGTTTTACTGCTGAACTAGCACGATGCAACCGTCGCTTCTATTATAACACTTTCTCTTCTCGCACTTCTCACCTGTGGAACTCCGTTTCTTGCTTCCCTGATAACTACAATCTTCAAAAATTTAAATACACTGTCATTCGTTATCTTCTGTATTCATTTATTGACTTTTCTTCACTAATGTCTTCTCATTCTCTTTCACTTTCAAGCACTGTAATCACCCCTCTGCGTTATCGCCTTGCTTAGGGTGAAAATTTGTTCTAAACGAACTTATTATATTAGCAGAAGAAGAATGAGGAGGAAGAACAGGAGGAAAAAGATGAGAGGGTGCAAAAGAAGAAACAGTAAGATGAAGGCGGAGTAGGATTTGAAAAAGGAAAGAAAGAGAGGGGAAGGCGAAGAGGAAGAGTAAAACGAGAAAGAAAGAAAGAAAGAAAGAAAGAAAGAAAAATAAATAAATAAATTGAGAATTCTATAACAGTAATGGCTGAGAATGCAGATGGTTAAACGGATGCAAATTTCGCTTTTTATGCGAAGTGATTTGAATGATTCTGATATGTCCGTGCATTGAATACTGCTGCCATATCTAGTTCAGCGTTTCTTAAGGATCTGTAATGTAATTGACCCCGTCCAGACATCTCTCTCTTCTACAAATATTTTCATGGCAACTACTCTGGTGAGCTGCTTTCCCTGATGCTCCCACTACAAGAATACCATGAGTTCTACTAGATTGGCAATTAGGTCCCACCATCTAACTGTCGAAATAGCGAGATGCAGCCGCCACTCCTACATTAACAGTTTCTTTTCTCGCAATTTTCTCCTTCGGATTTATTGATTCTCTTATAATTACTGTTGTGACCAAGTAAATGGTTAAGAAATAAAAAAAAAATGCAGATATATTATATATTAAACAGTAAGTATAAGAGAAACGTATTACACGACTAGTGAGTGTAATACTCTTCTCTTATACTTACCGTCGCTTCTATTATAACACTTTCTTTTCTCGAACTTCACACCTGTGGAACTCCCTTCTCGTTTCTTGCTTCCCTGATAACTACAATCTTCAAAAATTCTGTGTCGAATAACCCAGCGTTCAATCTATTCGACTTCTTTCCTACTAATTTTATAGTAGGCGGAAAAGTTCAAAATACTTTTTAGAGGAAGGACACCAAAACAATTACAATATTCAAAAATGTAAATGAAATGACATTCGTTCTCTTCTGTCTTCCTTTATTGACCTTTATTAAGCCTCCTTCTAAAATCTTCTCATTCTCTTTCACTCACGGTAAACTCTTGCAACTGTGATATTATCGTCTTAGTGGGAAATGATTAAAATTATAAATACTGGTAGGTGTTCTAATTCTCTTAGGATGACCTCACTGTGATGGTAAAATCCGGCGAGAAGACCCATCCTTGTCTTAACTCTCTTTATATTTTTTCCGTTTTTTCTATCCGTACGCGGAAAATTTGTTCCCATGAAAATGTTCCGAAATTTTTTAGTCATTAAATTTAATATTGCTTGCAACATTCATCTTTTTTTTTTTACTTTCATTGTTCATTTTAGGTCTTCTTTTGATCTAAAAAAATAATTATTTTTATTTTCCTTTTGTTCTTTATTTCTTGCCTTCAACCTTTGTACTTTATTCACACTCCCGTTTTCCTTTTAGAATTTTGGCTTAAACAAGCTGACAGGTTACACCCAAACCCCTGTTAAGTGACTCCCATATGTCCTGACATCAAATAGATTAACTCGATCCTACTGAGCGAATTTCTTTGTACATCTGACGCCGGCGATTCAACTTAAGTTGGCTCCGTTCTAAAGAAAAAGCCACGTCGGATCTTTATCTCTTTAAACTGAAAAATTGACGTCTAAGATTTGTTTTGGTTAGGCGAGACAACGGATAGGGTAAATTAATGAAGGAATCGAAACACAGGACCTTGACTTAAAGAATTTGGACGCCTTTTTACAGACAATGGGACAACAATAAAGATTTATACTACTAAAGCTGTAGACATTTGAAGCCATTTGGATCAAGCGATGGTATTGCTCGAAATCTAGTCGTAGATATTATCTATATATCTTTCTATTTATATAATTCTGTTAGTATCTAATTCTGTTCATATCTATCTATCTATCTATCTATCTATGTATCTATCTATTCTCAGCTTCTTCAATACGTATCTGTCTATCTATCTATCTATTCTCAGCTTCTTCAATACGTATCTATCTATCTATCTATCTATCTATCTATCTATCTATCTATCTCTGCCAGTTTCATCATCATTATCTATCTATTCACTATTTCTTAAGTATCTGTTTATCTGTCTATCTATGACAGTCTCATCATTATTATTTATTTATATCTATCCATGTCAGTCCCTTCATCTATCTATCTATCTATCTATCTATCTGTTGTGGTCCAAGTTCCTTGGACCACGGTGATGGTCCAAGGTTAGAACCAATGAAAGTATAACACGAACACAGGTCTGGAATACAAAGATATATTACAACAGAAATATAATACAAAGAAGTAGAAGTATTAGTAATGACTATCAGATTTGGTTAGAGTGACCTATGTTGTCTCGACAAGTATCACTATTCCAATGGCCTTACAATATGCTCAAAATTATCTCTCCTCGTCTTAAAATCTGCACATACCTCTTGAGAGGCGCAGTATTTATAATGTCAGGAATAGTCCATTATTATTATGGGTAAGTTCCCAGGACAAACACAACCGAGAGTGTTACAGCAAGAATGTTCGGTCCGACTGTCAGAGCTGACTGCTGGAAACTTCCATCTCCAAAAGGCAGTACCTTCTCCTATTTATAGCTGGGAGAGTCCATGCATGCCTGGGTAAATTACCATAACACTATCTATCTATCTATCTATCTATCTATCTATCTATC
Source organism: Acanthosepion lycidas (assembly GCA_963932145.1). Lineage (NCBI taxonomy): Eukaryota > Metazoa > Mollusca > Cephalopoda > Sepiida > Sepiidae > Acanthosepion > Acanthosepion lycidas. Next base: position 5,698,089 of record OZ010606.1, on the reverse strand, counting down.
TGTCTCTTCATTATTTATCTATCATATTATAGTGAGTCATATGTAATTTCCGTTTCTGGGAACCAATGACGTATCTTCGTAAATAGGCGTAGCTTAAATATCAGGTGAATTTCAAAGGCGCAAGATAAGTCTCCATAAGCGACCCTCAAACCTGAGCTCGCATGGAGAAAGTTAATATTGTGCGTGTTGGGGGATATGTAAATTAGAAGCGAGTTGGCAACAGTAGGGGCCGTTGAAACTCTGTCTTGTTGAAAATGGACAGAAAAAGAGCACTTATGCTCAGAATAAGAAAAAGACATGTGAAATATCTTTAGCAAATACTGAAGAAGGAAAATATCACTTTCATAGAAACAATATATTTATTTATTTTCGTCGACCGGCTTGCTAATCTTACTTATTATAAAACGCATATTGTGTGTCTGTACGTTTATATATTGGTTCGGATTCCCTACATTTTTCAACCGATTTCAACAAAACTTCACAGGACTACGTAAAATTACCTTGCGATGGTTCTGACAGCGCCAAAAATTGGAAAAACAATTGTTTTTGCACGAAATCAATTCGAAAACATTAAGAGGCATTAATGACAGGGGAACAACTCATATCGAGTTATACTTATTAATATCAAGTTATCGAGTTATACTTATTATAAAACCCAGGTTGGTTGTGTGTGTGTGTGTGTGTGTGTGTTCGTTTATATATAGGATCGGATTTCCTACATTTTTCAACTGATTTCAACAAAACTTCGCTTTTTTTTGGCAGGTAGTGTTTCTTATTGTCTTGCACACTTTTTTCTTTATTTTTACATTCAGAATGCTTTAAAAATTCCATTTACAAGACAATTGTTTATAATAAAATTCTATTCAATCGGTAGACTCATAATGATTGAAAACAATGTTTTTGTTTGAGTTTGGGTTTGACCAATTCGTAAAAAATAAAATAAAATAAAAAAAAACTACTTAAGACATGCGTGTCCGTCAACCTTAAACAATAATCTTTGTCAATTTTATTTTTCAGTCTTTATGATGGTCGATACTTGATCTATCTCTTACTGTTACATCCCCGGGCAACGCCGGGCTCTACTGCTAGGATTTAAATAAATAAACGGAGAGTCTACTCAAATGCCCACTAAGAATAACGTTTCAGTAATAAAATCTGTCGGATTAATAAATAAAAAATATCCATCCTGTTCTTTAGAAATTGCTTTGTTTACGTTAGGATTCAAAACCGAGTCTATATGTCTATTTCGAGATTCAAGACACTATGGCGGGGTAGATAATGGCCGCTTTAGTTCCTGCTACGCAATAACCACTTATTTAAGACGTTGCATACTGAGAAAGACAATATTAGGAAAATTAAAAATTGGATCTTGTCTAAACTGTAACATCGGCAAAAACAAACACCAGCTGATATGTTTAGAGACAGAATTCAAACATTATTAAAAAAGGAGTTTGTTGTCAAGAGTAAATGGAGGAATAATTTACCCCGATGTTGGAAATTATCAAATCGTGTGTCTGTAATACAAGCTCACTGTTCAAGAAAAAAATTCGAATGTCAACAAACAGAATGGATCCAGAATGCCAAGCTAACAAAGCCATGGAGTTTTACTTTGAAAAGACTGACTTTAAAAAGTTCAGAGGTCATCCAAAAAACCCCATAGTGAAAGCATTGAACCGAGACATTCAAAGATCAAGGCAAAAAGATCCCACTTTTCCTTTGGAGAAATTTACAATCAAGGAAGATCTGCAAATTCGTACAGGACAGAGAAGGCTGGCAAAATATTGTCGAATCAGTATACAATGTCACTGAAGATAAGAGAAACAGTTTTGCTGATGATGAAGGCACTATTCAAATTTGCTGAATCATCGACGCACTCTGTAGACGAGAGGTCAAAGCACATATGGGGAAAGCTAGGGGAACGGAGGTTCGAATCCTGCCGGAGAGGGCATACTTTTATTTAATAAGATTTCTTAAGTATTCAGGCCGGTAACAAAAAAAAAAAAAAAAAAACGCTCTTTAATAAATAAACAGGGCGTCTAGCCAGATACGAGTAGCAACTAAAAATAACTTTTAAGTAATAAAATCTGTTGGATTAATAATTAAAAATTCATCCTTTTCTTCAAAAAAAAAAAAAAAAATATATATATATATATATATATATATATATATATATATATATATATATTCATGAAATAATATAGACAAGTTTTGCCTATTTATTTTAAGTAAGTTCCTTTCATATTGTCTGATACACTTAATAACATTATCATTGAAAGACGAAAGGAAATCACCATATTGATACATGTTTAAATCCAATCTAAGCTTTCGGCTTACATAAGCCATTATCAAAGATGTCAATTACATTTCAATAAATTAAGTAATACACGGACATAATAGTCTGTTCTTGTTTGTATGGAAGATTTTCAAGCAACGATAAATTCGTGCATATAAGACGCTGGAAACGAAAATCGCACCGCAGCTCATGACATCACACATGACCACGTGAGAGTTAAAACAATAAGTATTAAGTATGGGAAGCCGTTGGTATAAACCAATGGCTTCTGTTATCAATTATATGCATTTAAGAATATTTGTGGAGATTTCATAGTTTATTTTGTTCAGGTGAGGTTTCAACTGTTTTATGTATATAGCTTCAAGAATTTTTAGTTTTTGTTTATTGTTTTCATGTTTAAGTATAGTTGTATTTTCAACAAGGATTTTCCGGAATTGTGTATACATGATTCCGGAACTGTTGCTATTTCCGTGTATTGTTTAATTGTTGTTCTCAAACAACTTCTGTGGCCACATCACTCCGTACATCTAATCACCTGACTTCCCAGACTGCAACGCCCTTGATTATTATGTGCAGAAGAGATGCTGGGCATTCCAAAATCGTCTGGAGGCCGTGGTTGATGCCAATGGTATTTTATTGAATAAATTTACTCTTTAGTATTTCAAGATATTTTTTCTGTGATTTTGCTAAACATATCTGTTAAAATGAGATGTCAGTGTTATTTTCATTTTCGTGTAATTTAGACGAGAATTTATCCATCGCACCACATACACGCACATTATTCATACATTAAACGACAATTTATCCATGGCACGACATACACACATTTCATATATTAGACGACAATTTATCCATCGCACCAGATACACACAATTCATACATTAGACGACAATTTATCCATCGCACCACATACACGCACATTATTCATACATTAAACGACAATTTATCCAGGGCACCACATACACGCACATTATTCATACATTAAACGACAATTTATCCAGGGCACCACATACACACATTTCATACATTGGACGACAATTTATCCATCGCACCAGATACACACGATTCATACATTAGACGACAATTTATCCATCGCACCACATACACGCACATTATTCATACATTAAACGACAATTTATCCATCGCACTACATACACACATAATTCATATATTATAAGACAATTTATCCATCGCACCCTTTATATACAGTTGCGGAGAGAAGTATTCGCCCGCATTAAAAAAAAAAGAAGCTCCGAATGAAGAATCGTTGACACGTACAAAGAAGGTCATGGATTTATTAGGTTGGTGCAAAAATAATGACGTTTTTTGACGTATTTTTTAACGTCAAAAAACGTCATTATTTTTGCACCAAACTAATACAACACTTTCCAAGGGTTTAAATGTTCCTAGATCAAAAATTCGTAGCATTCAAGAAGTACGAGACTGATTGTGTTGAGAATGAATTATGTCATGGATGTGAGACAACTTTTGCGACGACCTCACCTTTTACATCTGGCCACCCGACTGCAACTCCCTTGATTATTATGTGCAGGGTGCAATTAAGTGAGAGGCCAATAAAACTCCTTGAACTGAAGGCAAGGATATGGCAGCATTCACCAATTTAAACAAGGAGACCGTCCAGAAGAGAAGCAGGAAATCCAGAAGTTGTCGGGAGGGCGTGGTTGAAGCCAATGGCGATTTTATTAAAGAAATTCACTCTTTCGTATTTCAAGATCTATATTTGTAATTTTGGTAAATATATCTTTAAATTGAGATGTCAGGGTTATATTCATTTTTGCGTCTCTTAGACGGCAAAATTATCCATCGAACCCTCTCTATATATATATACGTGAGAGATTCACGGAAGATTGAAGTTTAAATACAGTAAATTCGACCTCGCTAACCGAACTCTCCTTTGTGGCCAAATCGGTAAAGGCACGTCAAGCTAAATGACGGTTCTGTATAGAATACAGGTTCGAATCCTGTCGGAGGACAAATATTTTCTGTGAAAATTTCTCGGACATTCAGGCCAGTAAATGTTGTTAATACTGTTTATTATAAACAGAGCATTTACTTAAATATTTGTATCTATAAAAAAGAATGTATAAACATAAAAAAAATGTCTTAAAATAATTGTCGGACATTGTCCATTTCATAATATATATATATATATATATATTCTTTAATTGAAGACACATGAGACATCCCTCGGTGTTGTTATATAGATATCCAGAGTCAAAGATGATATTTAACTACTCTAAAGATGGCACATGTGAGCCGAAATCTTAGGACCAACTTAAGAAAATTTCCAAATGTTGAACAATTTGTGTCTTTATTTTCACTAGAATTTAAAGCAAACATTAGAACGGCTCATGATCAGACATTTAATAATATATGGTAAAACATATATATATATATATATAACGGACTCTCTCCCGTTGGTTTCGACGTATGCGGATATGACAGCTTAGTTGATTCAGTTATAAAAATTTTGTGCGATAATCTTAAGTGGCAGTTAAGACCCGCTAGTGATTTACAAAGGAGGCTACATATGGAGCAAGAGTGGGGATTGTGAGATGAGTTCACTGTTAGATTGGTTGACCTTTTAGATCTTGCACTCACTTCTTGAAGACGATTCAGACAAACTAATTGAAAACAGCTGAGTCCTCTAAAACACGTTGATATCGATTCTACGCACTCCAAGGCTAAGCACTCAAGGGGATTATGTGGTATATTGACAGCTGACAAGTTGCTTTTCAGCTTGTCTTTGTATCTTAGCCATGAGCGTCTTACATTCCTGAAACCCTTATATATATAAGGGCTACAGGAATATAGGACGCCATTTTTTGAATTTGTAGTTCTGATGAATTGGATGGTGCTTACGATTCCAATGTAATAAATTATAACCATGGAATGTTAGTGTTTGAGCCTTATATATATATATATATATTTCATTGAATAATATATTATTTCTTGAATGATAATATTTCATCTTAACATCAAGAAATTGGTGAGAAAAACTGGAAAGGATCTGTATAAAAATAAGCAGACACAATATGTCTATATTATTTAATGAAACATATCTGAATAAAGATATGCTGCCTATATATATATATATATATATATATATATATATATATATATATATATATATATATATGTGTGTGTGCGTTTGTGTGTGTGAGTATATATATATATATATATATATATATATATATATATATATATATATAAACGCCTACACACATACGCGCTATCACATAAAACATATAGAGAGACAATTTGGTAAATGTGTGGGTCGGAATTAAAATGCCCTCAGTAAACTGTCAAATATTTCAGTTTTAGCAAAATATTTTTGGATGTCTGGGAAAGTGGTTCAATTTTTGGCTTTTTTTTTTGTTGCTTTCATGTATTTTCTCCAAAATAAACATAGGTATTTTCCTGAGATGGGAGCCACTTTCTCGTTCACACATGTGTCAATCTTTAAATAAAGTTTCAAACCGAGGCTGGATGACAATAACCCAGTTGTTCGCTTTTGACGGCACGACGGTCAGCGGAATGCAATTTGTAGGCGACTTCCGCGTCTCCATTTTGTAAGATGTTGTGTTCTCTAAGGACAGCTTCCGGGCATGGAGTTCAAGTTAAATCGGGCGTCTTTCAGACTAACTAGCGTCATTAACGATACGGTCTTTTGTCTGACAG
>OZ010606.1:5652094-5689594 GCA_963932145.1 Acanthosepion lycidas | reverse complement strand
CACACACACACACACACACACACATATATATATATATATATATATATATATTTGCGTATTTAGCAGCAATCCTTCTTTCATGGACATTTCATTGAATACGACAGACAAGGTGCTTTGATTTAGTTTTTTTTTATACAATTTCTCATGCGATCTAATAATTCTTTTTCTTTTCAGATGATAAATTATATAAAAACAGTCCGAATGTTCTTTTTTCCGAGCGCTTTCGGCTATTCATTTAACCATTTTCAAGGATTAAATATTTTAACAGTTAAATAAGAAATACTTTGTTGCATGCATGTATTTATATAGTTTTTTTTCAAAACACGGTCAAGATATTGTGTCCATTTTCAAAGTTAATATTATTAAGTGTTGGTTTGTTTGTTTTTATTAATAAGGCTTCCATCTGATTGAGCTATGATCAGTAAGATGTAGCGTGAGTCTGCGTGTCAAACATGTTGTAGTGTGGCCTATATAATTATTTACGAATTTTGATTGATCAATAATACAATTATTTAATGGGCATTTAAATTCGTAAATAATATTTTCCCTATTTAATTCTGTTCTAGTGGGTGAATTATTATTTTTAACTATAAGTTTAGAGGTTTTAATTTTTTTATAATAATTAATCTAATTTTTTTGTTATTGTCAACTGATGTTCTCCATTTTTTTTTAAAATAAAATCCAACAATTAATAAATCTAAAGTGGTAGTCGCTTTACAGGGAAGTGGTCGACCATTCTTTACTTAGGTGAATTGGGAAATGCATCGGTTCGCAGCATACACCCAACTCTTAGACATGGGGAAATTAATATTAAATTTGAAATAATTATTTTCAATATACAAAATAAACCAAATAACGATTTTATTTTTCTTTCTTTTTGTTTTATGTCAATGTCGATTTGAAACGAAAAATACTGTATTTGTCGGCATATAAGACGCACTGGTGTATAAGAGGCACGGGTGTATAAGAGGCACGGGTGTATAAGACGCACCCCAATTTCAGCTGGGTAAATCAAGAAAAAATTAGTAATTATTAAAATTAGTAAAATTATTAGTAAATGATACAGCCTAGGCTATATTTATGAGGGATTATTTTGGTTAAACAAGCCATGATTACAATTAAACGAAAAATAATAAGAAAAAATGAACACAAGCCTATAAAAACTTTATTATATCCAAAGGTAAGAAAACAAAATAAAAATCAAGCAATTGTTACAATTGAGCAAAACAGTACAGTTAACATTAAAATTCAGTCAAAAATTTTCCTTTATATGATCTGTACAACCTGTGTCTTGTAAACGTCTTAGTGGAATATTTAGGATATAAAAATTTTGATTGTATTTATACCAATGCAACCGGAAGTTATCACAAGAAAAATATTAATGACACAAATATATTTTACAAATATTAGGTTGCTGCAAAAATAATGACGTAATAATGTCGTTTTTGACGTATTATTTAACGCCAAAAACGACATTATTACGTCATTATTTTTGCACCAACCTAATATATAATTTGATTTTATTGCATATAATTTTAGCGAAACAAAGTACCAATATTAAATGTAAATAAATTAATATAATGAATATTATCAATGATAACACTTTTAAATAATGACAATATGTATATGAAAGTTACTCTAAAGTCTAAGCTAATAGGAGTTGCCAGGTAGATAATTTTGGCCGACTATCGCGACTTTTAAACCTACATATGGCATATAAGACACAGGGGAATTTTAAAAGATAATTTTAGTAAAAAAAAAAAAAGTGTTCCTTATATACCATCAAATACGGTAATTCTCTTCATTAAAAATTTTCCAAAAATATACCTTTCTGAAACTTTATTTGGGGAATATTAGCCGATTTAATGTATAATTAATCTGATTTGAAACAAATATTATTTAATTTCTGTTTAAAATATCACAGAATACATTTTTGATCTGTACAACCTGTGTCTTGTAAACGTCTTAGTGGAATAATTAGGATATAAAAATTTTGATTGTATTTATATCAATGCAACCGGAAGTTATCACAAGAAAAATATTAATGACACAAATATATTTTACAAATATATAATTTGAATTTACTGCATATAATTTTAGTGACTCTAAAGTCTAAGATAATGGGAGTTGCCAGGTAGCTAATTTTGGTCTACTATCGCGAATTTTAAACCTACATATATATATATATATATATATATATATATATATATATATATGATAAAATACAGAGGGACACGTATAGGAGGATGTGCTGAAAAGTTCTCAACCAGAATCATTTTCACTGTGTGATATTTGAATAATACGTCTGGCTGAGAACTTTTCAGTAATACTATGGTAAGCCAATCAGTTTAGACAAGCAACGCGAAATTAACTCGCCAGTTTCCACCCGTCATTGGCGGGCGTGTTGTTAGTGGGGGTGTCTGTAATTCACGTACGGTTTTCTTGTCAACCCAACCCGAAGCAATAATGATTGACCCAACTTGACGTCGGTGTGCAAACACACGGAAAGCCCTAATGAATGGATCTTCTGGTAGTAATTGCTCGCTGTGCAACGTAAAGCAACCCTCTTCTTCTTCTTCTTCTACGCCTCCGCCTTCTCCCCCTCCTCCTCCTTCTTCTTCTTCTTCTTCTTCTTCTTCTTCTTCTTCTTTGTCTTCTACTCCTCCTCCTGTCCTTTTCCTTCTTCTTTTACTGCTCCTCCTCCTTCTTCTTCTTCTTCTTCTTCTTCTTCTTCTTCTTCTTCTTCTTTGTCTTCTACTCCTCCTCCTGTCCTTTTCCTTCTTCTTTTACTGCTCCTCCTTCTTCTTCTTTTCTTCTTCTTCTTCTTTTAGTCCTCCTCCACCTTCTCCTTCTCCTCCTGCTCCTTCTTATTCTTTTGCTACATCCTTCTTCTACTCCTCCCACTCCTTCTTCCTCTTCTTCTCCTCCTGCTTCTTCTTCTTCTTTGTCTTCTACTCCTCCTCCTGTCCTTTTCCTTCTTCTTTTACTGCTCATCCTTCTTCTTCTCTTCTTCTTCTTTTAGTCCTCCTCCACCTTCTCCTTCTCCTCCTGCTCCTTCTTATTCTTTTGCTACATCCTTCTTCTACTCCTCCCACTCCTTCTTCCTCTTCTTCTTCTTCTCCTCCTCCTTTTTCTTCTTCATTCTGTGCCGTGTCCCCTCAGGGCGTAGATGATCATAGCTCTCCCCAATTTCTTGTACCGTGCATTCTGTCTTTTCTATATTTCTAAAACCCGTTTCGCCATCCGTTTTCGCAAGCTCGTCAAATGTGTCATCTACCCCTCTTACGCTCAATCTGTCCTGTGGGTAACAGATTTTCCAAGCCTTTCTTCCTCATTAGGTGCCCCAGAAATTTCAACCGTCTCTTCCTGGTGTCCTTTTTGTTTCAATTTTCTCTAAAACTTCGTCGTTTCTCAAAGATTCGGTCCATGACATCCTCAGCATGATTCTGTAGAGCCAAATTTCTGTTGCTTCAAGTCTCTTTGAGGAAATTGGTCAGTATTTACTGCTAGATAGGAGGACAGATATCACGTAACAGTTCAATACTCTTTTCTTTGTTTCTAACGAAGTTTTTGTCTCTTAATACTCTGCTTAGATTTTAGAAGGCATCTTTGGCTATCCGAATTTCGTTTTCGGATTTCTTATGTTAAAACACTTCCCAGTTATTTTAAATTTTTTTGCTTGGTTGATTTTGGTATCACCAATTTGAGATTTGCTTTTTGGACTAATCCTTTTGCTAATAACCATGCATTCTGTTTTCTTGCGGTTGATGATTAGTCCTTTCTTCTCCCTTTCTTCTCCCTACCTTCTGTAGGAGCTTTTGTAGTTTTCTTTCCGTGTCTGCTATCAGCACTGTGTCATCTGCATATCTTATGTTGTTTGTGATAACCAATACTGAATCCCTAAGAACTGCCTGATTGAATAAGTCCTGTGAGAAGACCCATCATTGGTTTACATCCTTTTGTATTTTTTTAAGCATTTCACCCCAAGCAAGGCGGGAGTGCCACTAGCACGTAAGGGGGTACAGAGAGTGAGAGCAAGAGTAAAGAGGGGTATTTGAGGAAAGGATATAGAGAAGGACGAATATCAGGATCAAGGCATCAGAAGATGTCGATTGATATTACATTTGAATATTTGAAGATTATAGCTATCAGGGAAGCAAGTAAGAGGAAGGGAGTTCCACTGTCGGGAAGTGCAAAAGAATAATCTGTTGGAGTAGAAGAGGCGATTACATTTAATTGTCTCAACAGTGAAAGGGTGTGACCGAGATGCCAACCTAGTAACACGCTTAAATTCATGCAGCTTGGGTGAAGGTGAAAGTAGTTCCCATGAAAATGTTTGTCTATATTTCTGAGATGAGGTATTATGTACATTATTTACATTATTCGGACTATTGTCCTAATCTTTGTCGCTATATTTATTACAATGTTTCGGCCTTTCAGTATCTGTCTATATTTCTGAGATGAGGTATTATGTACACTATTTACATTATTCGGACTATTGTCGTCATCTTTGTCGCCATATTTATTACAACGTTTCGGCCCTAAAGTATCTGTCAATATTTTTGAGATGAGGTATTATGTACACTATTTACATTATTCGGACTATTGTGCTCATCTTTGTCGCTATATTTATTACAACGTTTCGGCCTTTCAGTATCTGTCTATATTTCTGAGATGAGGTATTATGTACATTATTTACATGATTCGGACTATTGTCGTCATCTTAGTCGCCATATTTATTACAACCTTTCGGCCCTGAAATATCTGTCTCTATTTCTGAGATGAGGTATTATGTACATTATTTACATTATTCGGACTATTGTCCTCATCTTTGTCGCTATATTTATTACAACGTTTCGGCCCTTCAGTATCTGTCTATATTTCTGAGATGAGGTATTATGTACATTATTTACATTATTCAGACTATTGACCTCATCTTAGTCGCCATATTTATTACAACGTTTCGGCCCTTAAATATCTGTCTTTATTTCTGAGATGAGGTATTATGTACACTATTTACATTATTCGGACTATTGACCTCATCTTAGTCGCCATATTTATTACAACGTTTCGGCCTTTCAGTATCTGTCTATATTTCTGAGATGAGGTATTATGTACATTATTTACATTATTCGGACTATTGACCTCATCTTAGTCGCCATATTTATTACAACGTTTCGGCCTTTCAGTATCTGTCTATATTTCTGAGATGAGGTATTATGTACACTATTTACATTATTCGGACTATTGTCGTCATCTTTGTCGCTATATTTATTACAACCTTTCGGCCCTTAAATATCTGTCTCTATTTCTGAGATGAGGTATTATGTACATTATTTACATGATTCGGACTATTTTCCAAATATTTGTTGCCATATTTATCACAATGTTTCGGCCGTTGTACGGTCCGGCATTCTTCAGGTGGTTGGAATGTCGAACTGAACCCTTTATTTCGGGGTAGACTGTCTTTAAGGACACATGGCACAGTGGATTAAGGCGTTGGTTACATCCAGTGACAGGACCTAAACAGTTTGAGTTCAATACCCGGTTAAGGCAGTGGAGAACTTTCAGAGGAAAATTAAATGGAGATAACTGATAACTGACATCCATTAAACATGGCGCTTGGAACTAGAACAGTCTACCCCAACCACCTGAAGAAGGCCGGAGCGTAAAACGGCCGAAACGTTGTAGTAAATATGGCGACAAAGATGAGGGCAATAGTCCGAATAATGTAAATAATGTACATGAAAATGTTTGTAGAATAGACAGACGCACGCTACATCACGTCTGTGAGAAATTGACTGTAGACGAGATGCCAGATGAGAACCTATCATATTGCATGTCCGTCTCTGGATTTTGTCTAGGATCTTGAGATGAACAGCGGGGTAACGACACCTTATATGGCAACAGTATTCAATGCAAGGACGATATCTCCTGAACTAATTTTCTATGCGCATGATAGGTTCTTGATTATTGTAATATACTTCCCAAATATTCCAGGTTGCTGAGCAGTTCCAACAATTGGGTTTGGCCTTCTTTATCAAATACCCTTGGGTAATCTATAAAAGCTGGAGTATCAGTTGGCAAATTGCATTCAGAATTTCTGTTAGAGACATAACGATAATTGTAAATTGTGAAATAATCCGTTACTCTACAGAAAACATTCAACGTTTATTGATCAAAAAGTCAACGTTTCTGTCGATTAAAATTTATAATTTAAAATAGTTTTTCAAGAAATTCCCAAGTTCTGTAATCGTTTTGTCTACGATTGATAACACTGGTACTATTACGATTACTTTTAATTTATTATATTTTAATCTTTTATTTTTATCTTATTCTTTAAATTTAAATTCTTCATTTTATTGTTTTACCTTATTCTCTTGCTTTTTACCTTATACTTTTGAGCGTCTGCGTTATTCTTTTGTTTTTACCTCGTTTCAATGATTTTACCTTATTCTTTTGATTTTAATTCTTCGTTTTGTTGTTTTACCTTATTCTCTTTCTTTTTACCTTATACTTTTGAGCGTCTGCGTTATTCTTTTGTTTTTACCTCGTTTCAATGATTTTACCTTATTCTTTGGATTTTAATTCTTCGTTTTATTGTTTTACCTTATTCTCTTTCTTTTTACCTTATACTTTTGAGCGTCTGCGTTATTCTTTTGTTTTTACCTCGTTTCAATGATTTTACCTTATTCTTTTGATTTTAATTCTTCGTTTTATTGTTTTACCTTATTCTCTTGCTTTTTACCTTATACTTTTGAGCGTCTGCGTTATTCTTTTGTTTTTACCTCGTTTCAATGATTTTACCTTATTCTTTTGATTTTAATTCTTCGTTTTGTTGTTTTACCTTATTCTCTTTCTTTTTACCTTATACTTTTGAGCGTCTGCGTTATTCTTTTGTTTTTACCTCGTTTCAATGATTTTACCTTATTCTTTTGATTTTAATTCTTCGTTTTGTTGTTTTACCTTATTCTCTTTCTTTTTACCTTATACTTTTGAGCGTCTGCGTTATTCTTTTGTTTTTACCTCGTTTCAATGATTTTACCTTATTCTTTGGATTTTAATTCTTCGTTTTATTGTTTTACCTTATTCTCTTTCTTTTTACCTTATACTTTTGAGCGTCTGCGTTATTCTTTTGTTTTTACCTCGTTTCAATGATTTTACCTTATTCTTTGGATTTTAATTCTTCGTTTTATTGTTTTACCTTATTCTCTTTCTTTTTACCTTATACTTTTGAGCGTCTGCGTTATTCTTTTGTTTTTACCTCGTTTCAATGATTTTACCTTATTCTTTTGATTTTAATTCTTCGTTTTATTGTTTTACCTTATTCTCTTTCTTTTTACCTTATACTTTTGAGCGTCTGCGTTATTCTTTTGTTTTTACCTCGTTTCAATGATTTTACCTTATTCTTTTGATTTTAATTCTTCATTTTATTGTTTTACCTTATTCTCTTTCTTTTTACCTTATACTTTTGAGCGTCTGCGTTATTCTTTTGTTTTTACCTCGTTTCAATGATTTTACCTTATTCTTTTGATTTTAATTCTTCGTTTTATTGTTTTACCTTATTCTCTTGCTTTTTACCTTATACTTTTGAGCGTCTGCGTTATTCTTTTGTTTTTACCTCGTTTCAATGATTTTACCTTATTCTTTTGATTTTAATTCTTCGTTTTATTGTTTTACCTTATTCTCTTTCTTTTTACCTTATACTTTTGAGCGTCTGCGTTATTCTTTTGTTTTTACCTCGTTTCAATGATTTTACCTTATTCTTTTGATTTTAATTCTTCGTTTTATTGTTTTACCTTATTCTCTTTCTTTTTACCTTATACTTTTGAGCGTCTGCGTTATTCTTTTGTTTTTACCTCGTTTCAATGATTTTACCTTATTCTTTGGATTTTAATTCTTCGTTTTATTGTTTTACCTTATTCTCTTGCTTTTTACCTTATACTTTTGAGCGTCTGCGTTATTCTTTTGTTTTTACCTCGTTTCAATGATTTTACCTTATTCTTTGGATTTTAATTCTTCGTTTTATTGTTTTACCTTATTCTCTTGCTTTTTACCTTATACTTTTGAGCGTCTGCATTATTGTTTTGTTTCTACCTGATATTCTTGTTATCTAGCTCATTCTTTCGATTTTACTACTTACTTTTTATGACAAAAAACTTTTTCTGAATGCAGTAATACCTTGATGAGATCTCCCGATGCGTTCGTTAAAAAACAAAGCAGCTTCACTAAACGCAACAGGGATTATTATTACATATAAACAGAGACACGTTTTATCGAAGGCTATTTTTAACTATGATATGAACACAAATAAAGGTGAGAGACATTCCCAAAACACTGATGTATTAAAAAAATATGTAAAGCTTTGGATAGACAGCTTCATACTTCATGAAACGTGGGCGCATGTGGGGGTCTGCCAGAGGGTGTGAATCATAGCTTCTTATATATTAGCTTTAGTCTTCTACCCCACTTAAAAATATATGGCGTCGTTATAGAGTTTCAACAAGTTGGGATGGCTGGCTCAGTATTGGGTATCTAATCTGGTAGTCATATCCAATGTTGGTGCAATGTCACCAGTTATCGATATATATATATATATATATATATATATATATATATATATATATATATAGTTAATGTATATAAAGTTCATTTTCTCCATCAAGACATTCATTTCTGTAGTTTAGTGCTAGCAGCAAGCAGAAATATTTCTCCTCCCGATGATGGCCATTTCGGCCGAAACTAGTCGAGGAATCTAAATGGAATAATAATAAAAAACGAAAGAATAATAATCTACAACCCAGTGTGTCTGAAGATTTTAATTTTTTAATTTTTTTTATTGTTCAATATATATATATATATATATATATATATATATATATATATATATATATATATAACTAAAATAAATCCTAAAGAGCGTGGAAAACCTACTGGCTCTTTAGGATTTATTTTAGTTATTCTCGCTCTGCTTAGCTTATTGAGCACTATACGTTTTAGTCTCACTACTCGCCGAGGTTTTTTTTTGGAGGGGGGGGGGACTAAAAACATAAGGCACTGGACGATCTGTTTCGCCCTGTTCAAATGTTTTTAGTTCTTTCTTTTTTTATTTCCAATTTTTTTCTCGGGTACCGATTTGTTTTGACATATCTACAAGTTGTGCTATCCAAGCTATTTTTCCAACCATGTATTACTATATATATATCTATATATATATATATATGTGTGTGTGTGCATATATATATATAGTTTTAAGGTATGCTATATTTATGGGATAAAGTGCTCAATATCAGTGATAGAGCGTATGTAAATATAAATATAAAAGTGAACATTGAAGTCAACACTCAGAGGCGACTGGCTGTTTCATGCTAGATGCAATCATCAGGCCACCAGATGATTGCGTTCAGCATGAAACAGTTTGTCGCCTTTGAGTGTTGACAACAATGTTCATATATATATATATATATATATATATATATATATATATATATATATATATATTATGAAGTGAACAAAGTCCGACAGTTATTTTTAAGACATTTTTATGTTTATACATTCTTTTTATAGATACAAATATTTAAGTAAATGCTCTGTTTTTATAATAAACAGTATTTATAACATTTACCGGCCTGAATGTCCGAGAAATTTTCATAGAAAATATTTGTCCTCCGACAGGAATCGGAACTGTATCCTATACGGAACCGTCATATAGCCTGATTGAGGTCGTTCGATTAGTAAGGTCGAATTTATGTGTGACGTCATTTGTTTACATTTGTATACGCTTTGAGCAGCTGTGAATGTACGTGAGAGATTCATGGACGTTTTAAGTTTAAAGGCAGTAAATTCGACCTTGCTAACCGAACGCTCCTCTGTGGCCAAATCGGTTTAAAAGCACGTCAGGCTATATGACGGTTCCGTATAGGATACAGGTTCGATTCCTGTCGGAGGACGAATATATTCTAGGAAAATTTCTCGGACGTTCAGTTGTAAATGTTGCTTAATACTGTTTATTATAAAAAGAGCATTTACTTAAATATTTGTATCTTATAAAAAAAATGTATAAGCATAAAAATGACTTAAAATAATTGTCGGACTTTGTCCATTTCATAATGTGTGACGTCATTTGTTTACATTTGGATACGCCATGAGCAGATATGAATGTACGTGAGAGATTCATAGAAAATTGCAGTTTAAAAAAAGTAAAATCGACCTTGCTAACCGAACGTTCCTCTGTGGCTAAATCGGTTAAAGGCACGTTAGGCTATATGACGGTTCCGTATAGGATACAGGTTCGATTCCTGTCGGAAGACGAATATATTCTATGAAAATTTCTCGGCATTCAGGCCGGTAACTGTTATAAACACTGTTTATTATAAAAAATAGAGCATTTACTTAAATATTTGTATCTGTAAAAAAGAATGTATAAACATAACAAAATGTCTTTTATATATATATATATATATATATATATATATAGTTAAGGTGAAAAATCCGTTGATATATAATCCTAGTAATATCAATTATTAAAACCGATCCACAAAAAGAGCTCAATGTATTTATTATAACAGAGCAAATAATTAATACACAATAAAATCCCAAATTACCTCACAAGAGGATAGATCTATTTTAACCATCGCAAAATACAAATCCAATGTATGAACTGTGATCAGTGTCGGAATTAGAGATTAAAATTTACCTTTGGCAACAGTCGAAAAATTGATACAGAACTTACCTAATTAGAAGCCTCACCCAGATGAAATGTCCTAGTTGGTGGTAAGGGGATGGCGGACGAGATTAATCTTAGAGGGAAGAGACTACACAAAGTCGACTCGAGGGTTTTCTTTCCAACTATAACTGGTATGGTTTGGTTTTCTTAATAATTTAACTTATATTTTAAAGTTATACATGGATAATTTTATCTTTAATTATTTTAATTCTTTAATATAAAATTTCTTTAAATATATAATCTTATTTAATATAAATTTTCTAAATATGATTTATTGTTAATTGTGTTAATATATATCATGTTTAAGTTTTGTTTGTTATTTTTTTTAAGTGGAAACCTAACTTTTTTTTATGTATAAACTAATTTTTTTTTAATATATAAAACTCCCTTGTCGGCCCACTTAGTTTCAACTTAACATCTCATTCGTCATATAACCACAATTTAAGTTCATATGGTTAATATCCGGGTTGACTTTGTGTAGCACTTTTCCCAAGTGATGAATCTTATGTACGAGTCCCACTCTGGGTTGGGACACCCCTGAGTTTCTCATTTTTCGACATTTTTTTATATTGATTCTGTATTTTAACTGATTGTATTTTCTTAAGAACATTTTTTTTTAAACAGACAAACAATCCAGATTTTAAATTTGATCATTTTTGCCGTTGGCTACTGAAATAGTTAAAAATGAAAATAATAAACATCCATCAAAAACAAAGAAATATTTTTAAGTCAGAAAATTAGTTAATTCTGATATCGAACTGTGTAAAAAGGAATTGGTCGAAACATTAAAAATTTTCTTTTCATTATTCCGATAATTGGAAATTTATGCTTAACCTCTTCCTCTGTGTAGACGCGTATATACGTTTTTGCCGAAAGTGACTTTTTAGGCATGGACGAATAAACACGTCCATAGCGTTACGTTCAAAAATACAACTACAGACGTGTTTATACGTCGATCTTGATTTCTTTTATGCCCTTTTCTGCTAGAAATGAGTACAATTGACAACTAATATGTCTGGTAGAGATTTTAGCCACCCCTCGGGTACTTCAAGGTACCTCATTTTTTAATACAGTAACTAAAAAGTTACTATATTAAAGACACATAAAAGAAATCCTTTTGAAAATGAAACGTTTTATCAAAATAATTGGCGAAGTGTTTAATATGCAATTATATATTCTGTCAGGTCACTAATTTGTATTTAGATACATCTATATTTATTTTCAATTTTTCGATTTGAATTGTTCACGTACATTGCATCTGATCCATTATCGTACATAATTAGGTTACAATAAAGTTTGTATTTTATATGAATATTACCTTATAAAAATTAGGATATTGTAGAGTTGGGGTGTATCTAGATTCTGTAGGGTCTGTATCATGGCTTTGAATTTACAAGACCCTGGCGATATATATATATATATAACTATCTATCTATCTATCTATATATATATATATATATATATGTGCAAGCGTAGCAGTTCATATTAAACAGGTCCGTTGTGTACTAGACCAGAGCCCCCGAACGTGGGGGAGTGGGACAGTCTGATTGGGGGCCAAGACTTAATTATTCAACTTTCAAACAAGAAAAATTTTAAGTTGATATAAAAACCTTCATTTGTGATGGAATGGATCTATTATTCCAGGTCTCTAATTTGTATTGATACATTGTATTTATTTTCAATTTTTCTAGTTGAATTGTTTACCTATATTGCATATGGGGATTTTATAAGCGTAGCTTAGACGTGATAAAAGGCTTAAAGTATTGGGTACCCCACCTATATTTCATATGATCCATTATTGTACATATAATTAGGTTACAATAAAATCTGTATTTTATCTAAATACTACCTTATGAAAATTGAGATAGATGGAAGGGCGTGTATTATAGATTGGGGCAGCGTATTATAGATTCGAGGTGGGTGCTATGAGACCTTTCCTTCATAAATAACTATGCAGATGGTATTGTATGCAAGATGCTTACATTGTTTTATTTACCTACACAATCAGGATGAAGTATGTAGTTGATATATGATGCAAATTTTAGAAGGCTGACTGTTGGCATGAAACAGAATTCGAGTGCGAGAGATTGAGATTCCGAACAAGCAAATAATATGCATTTATATACGATGACGTCGAGCACAGGTTTCTTAACAATAGTTCTTGGGAATCGTTCTGGTTTTGCTAGACGGTACGCATGCGCAAAGTGTTTTTTTTTTTTTTTTTTTTTTTTGTTAATATAACACCAGGGAGATAAAATTTAATTTAGATTAAGCACAAGCCTTATTTTATTTTATTTTGAAATAACATAAATTTCGGAGAACAAGACGACCTAATGTGTTGCGGGCGATATATTAGATGCAAGCAGATATTGAATTCGGGATAATAAACAAGACGAAGACTTGATTAAAAATATATTGTCAAGTTTGTTTTCGTTAAATACATCAACAAAAACAATATTGTTACAGTGGACGAAGGAAAAGATATTTCCACAATCTTATGTAGAGGGTGACACAAGCCTTGTCTTGGAAATAGCAGTTTTGTAGTCGCTGGAGTGCGTTTGTCCTGAAAAGGACAGTTTTGTTTTCGCTGGAGAATGTTGTCTTGAAAAGACGTTTTGTAGTCGCTGAAGAGAGTTGTCCTGAAAAGGACAGTTTTGTAATCGTTGGAGAGTATTTTCCTGAAAAGAACAGTTTTGTAGTCGCTGGAGTGCGTTTGTTCTGAAAAGGACAGTTTTGTAATCGTTGGAGAGTATTTTATGAAAAGAACACTTTTGTAGTCGTTGGAGAGCGTTGTCCTGAAAAGGACGCTTTTGTAGTCGCTAGGGGGCTTTGTCCTGAAAAGGACAGTTTTGTAGTCGTTGGAGAGCATTTTCCTGAAAAGAACAATATTGTAGTCGCTGGAGAGAGTTGTCCTGAAAAGGGCCGTTTTGTAATCCCTGTCCTGAAAAGGAGAATTTTGTAGTCGCTGGAGAGCGTTGTCCTGAAAAGGACAGTTTTGTTTTCGCTGGAGAATGTTGTCCTGAAAAGACGTTTTGTAGTCGCTGAAGAGAGTTGTCCTGAAAAGGACAGTTTTGTAATAGTTGGAGAGTATTTTCCTGAAAAGAACAGTTTTGTAGTCGCTGGAGTGCGTTTGTCCTGAAAAGGACAGCTTTGTAATCGTTGGAGAGTATTTTCCTGAAAAGAACAGTTTTGTAGTCGTTGGAGAGCGTTGTCCTGAAAAGGACGCTTTTGTAGTCGCTAGGGGGCTTTGTCCTGAAAAGGACAGTTTTGTAGTCGTTGGAGAGCATTTTCCTGAAAAGAACAATATTGTAGTCGCTAGAGAGAGTTGTCCTGAAAAGGACCATTTTGTAATCACTGTCCTGAAAAGGAGAATTTTGTAGTCGCTGGAGAGCGTTGTCCTGAAAAGGACAGTTTTGGTTTTGCTGGAGAATGTTGGCCTGAAAAGATGTTTTGCAGACGCTGAAGAGAGTTGTCCTAAAAATGACAGTTTTGTAATCGTTGGAGAGCATTTTCCGGAAACGAACAGTTTTGTAGTCGTTGTAGAGCGTTGTCCTGAAAAGGACAGTTTATCGCATACCTCAAGGTGTTTTACTTCTTGGGAAACGTTGTGCTTTTACCAGACGCTCAGCCTATCAATTATGTGCCATGAGTGATACAAACTTAGGCGATCATATATCTTTCGATATATGACTGACGAGGCAGATTTTTGCCCGCAGTAGGTTGCCATTTCTTTCGGCGGTAGACCAGTTGCTATCCAAGGCTATAGAATATGGTCTGTCCTGCTATTTACCATAGCTGGGGGTGGGGAGAAGAGAATGATTCATACCTTTCCCAAGGGTATTAGCACATAAGAGAATGTAAGGGATTCGACTGGAATCCGAACACGGCTCTCTGATTCCTCAAGCCGAGCCGCTATTAATTATTCCACCGTACCTGAGGGTACGCATGTGTAAAGAGGTTTATTTTTAATATAGCCTCTCAGAGAGAAAAGTTACTTTTGATTTAACACAAGTCTTACTTTAGTTTGAAATACCATTAATTGCGACGTACTAGTCTACCGATAACAGTTTAATTAATGGAATATTCTAGGTGTTTTAACTTTAAGAAGAATGTTGAAAAAAATGGTCATCTCTTATTTGCTGCTGGCTAAGATGGCTGGAGCTGGAGATGATGATT
The DNA here is from genome assembly GCA_963932145.1 of Acanthosepion lycidas. NCBI lineage: Eukaryota > Metazoa > Mollusca > Cephalopoda > Sepiida > Sepiidae > Acanthosepion > Acanthosepion lycidas. Next base: position 5,674,692 of record OZ010606.1, on the reverse strand, counting down.
GCTGGACGACTGAAGCTATTGGAACAGGTGCTACATTTTGATTTTAGTAGTCTGTGCGCGAAATTTTGTTTTTCGCTGCTATGAGGCATCTTTATAACCTGAATCAGCTTTATAGCGATCGCTGGTTAAGCTTTTTCTTCTGGTTGTTTTTTAAAAAATGTGGGAATGCCGACAAGTCGACCTCAACATTTTTTAGCTCATAATTCTTAGGTCTATACTTACCCAATAAACATACGGAAAGCTAAAAGTAGCACAAAATCAAATTAGTAACACAGAATTATTCGTTAGGTCTATACTTACTCCACAAACATACGGAAGGCTAACAGTAACACAAAATCAAATCACTAACACAGAATTCTTAGGTAGGTCTATACTTACTCCACAAACATACGGAAGGCTAACAGTAACACAAAATCAAATCACTAACACAGAATTCTTAGGTAGGTCTATACTTACCCCACAAACATACGGAAGGCTAAAAGTAACACAAAATATATTTTTTTAAGTTTGGAAAATCGACTTGTACGCTGCAATTTACGGTAATCAAAAGAGTAAAGTATATCAGTACTAAATAAGAAAACGGTGAATTGAATTCAATTTTTTCCTCGATTGTTGCATTCACTTTTACACCAATATCCATGGCAAAGACATCAATCCATTTCATATCAGTTAATTATGTGCCATGCGTGATACACGCGTATGCGATCATGTATCGAAAGATACATGACTGACGAGGCAGATTTTTACTCGCAATTTCCCGTTGCCATTTCTTTCTACGGTTGACCATTTGCCATCCAAGGCTATAGAACCCGGTCTGTCCTGCTATTTACCCATAGCTGGCGGGAAAAGAAGAGGATTCAGGCCTTTCTCAAGGGTATTAGCACGTAATTCGAACTCAGCTCTCCAATTCCTCAATTGTTTTTTATTTTACAGTAAAGTTTACCCTATACAAGGCCCAGGGACCACTCATTGTATTCAGTCAGTCAGTTACATGCCATGCGTGATACACGCTTAAACGATCATTTATCTTTCGATACATGACTGACGAAGCAGATTTTTTTCTGCAATAGGTTGCAATTTTTTTCTGCGGTCGACCAGTTGCCATACAAATCTGTCCTGCTATTTACCCATAGCTGGGGGGAGAAGAAGAGGATTCAGACTTTTCCCAAGAGTATAAGCACGTAAGTGAATGTAATAAATTCCAGTGGAATTCGAACTTGGCTCTCCGATTCCTCAATCTGAGTCGTTCAATTCATTACTCCACCGTGCCTCCATATTTCTTATAGAAGGGTTAAATGAGCTCCCTGGCCTTGATTGTTAACCAGTCTTGAAGTAAGACTCAAAATTCTCAGACGTAGAGAAGACAGTCGTTCCAAAGAAACCACGGCCATATATTAAAAAAAATTAAACTGTGGAGGGCCATGATTAGCTATATTCTGAAGGGCCATGTTTTTTTCGATACATTTTAATAAAATATATAGAATAAATTTAAAAAAAAATTATATTATAAGCTACGGCTTTCTCTCCTTTTAATATATATATATATATATATATATATATATATATATATATATATATATATATATATATATATATATATATATATATATATCTGAGCTGTCGGTCCCATGGAACTGAACTGCTTGAGCGGGGCGTCCACCATATATATAAATGAAAGCATTGAATTAAGAAAAGTAATGATATTTCTTTGTATATATATATGTATATATATATATATATATATATATATATATATATATATATATATATATATATATATATATATATATATATATATTGAATTAAGAAAAGTAATGATATTTCTTTGTATATATATATATATATATATATATATACAAAGAAATATCATTACTTTTCTTAATTCAATGCTTCAAGAAAAGTAATGATATTTCTTTGTTTATATATATATATATATATATATATATATATATATATATATATATATATATATATATATATATATATATATATATATATATATACAAAGAAATATCATTACTTTTCTTAATTCAATGCTTTCATTTATATATATGGTGGACGCTCCGCTCAAGCAGCTCAGTTCCATGGGACCGACAGCTCAGACACCAGCACATCTGATTTGATTATAGGCTTCGAGGAGAACCATACACAATTTTTGAAGGTCCAAATAACAGAGACCATAAAGTCCCTAAACGACCCTCCACAGTTCAGAGGTGTCCTTCTAGACCAGTTGCCCTCCAAGACTATAGAACCCAGTCAGTCCTACTATTTACTCATAGCTGGGGAAGGGGGAGAAGAAGAGGATTCATATCTTTCCCGGCGTTATGGATTCGAGTGGAATTCGAACTCGGCTCTCCGATACCCCAATCCGAGCCGTTCACTACTCCACCTGGTATTCCCAAGCGGTCACCCATCCAAGTACTGACCAGGCTCGACGCTGCTTAACTCCGGTGTTCGAACGAGAACCGGTGTTTTCAGCGTGATATGGCAGTAATCTAATTATTTATTAGGTTGGAGCAAAAATAATGACGTAATAATGTCGTTTTTTGACGTTAAAAAATACGTCAAAAAACGACATTATTACGTCATTATTTTTGCACCAACCTAATATCTATCCAAAACGAAAATTTAATTTTTCGTTTAAATCATATATATATATATATATATATATATATATATATATATATATATATATATATATATATATATATATATATATATATATATATATATATATATATATATATATATATATATATATATGACGTTATATTGGCTCCTGAAATAAATATTAATTTCAGTTGAGCTCTCTAGGGAGTTGGTATGGGTTTGTAAACAGTGACTATTATAGCTAATATAGCGAGACTCTTCGCATAACGAATTGAGTCACTGTCAGTCACTGGGCGTGTTTCTAAAAATAAATACGCTAAAAATCCACCTACTTACCCGCCGTGCGCCGACAGCTTAGTCATAGAATCTCCGGCTGACACCAATTCAGTCGGGTTTCGATCCGAGCTAGTCTAGTCACACTGATGAGCTGTGATATAGCGAAACAGTCTGTCTGTGTATGACGTTATATATAGTGAAATGGACAAAGTCCGACAATTATTTTAAGACATTTTTATGTTTATTCATAATATATATTTTAGTCATATCAGAAATTTAAAGAAAGTACGTACAGATATATATATATATATATATATATATATATATATATATATATATATATATATATATATATATATATATATATATATATATATATATATATATATATATATATATATATATATATATATATATCAAAATACTTTAACAAACTTTGGGGTCGGGTTCCTCTCACAAGGACAAAGTTCATATAAGCATATACCTGCAAATCCTTTGTTTTTGAGTTAAGTTTACGGTCGATGCTGTTGCGGATACAACCCAAAAATACTTTTACAAACTTTTTGCAAAAGACATTGGTACAGGAGCTGGTCTTGAAGTACCCATCATGCGGCGCCACGACATGCTGGGGCCACTTGGCATGTGCTAATACTTGCATCGTCTCCGACAACCTGTAGAATGTGCTCTTCATGGTCAGGTATCCAAGAGGTTTTCGGTCTCTAAAAAAATCACTTTGTTCACTTTTGGATATGAAACCGTACGGATATAAAAAAAAAATTCAGAAGATCTATAACGAGATATCTTTTCGCTTGAAGGTATAATTCAGCCTTGGCTAACTAATTGGTTAGTGGCTTGACATACAATTACAATAACTATTGAAGATCGAATTCAATGTAGCTTAGCCGTATGACTGTATTTAGAATATGTGTATCCAGGTTGTCGATCTACGACAGTGAGTAGATAACGCTGATCGGATGCAAAGAACTCCAACTCGACACTATTTTTTAAAAATGTCAACTCGTCCATTTTACGTCATGAATGTTTATTTGAACGTACCAATTGCTTTATCTAAGCCACGCTATCTCAACAGATAGCAGATGAAGTTTTTTTAGTTGAGAGTACGCCGTCTAATTTCTTTGTGGGATTCACCTATCGCGTCTCTCTTCCTTTTTGAAACGACCGCCAGGGTTTGATGTATGCAATGTTATTAAAGTGAAGGACCCAAACCCTCTTTTTATTTTTATTTCAAATCTCAGAACCTGACATTGTTTTATTTTATCCTATCTTTTTCTTTATTTTTAAAAGGTTAAAATAAACAAAATGGCTGCTCTAGCATTCATGGGGTTACTATTTACTAGAATTCATTCATTTACTGAAGTATTTCCGACTAAAAGATTTAAAAATCAATATTTTAGCACTTGACCCCGACACAGAAGAATTTGTGATGGCACACTGTTAGTGTTAGTATTAAACCTTAAACAGCGTTTATCATCAATTAATGTTTCATTTTGATATTGGCGGATATCTTAAATACTCAAAGAGTCTAAATGAAGATCATCAATAGCGGATTTTAAGCTTTTTTTTTCAAATACAGTGGGACCTCGGTTCACGAAATGTTCGTAAACCGAAACTATTTTTCCAATAGGAATCAATGTAAAATTGATTAACCCGTTCTTGGTCTCAAGATGATTGCTTATTTACACTTTTACAACAGAACTTTGTGCACAAGATTTATACACAAGACTAAGGAAAATTATCAAATCTAAGAAAAAAATAAATAGACCCAAGATACGAACTTTACCGTACCGTAGGAGAGTTGATGGCGTAATTGGAAAGGAAAAGGAAAGAGATGGTATTGTTTGGAAAAGGGAAGGAAAGACATGATTGTTACTTTATTTATATTTATAGTATAGATCATTGATTTTGCCATATGAAACTGAGTAGGAAGAGACAATATCATCAACAATTATTTTTCTCTTTTCTTTTTTCTTTACCAATGTCACTGCTGGCTTTCTTTGGAGCCATGACTGAGGACTAATGAAGAGAAAAAAAGACACAATACATTAAAATTGGAAAAGAAAAGAAAAGCTTAACACCCAAATGTATTACTCGTTACTTGTGGGTGTTGCTCAGCAGGACTTTTAGAAAATTGTTGTATAATCGTCTCTTGAATATTTTAATGGGAACTCAAGAAGTAAAAGCAGTTTTATTTCATTTATAACTATAATATCAATGCGGTGGAACCTCGGTTCACGAATTTAATTAATTCCTGAAGTCCGTTCGTAACCCGAAATATTCGTAAAGTGAAACTATTTTTCCAATAGGAATCAATGTAAAATGGATTAATCCGTTCTTGGTCTCAAGATGATTGCTTATTTAAACTTTTACAAGGTACTTTATGAACAAGTTTATACACAAAACTAATGAAAATTATTAAATCTAAGAAAAAAAAAACAAGATACGAACTCTTTAATTTTACCGTACCGTAGGAGAGTTGATGGCGTAAGTGGAAGGGGAAGAAAAGAGATGGTATTTTTTGGAAAGGGGAAGGAAAGACATGATTGTCTCTTTATTTATAAGAATAGTATAGATGTTGATTTTGCCATATGAAACTGAGTAGGAAGAGACAATATCATCAACAATTATTTTTCTCTTTTCTTTTTCCTTTACCAATATCACTGCTGGCTTTCTTTGGAGCCATGACTAAGGACTTATAAAGAGAAAAAAGACACAATACATTATAATTGGAAAAGAAAAGCACAACACACGAATGTATGCAACATGGCGGTTGACTCAGAAATGATTCCGTTCGGGTTAACTCGGTTCGGCTCGGGTCGGCAATTTTGTTCGAGAAACGAAATTTTGTTCGATAACCGAGGTAGTTTTATTTCATTTATAACTATAATATCAATACGGTGGAACCTCGGTTCACGAATTTAATTCTTGAAGTCCGTTCGTAACTTGAAATATTCGTAAATCGAAACTATCTTTCTAATAGAAATCAATGTAAAATGGATTAATCCGTTCCTGGTCTCAAAATGATTGCTTATTTAAACTTTACAACATTATTTTATGCACAAGTTTATGCACAAAAATTAGTAAATCTAAGAAAAAAAAAAATAAATCCAATACTAAACAGATAAAATATAGACGGACATTTTAATTTTACCGTACCTGTAATTAGGAGAGTTGAAGCCGTAAGTGGAAAGGAAAGGAAAGAGATGTTATTTTTTAGAAAAGGGGGAAGAAAGACGTGATTGTCTCTTTAATTATAAGAATAATATAGACCAGTTGTTTCTGGTCCATTTTAGGCCCTGGTCCATTTTGGTATTTCTAAAATTCTCGTGACCCGCGCCGTAATATTTAATTCTTACATGTATGTCAATTAAACATGTACCTACGTACACATAAAATAATTTTATGTATGCACACTGTATATGCATTGTATGTATTAACACGGATTAACCTTAACATTCTCAGACTCACTATAAAATAATTCACTGTCATGCGCCCCATGTTAGGAACCATATATATATATATATATATATATATATATATATATATATATAAATATAAAAGTGAACATAGAAGTCAACACTTAGAGGCGACAGTCTGTTTCATGCTATATGCAATCGTCAAGCCACGCATGAAACAGACTGTCGCCTCTAAGTGTTGACTTCTATGTTCACTTTTATATTTACACACGCTCTATCTCTGATATTGAGCACTTTATTCCATAAATATAGCACACCTTAAGACTATATTTCTTTATATATATATATATATATGTCAAGTACAATCACGTGTAGAAATATTGTTTTTATTGTTGTGTAGACAGATTCAAGCATTTTCTTTTGATTTCTTGATATAGTTGTGTATGTTGGTTTGGGAGAGTAGTAATTCAGTCAGGAAAGGGGAAATAGGGAAAAAGCCTGGGTAGAGAATAATATTTGGATAATATTCAACGTCGGCACTCTCGAGGATTTTCCTTCTCAACGAATCATTTTCTTTTTTATGAGTGTATCATTTTTAAAATCAAAATTGTAATTTAATTTATATCTATGTATGTCTATTGCATTAGTTAAGGTGTTATTTCTGGGGTCTCTTTTGTGCTCATAGAAACATTTTACAGTTTTCCTATTGTCTGTTACTTTTATCCAATTAAATATATATAGTTTCAAAATATATAATACAGAACTGGAAGGTAGAAATCTAAAATGTTTGAATGAAAGTTTATTCTGTAATATACTTTGATCATTTTAATCATGAAATAATAATGCAAGATGAAATTTGAGCTCACTAGAAAACAATCCACTGTTAATAACTCATTCTCAAATTGCCCCCTTATTTTGTTGGTATAGTAAGCCAAAGGGTGCACAACCTATGCATGGCCCACCAAAATATTTCCATACCCCATGGGTGGGGCATACGCCCGACGATGGGAATCATTGGTATAGACCGTTGATTTTGCCATATGAAATTGAGTAGGAAGAGACAATATCATTAAGAATTGTTTTTCTCTCAATTTTTCTTTTTCCTTTTACGGTGTCACATTTAGCCTTCTTTGGAGCCATGACTAAGGACTAATAAAGCAAAAAGAACTTGAAAAGAAAAAACACAGCAAAATACACGAATGTATACAACATGGCGGTCGACTCAGAAATGTTTCCGTTCGGATTAACTCGGTTCGGCTCGGGTTAACTCGGTTCAGTTCGGGTTAACCCGGTTCGGATCGGTTAGGTTCGACAATGTTGTTCGAGAACCGGACATTTGTTTGATAATCGTGGCATTTTCATCTCGAATTTTCTGCTCGAAAACCGATTTCTTCGACAAACCGAGGTTGATCTGTAATACGAACATCATTTGATCAGGATATAAGTCTGAACGAATAACTGGAAACTCATGAGCTGGCATTATTTCCTGGAGTATTCGCCTGCAAATAAAACTGGAAGAACAATTCAAAGACAATGGGATGTCTGCCTACATACTTCTTAAAGAGAAAAGATGCTAAAAATGGTGACAGCTTGTTGTGAAGAATGTATGACTCCATTGTGCCTAGAATGCTTTAAGCAACAAACTGTCAAAAATGATAAAATCTCAGAACGTGACATTGTTTTATGGCCTCTATTTCCTTATTTTTATAATCTAAAAGGTTTCAAATAAACTTAAAGGGCAACTCTAGGATTCATGAAGTTAGTACAAGGTAACCAAAAAACTTCCTTACCGTTTTCAATTTCTTAGAATAAAATATTAGGTTGGTGCAAAAATAATGACGTAATAATGTCGTTTTTTTACGTATTTTTTAACGTCAAAAACGACATTATTACGCCATTATTTTTGTACCAACCTAATATATAGCAAATTTGACATACAGTTCGTTCTCAAAGTAAATCCCCATCGGCACCCAGAACCTTTTGCCAACGTGCCCCCATTTAAGCAACGCCCTGGCGGTAAAAATCATGTACCTTGGACGCCAAGAAGTCTGAGTGCTCGTCGCAATAAATGAAACGTTGAAGTAAACATGAGTTAAGTTTTCTGTCGATAAGTCTTCAAGGACACATGGCACAGTGGAGAAAGGCGTAGTTAGATCCAGTGACAATACCCAAAGAGTGTGAGTTCAATACCTGGTTAAGGCGGTGGAAAATTTAGAGAAAGGGAATTAACAGGAGATAACTGATAACTGACATCCATTAGACATGGCACGTGGAACTAGAACAGTCTACCCACGCGAGCGAAATAAAGGGTTCAGTTCGACATTCCAACCACCGGAGCGTACAACGGCCGAAACGTTGTGATAAATATGGCAAAAAAGATGAAGACAATAGCCCGAATAATGTAAATAGTGTGTTAAAATTCTTTAACTTTTTAAGAAAAATCTTAAGTCGATGTTAAAAATTGCCGCAAGACATTGTTGATTTATTTAAGAAGGAATTACTTATTCTGACAGGTCTCTAATTTGTATTTAGATACATTGCAGAAGAAAGTCGGAGCGTACAACGGCCGAAACGTTGTGATAAATATATCAACAAAAATGAGGATGATACAATGTAAATTGAGTTAAGTTTTATATTAATTCTATTAATGCTCTATCATTACCTTTGATATTGAGCACACTACCATTCATTTGTGTGTATATATATATATATATATATATATATATATATATATATATATATATATATATATATATATATATATAAGAAAGAGGTTATAGTGGTTCCAACGAGAGAAAAATGTGTATATTAAAAAGAAGAGAAGAGAGGTGCCGCAAACGTTTTTGGTTGTAATTTGGATTTTTTAAAAAAAAAAATATTCTGCTTTATTTTCCATAATTTTACTACACGGGTTTCTGGTCTCGCGACATCTTCAGGTAAAAGGCGGAGATTTCCACATATTATTAAAAATAATTAATTTTTTCCTTATGTTTTTCAATGTTAAATAGTCTCGATATGAGACATTTTCTGTTTTTGTGTTAGTAATCCGAATGTCTTTCTTGAATTGGCAGTGAAGACTTCTGCGCGAAGGGTCATAAAACAATTAAGGTTGGTCCAAGAGAAATAATGAATTACTTATCGGCATTTTATCTTTTAATGTTTTACTGACCCCTATGTGTTCTTGGATCTGTTTCCATTTTCGTGTGTTTCTGTCAGCATGCGTGTATATATGCGTGCGTATATTCCCCCTCCATAAATATACTGTCTTACTACGAGGAATATATATATATATATATATATATATATATATATATATATATATATATATATATATATATACAGAGTGCGTCGATGACCAGCAAATTTGAATAGTACCTTCATCGTCACTAAAACTGTTTCGATTTGAGATCATGAATTAGTATGTTCTTTCTTCTTCAATAACATTGTATACTGATTCAACAATATTTATATACATAATTAATATAAAAAATTTTTTCACTTAAATCTCTACTTTGGTGGATAGTCACATAGATCTATATGACCACAAAACTTCGAAGTAAGCATGAGTTAAAGTTTTTCATATTAATTCTATTAACAGTTTAATCTCTATCTCCGATATTGAACGCTCTACCACAAGGCCTGCATGCCTGAAATGTCTTTATCAGCAAAATACTGAAAAAGAGAGCTCACTGTTAAGTCAGAGCGAATAATTTAATTTAAAGAAAAAAACAGACCACTCTAATGTTCCATTGTTATAATTTATTTCACCAGAAATTTTATTTTTTTCCTTTGGATCTTCAGCCTTCACTTTCAAGGGTGAAAAAATGAATTTAAAATTTACACTTTTGAAGGGCAGTATTAAGCTTATATTAATCTCTATGGTTAATCCCAATAAGATGAAAAAGCTTAATAGTGTCCTTCCAAAGTGTAAATTTTAAATTCATCCCCTCCCTCGTTTGGTGGTCAGTGATGTCAGTTCTCTGGTGGATGCGGGGCGCCTTTCGTTTCGGGTGTGATTTATTGTTGTGTGTTTGAGTGAGTGCTTGGGATGAATGGGTCTTTTATATTATTAAAGTCCCGCTTTGATTTCGTCCAGTTAACTGATGTTTCTGCCACAATTTAGGATTGTGGGCTGCGGGTTATTGCCAACATTATTTTGTATCGTTTCTTGTAAATAATTTTGTTTTCATATTGTAGATACACATTGGGGTTAGATTTTAAATTGTTGTTTTATTCTCTTCACCCCCCCCCCCGCCGCAGCCAATGAATTGTACATATGGCGTCTAGTTAGGATTTTCAGAGACAATGAAGTATTATGGTGGATGAAGTAAGAATGTAAGAATGCGTTGTTTTGATGTAAGGAATATTGTGCTATATTTAGGTCAGTGTTTGTGGCTAGCTAAGTTTAAATTTAAGAGAGAAGAAGACCGTCCTTTTCCCTATTCTCCATTTCCCATTTTGGCCTTGTATTTTTTCGTAAATTTACCAATAAATAATGCTGTTCGCTATGGTACCTAGACGTTTTGAATTTAAGCGCCGTGCGACCCTGGCATCAAGATCACATCAAATTACAGTTGAGCTGGGTTAATGTAAATTCTCTGCTAACAATTTCTTTTCTCGCACGTGTCGCTTGTGGAATTCCCATCCGGCTCCATGTTTTCCGGCCAACTCTAATCTGTAAAAATTTAAATGCAATGTCAATCACTATCTACTATCCTCCTGATTACTTTTTCCTCTTCCCGCTCAATCTTAGTTTCTGTTCCTAATTCTTCCACACCTTGAAACCACGTATGTGTTAGTGGCTGTACTGTCTTGCTTGGGGTAATACCAATTCAATATATATATATATATATATATATATATATATATATATATATATATATATATATATATATAATTTAAATATTCATGGAAACTTACTGAATACAATTTGTAACATGTTGACAACACAAATACAATAGCATCATCTACATGCAAAAAAAGGCTAAAAATAATGGAATCCTTATTAATAAAAGCAAAAAAACAAAAAAAAACAACACTTAATAATATCAACTATGAACATGGACATAATATCTTGACCGTGTTTGGAAAAATAAAAAACATTATATAAATACATACTATGCAACAAACTATTTCTTATTTAACAGTTAAAATATTTAATCCTTAAAAATGGCTTAATGTATACCCGAAAGCGTTCGGATAATAGAACATTCGGACAGTTTTTATATAATTTATCATCTGCAAATAAAAACATTATTAGATCGCACGAGAAATTGTATAAAAAAAACTAAATAAAAGCACCTTGTCTGTCGTATTCAATGAAATGTGCATGAAAGAAAGATTGCTGCCTAAACACACACACACATATATATATAAAGACATTTTTTATGTTTATACGTTCTTCTTATACATAAAATATTTAAGTAAATGCCCTGTTTAAAATAAACAGTATTAAAGAACTGTTATCGGTCTGAATGTCCGAGAAATTTTCATAGAAATAATGCGTACTCCGACAGGAATCGAACCTGCATTCTATATGGAACCGTCATATAGCCTGACGTGCTTTACAGATTCAGCCAGAAACGAGTGTTCCGGTTGGCAATGTTGATTTTACAGTTTTTAATGTACAAGAGAAAATCATGGAGAATTGTCTGACTTTGTCCGTTTCATAATGTGTGACGTCATTTCTTTACATTTGGATACGCATTGAGCAGATATGAATGTACGAGAGAAAATCATGGAAAATTGTAGTTTAAAAACAGTAAAATCGATCTTCCTAACCGAAACGCTCCTCTGTGGCCCAATCGGTTAAGGCATGTCAGGCTATATGAAGGTTCCGTATAGGATACAGGTTCGATTCCTGTCGGAGGAAAACATATTTTCTATGAAAATTTCTCGGGCATTCAGGCTGTTGTTAATACTGTTTATTATAAACAGAACATTTACTTAAATATTTGTATCTATAAAAAGAACATATAAACATAAAAAAATGTCTTAAAATAATTGACGGACTTTGTCCATTTTATATATTTAAAGGCGGTAGCTATTTTTTAGGAACCTTTTGACCAATCGTTCATCAGGGTATGATATTAACAACAAACCCCTTGGAAATGGCTAAAGAAGTGACCGTAAGCGATCGGGGCAATGATTTTCGGTTCCATGTTTTCCAGCCAACTTTAATGCGCAAAAATTTAAATGCAACGTCAATCGCTATATACTGTCCTCCTGATTACTCTTTCCTCTTGCAGCTCGTTATTAATGCTTCTCTTCCGAATTTTTCCGCACCCAGTAACCCCTTATGTCTTATTGGCTTTATTGCCTTGCTTGGGGTGATACCAATTAAAAAAACTGACGATACCTACGAAAAAAGAAATAAAAATTTTCAACTGAAATTAAGTCAACACGGAATTGATGTATAATCTAAATATAATATACACAATATAATATATAATACTGATAATGATGTTACTAGTATTTTTATAATATTAAGTTGTTTCCGTTTGAAGCTCTTTGGTACATAAAAGCGTGATTTTATTTAGCGTTGTTTGTTTATTTTTGTCTGTCTGTTTTGCCCAAAGTTTGTGTGCATGCACGTCTGTTATTTGTGCACGTCTGCGCATGCGTGCCCCTCATAGCTTCCATGCCGGCTTTGCAGGCTACCATCTTGTTATTGGCCCCGCCTATCGCCTACGCAGAGACACAGTTTCTCATAACCCCCACCTCGTTCTAAGACACTCAGTTAATTTCCAGCCTTTCTACTCGCAGTTCTTCTTTTTACGTGTCTTTTTTGTATAAAAGCCAGGCATTTTTGGACTCCAAGACAGAGAAATCGTCTTTGGAACCTATATAACAAGAAAATACTTTTTTCTCTGAAAGAAAAACATGTCTATTGAGATCTGAAGGCTAGCTGCAATAATTAACCATGTATCGACATATATTTGTGATCGTCTGCTTGTTTGTGGTAAGCATTTTTCCCGCTTTTTTTTATAAAACAAAAAACAAACAAAAAAAAAAATTCTCGTTCTTCTTTTCCCCTTTTTCTTTCTTACTGTTTGTCTTTTCCTCCTTCAAGTTTTGTAAATTTTCGGAGAAATGTTTTGAAATTTTAATTCATTATTTTTTTTTAAATTTATTTATTTTTTTCTTTTTTACATTTGTCGTGTATTTTATTTTGCTGGGTGGTCTCGACTGTCGTAATTGAATCAGAAAATGGTAAAAAAATAATACGGAAATTAAGAAGGAAGTCACTTTTGATAATTTAGTCATTTTTTTTTTTTTTCTAATATATATTTTGCCTTGAGGACTGTTTTATCAGTATCTGTCAAAACCAGACGATGGCCTACCGACATTTTGTACTTTAGCATTTTTATTTTTAAATATAAAATACTGTGTGTACTTATGTAACCCTTCTTAATCTTTTTCATTTTTAAAGACAATAACAAAAATGAAATATTTTAACACTATTAGCAGAAATTTGGTTTAGAGAAATAGAAATATGCCTGAAATCTTTGTCCATTTGTCTTAGTTACAAATTGTATATTATTTCATATACACCTATGCTGGGCTGGTGCAAAGGTATCTAGCCTCATTGAATCTTTTACGCCCCTCCGAATCTATCATTACGCACTCCCGCTACTATATCATTATTTTCATAAGGTACTATCCATATGAAATACAAATTTTATTGTAACCTAATTAAGTACAATAATGGATCATATGCAATGTAGATGGGGTACCCAATACTTTAAGCATTGTATCACATCTAAGCTACGCTTATAAAATCACCATATGCAATATAGATGAACAATTCAACTAGAAACACTGGAAATAAATACAATGTATCTAAATACAAATTAGAGACCTGTTAGAATAGGTAATTCCCTCTTAAATAAATCAACAATGTTTTGCGCCAATTTTTAACATCAACTTTTCTTGTTAAAGAATTTTAACACTATTTACATTATTCGGGCTATTGTCTTCATCTTTTTTGCCATATTTATCACAACGTTTCGGCCGTTGTACGCTCCGGTGGTTGGAATGTCGAACTGAACCCTTTATTTCGCTCGCTGGGGTAGACTGTTCTAGTTCCACATGCCATGTCTAATGGATGTCAGTTATCAGTTATCTCCTGTTAATTCCCTTTCTCTAAGTTTTCGACCGCCTTAACCAGGTATTGAACTCACACTCTTTGGGTATTGTCACTGGATCTAACCAACATCTTTATCCACTGTGCCATGTGACCTCAAAGACATGGTTAAGGCGGTGGAGATGGAGATGGGGAATTAACAGGAGAAAACTGATATCCATTAGACATGGCACGTGGAACTAGAAAAGTCTACCCCAGCGAGCGAAATAAAGGGTTCAGTTTGACATTCCAACCACTTGAAGAATACCGGAGCGTACAACGGCCGAAACGTTGTGATAAATATGGCGACAAAGATTAGGATAATAGCCCGAATAATGTAAATAGTGTACATAATACCTCATCTCAGAAATATAGACAGATACTGAAAGGGTGAAACGTTCTTATAAATATGGCAACAAAGATGAGGACAATAGTCCGAATAATGTAAATAGTCTACATAATACATCATCTCAGAAATATAGACAGATAGTGAAAGGCCGAAACGTTGTGATAAATATGGCATCAAAAATGAGGAGAATAGTCCGAATCGTCCAAATAATGTAAATAGTGTACATAATACCTCATCTCAAAAATATAGACAGATACTGAAAGGCCGTAACGTTTTAATAAATATGGCGACAAAAATGAGGACAATAGTCTGAATAATGTAAATAGTGTACATAATACTTCATCTCAGAAATACAAACAGATACTGAAGGGCCGAAACGTTGTAATAAATATGGCAACAAAGATGAAGACAATAGTCCGAATAATGTAAATAGTGTACATAATACCTCATCTCAGGAATATAGACAGAATTTTAATACAGTCAGCATTATGGATAAAAAATAGTGAATTTTATTTAGAATTTTTATATCGGAGACTTAGCATGAGCCAAATCTATTCCCGGATTTGAATAAAAATAAAAAAGACCCAGAATGATGACAAAATCCGTGAAAAATTTAATCCTTTGATAATTGTGTTTAGTTGTGAAGCTAATGTTGATAAGATAGCAAGGGTCAAAAAACACTCTCCGGGGGCCTCTAAATCAAGTTAGTCTCCGGGGACTAGTAGTAGTACAGTCTTTGCGCCTACGTTCGCGATAGTTTTGTGCGCGTCAACACATTCAAATGTTTCTGTAATATTCAGTCACCATATTATAATTGGAACATTTTTTTTTGTTCATATCACATCTTTTAGTAATTATTTTTCTTTAAAATAGTCGACAAATGTATTATATGCCCTCGGCTGTTTTTGATTTTTAGAGAACAGATCAAGCGGGAACTTGAACTCGAG
Source organism: Acanthosepion lycidas (assembly GCA_963932145.1). Lineage (NCBI taxonomy): Eukaryota > Metazoa > Mollusca > Cephalopoda > Sepiida > Sepiidae > Acanthosepion > Acanthosepion lycidas. The sequence continues at coordinate 5,658,951 of OZ010606.1, read as the reverse complement.
TGACGTCCTTTCTCTTGCAGTCGAAACGATTGACATTGAATTTAATTTTTTAAAGATCTATCTTGACTGGCAAGCAGGAAGCTGGAAGATGTTTCCACAAGCGAGAAGTGCTAGAAAAGAAACTATTAGCATAGAACTTACGTTTCTATTTAATCATTTCCAGTGTACAATGCTGAGATGTTGGTGCCAATTTAGAACTGCGCTTAAATTTCTAAAGTCAAAAGAAATACCATCAGAACAATTATCATGTAAGTATTTATAGACAAGGTACAGGGAAGCTACATTAGGATGCTAAAATGTGACTGAAATCAGGATGTCAGGTAAGGTCCATTGCAGATTCTTCTTTGGAATCTTTCCCAAGAAGTCATGACAATTCACAGATAATAAAGAAAAGGAATCTGTGAGAAGGACAACTCTGAATTCCAAACTGTGGAGAAGGCAATGGGAAAGCACTCCCCTATCTTTCCCAAGAAGTCATGACAATTCACAGATAATCAAGAGAAGGAATCTGTCAGAAGGACAACTCTGAATTCTAAACTGTGGAGAAGGCAATGGGAAACCATTCCCCTATCTTTCCCAAGAAGGCATGACAATTCACAGATAATAAAGAAAAGGAATCTGTGAGAAGGACAACTGTGAATTCCAAACTGTGGAGAAGGCAATAGGAAACCATTCACCTATCTTTCCCAAGAAGTCATGGCAATTCACAGATAATAAAGAAAAGGAATCTGTGAGAAGGACAACTGTGAATTCCAAACTGTGGAGAAGGCAATAGGAAACCATTCCCCTATCTTTCCCAAGGAGTCATGGCAATTCACAGATAATAAAGAAAAGGAATCTGTGAGAAGGACAACTGTGAATTCCAAACTGTGGAGAAGGCAATGGGAAACCATTCCCCTATCTTTCCCAAGAAGTCATGGCAATTCACAGATAATAAAGAAAAGGAATCTGTGAGAAGGACAACTCTGAATTCCAAACCATCGAGAAGGCAATGGGAAACCAGTCCCCTATCTTTCCCAAGAAGTCATGGCAATTCACAGATAATAAAGAAAAGGAATCTGTGAGAAGGACAACTGTGAATTCCAAACTGTGGAGAAGGCAATGGGAAACCATTCCTCTATCTATCCCAAGAAGTCATGACAATTCACAGATAATAAAGAAAAGGAATCTGTGAGAAGGACAACTCTGAATTCCAAACTGTGGAGAAGGCAATGGGAAACCACTCCCCTATCTTTCCCAAGAAGTCATGACAAGAAAGAATAGGAATTTCTCAATTCACCCCATGTAACTTCAAAAACTTTAACTCTGCTTCGAGTTATAAGCCCAATTCCGGCCAAATGACCAATTTGTGCCCAAAATTCAAATCAGGCCTAAATTTGTGTTCTTCGAATTACAAACTCTGCAGAACTTCCAGACCTCACATCTCGAAGCCTCTCACATTAACTCTGATTGCTTGTCTTTTTGAAGAAATCAAATTGATTTCCTCAATTCACAAATTTTGGGGATATTTTCAACTGAATTTAAAACGAACACTTTTTTGTGTTACCTTAAATTCAATATAAATTAAAAACTTAAATCACTAATTTTTTCAGTAAATTTGAAGTTTGAATTTTTAACTGTTACCTCCTCATCCAGACACAAATCGCAATTCTGGATGTTCAAGCACCAGATGAAGTGCAGATTTTCAATCCCGGGATCATCCTGATTCCAAATAGTTATATCTATGTTAAAGAGGTTTCAAACACACGGACGGACAAACAGAATTTTCAGTTTATTTATTTAGATATTGTTTTAATGAGTATAATGTACCAATTAACAGACATCATGTTCTCTTTTTTTATTCAGAAAAATCCTTGTGGGATCATTGCATTTTCACATCAAACAAATATGAAAGCAAATTATTTAAAATTTTCAATCTTGACGTAGAGGTAGAATGGACGGGGCATTTTTAAATACATCCCTGTGCAAATTGAAACAACCATTTAGTTTTCTTTCTTTCACCATATGGTTAGTTTTAGGTCCATTTGAGTGATAGGGTGTAATCGATTTCGGTGAAATTTGTTCGGCCTTGTATAATATTGCGTCATCCATGATTGCATCAGAATTTTATCTCACCTAACCGCTATTGTCTCGACTGTTGATTAGTTGTCCTATGATCTTTGTCTGCGATGGAATTTACTCCAAGGAAGCGTACGAAAATTGTAACGCTGCGCGAACACACTGACAAGTGAGTAAATCAAAGTACTATAGACTCGACTAGAAACTCTCCTGATTTAAATCAAATCGAGAATTTGAAAAGAACGACTTCGCGGAATGGACATACGAAGTACTAACATGTGCAATGGATCATGTTTCATTGGAAAAATACGAAAAAAAGTAAATAATAACGGAATTATTCATTTTGTTTCAATTAATTTGCACAAGGGTGTTTGTTTGAGAAAAGTTGGCATTATGTGACTTTAAGACCTCAAATGACCCAAACTTTTAAAAGGTATCAATCTTATCATAGCCCACTGTATAGGGTTTCACATCATAAAAACCAGGGCGTAGTGAAAGTGTTAACCCTGCTTGTCGACTCTCTGCTTCTGGGCGGAAAGGAACCCAGACGAGTCTATGCCGAAGGGCAGATTCTCGTCTGGGGAGGTAGACAGCTACCCGACCCCATGTATATGGAATCTACAAGTGATGATTTTTGCCCAAGCCTACAGGCTCGTAACGCCCCACGTAAAAAAATACCCCTGTGCCACATCCCGCCTTGTGGGGAGGACTAAAGAAGGAATAATCGACAGACGCCATCATGAAAAAAAAATGCAGTGAAATTATCAGCAAATACATTTCTGTAGTAAAATGACCAACAATACATTTCTATAGTAAAATGACCAACAATGCATTTTATAGTAAAATGACCAACAATACATTTCTATAGTACAATTGAAAACATGGTAAAAAATGAAAAAAACCGTCCTGGGTACAACGATAAACTACATGCGCGTTCTGGGTAAGACGATAAACTACGTCCAACAGCAAGGTCTCTGATCAAGAGGCTTTGAGGAGTGTGGAACCACCTCTTAATTGCTGGTGTTCCCAGATCCACCCTGACCTGGGGTGGTAGCACCTGTTAGGGTCCCAGCTATGGGCAAATAATTAACCCCGAAACTGAGGTAAAAAGCATTATAAAAGCGTAAAAATAGGTTTTAATACCAGAAAAACTTTGTAAAAAAATAAAATTATTACCAGCAATCCATTTTTGAAAAAAAATATTACCAGCAATAAAAATTTTTGTCGGCATTAAATAACGCATTGAGGTTGATATGCCGTAAACCAAACCAAACCAATAAAAAAAATAAAAATAGCTGAAATCTCATTTCTTGTCAGAAGAAACAAATTTTCACCCCTTATTTGATTTTGCAAGATTATTTTGTAAAAAACTTGAAGGTAAGTAATTATAATTTAATTATGAAAGAATGTCATTCTCATTGAGTTAATTATAAAGTTTGAATTTTCATATTAAGATATCGGCAATAAATAACCCATATAGGTGATGATATGCCATTAAAGGAAAACCACAAAACTATCCCTTGGTGACCTCAGTTAATTCCTATCTCTGGCCATACTGGGTAATGTAAGGCTGGTATACCGGGGCTGAACGTCGCGCCATCTTGCTTTTGGTCAGCCCCTTGTTCTTTTTCTATTGCCTTCTCAGTCACTTTAACAGTTCACCTGTTGAGACAGGCGACATAAGCCAGCGCATCTATGTTTGTCCTTTCTTGATGAAGATAATGAAACAATGTGGTAAACGCGTCTTTTGAATAGCTTTTCAATTTTGTCTCACTATTTCTCCATTAACCGACAGAAGTTATTTCCCTTAATCGTAGAAAGTACACCTTGTGCAAATTAAGCTAAACAATCGCTTCCAAACAAAAGCTTCCAGATTAGGAGAGAGGAGACAACCTTATTCTCGGCACGGTGACATTGGCCAGCAAACTGTGTTCGAATCATGAGAGAGGTAAAACGGGGAAGACTGTCGTAGATTTGGTGGATAATCGGATGGCGTTTCCAAGAGAGTTTTGACCTCTCATCAGAAGACGGATGTAGGTTCTATTCCGACGTCTTTTCCATGAGTTTAGGGAGTGTCCATGTCTTTCATGAGACAAATATGCTTGCCATCAATCAACTGTAATGACTTTGACAACATTTACGAAGCCAGATAGAAAGCTGCACCCTTGTGCAAATTAATTTAAACAACAGCTTTGAGTTCCTTTCTTTCGCCATACGGTCAGTTTTAGACCCACTGGAGTCACAGGGTGTAATCGATTTCTATCTATTCCTCAGATTAAGTCTTTTGCAGTGGTGTGCAGTAATATGAATATATTTTCCGGGTGTATGATGAAATTTGTTTGGCATTTAAAAGTATTGCGTTATGCGTGATTTTTATCACGTCCTAGCACTATTGTCTCGACTGTCGATTAGTTGTCCTACGGCCATTGTCAGCGATTGACGTTACTCCAAGGAAGCGTACGAAAATTGTAGCGCTGCACAAAACCAATGGCAAGCCTTACAGAGAAAAATCGCGAACTGTACGACAAAAGAGAAGCTGGTGACAGCCATTATAGACATTTGGTGATCCCAAAATCCAAATCGCATCAAAGAGCTTCTAAGAAATAAAGAGGGACATACGATTTACCAACATTGGCACTGGGTCAGGTTACATTGTAAAAATCCGAAAAAAGTCAATAATAACGAAATTACTCGTTTTGCTTCAATTTGCACAACGGTATAGTATATTGTCAATATATATACATATATATATATATATATATATATATATATATATATATAGTATATATTCTTGTATTGCGAAGGTGGACAAGAATGTGTCTTTAAATCTTGTGCGACAGAACTTGTATCCGATAAATGGAGTGTAAGCCTTCTTCATAATGTTGTGGTCTTCAAACCAAATATATATATATATATATATATATATATATATATATATATATATATATATATATATGGGGATGTTTGGTCAAATAATTTAGACGTATTAAGTCTATTTATTTTAGTTTTAATTCTTTTAAGCCAACAAATTAATTTCTTGGTTGCTGTAGAAAATTGTTTAAGAAGATTTAAAGATTTTAATTTACGTCTTTTTGTAAGTTAAAGAAGTGGTCATAAGATCAGAATTAAAAATATACTTGTGGGTATGTCTAGATTAACCAATGAACGGCAGGTCTAGGCTAAAATATAAAAATAAGGCCAGAAGTTGGAGGTGGGTGGGTTATTTTTACATATCACGAAAATGTGATGATTAGTCATGTCATCCAACAATACTAGGAAACATTGTCACAACAGTTGTATTATGGATGGAGCCAAGTATTATGTAGCGATTTGTTGAAGTAGATATAAAGTTATAAGGAACAAATTTAAAAAAAAAATTAATATACTCAGTAAGCTTCTTAAAGGGTAAAATTAAAAATATTGAACATCTATATAAGTGGCTAATTATACTGGATAGATAGTAAAACATCACAATATTAAAGTTAAATAAATCAAATAACTATATATACTATATATATACTTATAAGTAATGGCTATACAATTGTAAAACATAATTATTTATGAATTTTTTAACGATATTTTAGGGTAAACGGTAGACAATGCCGGCATAACACAGTTAATTCATTTCTTTGGTTTAACAGATATTTATTGTTAGGTAACTTTATAATATACAATTTTTCTTGTAAACACAGGGAACATGGATCATGTAAGGATTTACATGTTCTATTATTATTATTATTATTATTATTATTATTAAATGGTAAAATTAAAAAAAATTAAAAAAAACAGAACTTTTAAATTTACGGTACCGTGGTTGATAACAAATAACGCGACAACTTATATTTTCGTCTGTCGAAATAAGCTCATTCCTCATATAAAGTGATTTTGGTTTTTTTATTGTTTATTATATACATATCTCTTTGATTGAAATCGAAAGTATTCAATGTAAGAATATGTTTTAGGATTCCTGCTGTGGTGGTGGGGGGTTGTCTTGTTCTGTTAGTAAATGCTTCTTTAAGGGCGATTAATCCTTAGTTGTATTTGATGTTAGAATAAAGAGATCTAATATCCGTAGCTGTTAAAGTCGCATTTTCTGGTACTGTTTTTATATGTTTAATTCTGTTTAGTAGGTTTGTTGTGTGTCTGGTGTAGGATTTTACTTCCTTACCTCAGGGCTGTATATAGTGATCTACGTATTTGTATATTTTAGTTGTGTGGCAGTTAAATGATGGGATAACATGTCTTCCTAGGTTGTTGTGTTGGTGTATTTTCGGGTGAACATAGAAGCGTGCAGCTGTGATGTTTGTGGGTGTAAGTGTTGTGCATGTTTCTTTGTCAATTACTTTATTTTTAAGCATCATGATTAGATTTTTTGGGTATTTGAGGAGTCGGTTTGTGGATAGGCTTTTGTGGGTTTTTAGTTCGTTGTTGGTCTCTTCAAGGTATTCTTTGATACCCCAGATCGCTGTGGCACCAACTTTGACAGCCTGTGAAATAATTAGGACGCAGATTAATGGTATGTTGTATTAATTGTATAACAAATAATTAATCTGCGTCTCTTTGCTTGTAATCATTTTTAATCATTTCTATCTTGAACACTGACGAAGCTTTAATAAAGTGAAACATGTTATATTAAGATCTATTTCCTACTTGTTCGTTTTCCTAATATATATATATATATATATATATATATATATATATATATATATATATATAAGTGAGCATTGAAGTCAACACTTAGAGGCGACAGGCTGTGTCATGCTACACGTAATCGTCAGGCCATATATTATATATATATC